>LPNX010150179.1:1711-68197 GCA_001517045.1 Pseudotsuga menziesii
GGATCACATTCAGCTGAATGAATTCTTCCTGGAGTAAAAACTGAGCAGCCAAAGCTCTCTTCATTCAGTACTTTTAAAGATTTCCTAGGTCTTAATTGGGATNTACATAATTTTACCAAAATGACACCTAAAAGTAAACAAAAATAAAACCTTTTGCATATGAGCCTTCAGAAATTATCATCTATGCAAACATTATTTCCTGCCTAAAGTGCCTTTATCTTGCTACCATTCTTTTCCTTTCTGTTGATTCCGGTCCTTTAAAGAACCATTCTACCGCTCTAAAAAATATGATCTAGCTTCATCCCTAAAGAATGGAGGGTACCATAAGGCCATCCCCTGTGTGTCAATAAAAGTAAATAATATAAGGAGGTAAAAATAATACACGGGGAAAGAAGTCCCTGAAGAGTTCATATTAAGCTTTCGGTCCAATAAGCGCTTTAATGAGAATATTTTTCTCAGAATTCTTCGCGAATATAATATAAGGATACGCTCCATAGTTTTCCTGCATAGGTAGGGAAAAGAAGTCCCTATTATGTATTAATCCCTCTAGATAAGCACTATGTTCATGGGAAGAACATTTTCAAATGAGAAACAGTGAGGGCAGAATGAATTTAAAAATGGTTATACTGCAAATAGAAAATAGTATAATCTAGGTAGACCGTAGGACTGTGCTCAACTGAATGATGGCAAGCTGCAACTGGTAACATTTAAATGAGCCTTAAGGACTCACTACTCCATAATCCATTGTATGGAAGATATGTAGAAACTGGTACAATAGATATGTGTTTTATGTAGCTAAAACAAACTGTATACAATTAAAACAAACTCTATGGATTCTGGTAAAACAAAATTCATAGATTCTGGCAGAGAAACAATATTAAGAGACAAACTACATTATAGAAAAATACATGAGCTAAGAAAAATTCCAAGACTCTGAAAGTTGAGGCAATTAGCTGGCTCACAAATTGCTCAAGCAGCTGTTTTACAAAATCTTGAAAAGAAAATGTATGAAAAAGTTTCTTTAAATAGATTTTTAGGCTAGTATGTGTAACTTTTAGAAAAAAATTAAAATTTATTAACACACGTTACAACTGCACATGACTCTATAAGTCTATGGATTAATGAAATCCTGAAGGTTATGGGCGATTCGTGAATTGCAAATTTGCAATGGCATAATGCATTGGGCTTGCCAAGTTGTCATAACAAGCTTAATTAAAATTATTGTATCAAATAAGCCACTGCCGTCAAATCTTCCCAAATCAAGACTGAGCGAAGACCGCTCGACTTCACGAATCAGCTCTGCTGCTATGCATAATGCGATCTGACAAATTTAATGGTTTCCAACTCCAAGTTCCGGCCGTCCACTCTTCCAGAGTATAGCCCATTAATAAGCCAGATATACGAAGAAACTAGAGCTAGAGGATTCAGAACGGAACTTGGAATTTTCCAAGTATAAATTATAAAATAATACACTGTGTATTAATGTAGATTCCCGAATAAATACATCAATAAATAGGGGATTATTATTGGGCAGATGACCACATGGCACTAACCGGTGACCACTAGTGACAGGGCATAAATTGATCTTCGCAGATTCGCACTGCCCAGCCTCTAGGCTCTACTTGTGATTGAAAAATTATTTTGATGGGAAAATTAAAAACTCACCCTTCCTTTGAAATGTTGAAGTTAAATTAGCCCTTCATTGTGGACGGGTAAAATAAAAAAATTAAATTTTGTTTAACCGGTAAAAAAAAATTTATACTTCACGGACGGGCTAAACCCCTTTGGAAGGGCTGGGACGGGTTCAAATTTAATCGTAGTATCCAATCCTTTTTAGCGTTTAAAAATATTCTTATAAACTATTACCTTTCAAATATATAAATTTCTCTATGACATAGATATTGTTGTTAATAGTGTATAATAAGTTTTTTTTTCAAAAGAAAAAGCACAATTTATTAATATTAAAATAAACCATATATATATATATATATATATATATATATATATATATATATATCCAACAATCTTTGAAACATACTTTTGATAGAAATATCATGAAAAAAATATCATGTTCAATTATATATGCATACATAATTACTATCTTGGCAAGGCCATATGAGGCAAGATAGATTCAAAAGTTAAGCTTTAAATTTATAAAACATGTTATAATCATTCCAAAAATCATTCAGAATAACAAAACTCAGTCCATCAAATTATATAACCCAAGACAACCCATGGGTCAATGATTATTTCATGTCCATTGATACACTCCCATCTATGCTAGATGATTACTTCAATAAATAGTCGCCTTTTTTAGAGTGAGTCAACCAGTGAGTTCCTTTCCTAGTAGATGTGTTGGAAGGATATGATAGAAAAATGATCCAAAACTTGATAATCTCCTCATATATGGGAGCCAAAAGGATATTTTTGGGCTTCCTACGGAGCCTCATCCAATCGATAATCAACTTTGAATCTCCAAAAACTTGAACTTGTTGGACCCCTTTGAAAATAGTAGTGGTAAGAGAGAGCTTAAGTGCAAGGATTTTGGCCTTATTATTGGTACAACGACCAAGACCAACAACAAATGTAATCTGGTGAGAGGCAATTAAATTTAGAGGTTCTCCTACGCCTCTCTTCGCAGGATTAAAAAGAGCAACTCCATCAAAGTGAATCGATGGAATCGAGGGAATAGAGTTGATACCTATTTATCAAATCACTCGACCAAAGTCAGGAATTATTTCGTTTTCTTTGTTTATTCATTCAAGATAACAATCTACTCATCCGTCGAAACGAATCACAACATTTAACATAAAATCCTTATCACTGATTCAATATATNCCTTGAGACAACATTTAATGTGGAAACCCATCTAGGAAAAACCACAAAGGTCCTCTTCATCTAGCATGTGAAATCGTTTAGCACCTTTCATCTGCACACTCAGCTTGCAGACTCTTCTTTAGACGTTCTTTACAATTCATACCAACTTATTTCCTCTCATGCTCTCTGGTTTTGGGTTTATGTATTTCTTCTTTTCTTCTCTCAATTGGCAATTTGCACACAGCCTGGATCGATTCTCTAGCTAAGCAACTCTCTTTTCTCTTCACCCTAGCCCCTCAATCCCTAACTAACAATGAGTCGTGAGCCACGCATAACCCGCACAAAACTTGGGTTATCCCTTTTAAAGCGTTTACAAGTCTTAATCAACCGACTCTTTTCTTTTAGCTAACATGTTGTCATTTCTATTTTCCTACGTTCAGTTACAACTGAAAATAGGCACTATTGGCCCAAAATACAATTATGCTTTATTACCAAAAGTGTGCTTTATTCTAACTATCTCTTTACCCATGATCAGTTGAAATTTCCTTTTTGACTGAATTATTCTTCTTATTTCGTGGTTCCTTCCATTGCAACTCTTCTTCCCCCATAACTTCCTTTTTGTCTTGTGACCGAAATCTTTATCTCCCTGAGCAGAATTATGGTTGAATTCTACCAAACTTTTCCTAGATCCAACAAGCCCCCAACACTCACTTGTGTCTCGTCCTGAGACACATTAGTATGAAACCTCTGTTATTGCAACCTTTCTTTGAAAATATTGAAATATTTTCACTATTTTTTCAATCTCATGTCACACTTCTACTTATGTCTTCTTCAAATTTTCCACAAGTTCAGAATTGATGTGTTTCAAAGTTGTAAGTCTTGTGGCACCTTTTCCTGTATAGGTTGAATGATTCCTATAACTTTCTCTTCCTTTGCTTGTAACTATGTGACCCTTTCAGTTCTCTTTTACTGATGTGTTCATAGTTTTGTGACCTACTACTATAGATTCTTCCTATCGATAGCCTTAGCCACTTTCTCAACTATTGGAAGCTTCTCTACATCATTTTTCAGCTGGTTAACCTCTTCTTTTGTAGTGCGCAACTGCTCTGTTACTTTTTCTAACTCTTCATCATCGATCAAAGCTTCCCACGGCTGAGAAACTTGCTTGACTGCCTTGGCACACAATGCCTCCGCCTCTTCTTTCCTCGTCGTAGCCTCAGTTGCTAATTTGCTTCTCTCTTCCAGTACCTCTAGAGGTGTACTAGATTTCACTTGTAATTCCAACTCCATGACCCTCTTGCATAGGTTTTCTGCAATTTCATCGGTCGTCGTGGTGAGCTTCGCCTGCTTCTTGATAAAATGTCGAAGGGCCTCACCCTATAAAAATAATTCTACATTATTGTCTTTCTATCGCTCATGTTTCTCCTTGTCAAACCATAGATTATGGTATCGATCTCCTCGACATAAGACTGACACATTGTTAACATGAAAAAGTGTTCACCTAGCTCTACATGGTCTAAACCATATACATACATCATATTCCTACCATATTTCCCTTACTTTTGACCTTCACAATTGTTTTTCCACAAAAAGTGGTCCAAAACATTACTATTTACTGTGGTTTACCCTCACTCTCTCCCAAAAAAGGGTTAAAAACCCAAAAAAATCTCAAAAACTCTAAAAAGAGTTCAAAAACCCAAAAAAAGAGAAAGGGCCAGAAAACCACAGGAAAATACCATGGGTCAAAAATACCATGGGTTACCATATTGGGTCAAAAAACCTTAAGAGCATACTATAAATACATTGTGAAGGGCTTTCCCAAAACACCTTTTTCCTCATTTTCATTTGTGAGTATGCTGTGACACTCTTGCTCTCAGGTATTTACACACCCCTTTTTGCCACCATTCTCGTCGACATACCATTCCCACGATGTACGTTAAGACATTCTCTGTACCCATATTGGATCCATTCCCCTTTTGACAAATGTCCATGGAGACAACTGGAGAACCAACCCATGGAGTTGCAGAACCACTTTCGAGGACGGCTACGCTGGCCTAATTTACAGGAAAGGAGGTATACTTTTATTTATATGAATTTGTTAAGTTTTGGCGATATATGCTGAAAAATGTTAAAAAAATATTTTCTTTATGTTACTAATCTAGTTTGTTGTTTTATTTTACATTGAACTCTTCCTTACGATCACATTGATCTAAGGCCGGTGCTTTTGCACATAACAGGGGAGAAATCCTCGTTACAGTTTTGGCGACTCCATTGGTCGATCCATTCAGATCCTTGTTTTTGTAGGTTTTCTACATGTTTGTCTTCAGTTTCTGTCTTTATCAGTCACCGATCAGACCCCCTAGTGGTCGATCCGAACCTTTATTGTGCCATTTCCTGCCCCTCAGCCCTAGTCGAATGTGCTTTTTCAAACGTTTTCCTGTTCGGTCCAAGTCGCACTTGTTTGGCTGAAAGTCGTGATCCAGTCACTCCTTTCCACCCGATAAGCGCGACCTAGGTCACAACTTTAGCCTCGATACGCACAACCTAGCTCAAACGACCAGATCACGCCTGTCCAATATTCCAGAGTGATCCCAGTCGCCATTGTGACCTTGTTCTGAGCAACTCAGTTGCATCCTACCTTGTGTTTTGCACGACTTGGCTATTTTCTGTCCAGATCGCATCTGTCCCTCTGTTTTGTGCGACCCAAATTGCGTTTGTTCCTCCGACAAGCGCAACTGTCAGTTTTCAGTTTTTTTTGTGCCTGTTTCAAACCCCCATCTTTCCCAAACTCTGTCCCAGACTATTTTTCTTTCTAGACCTAATCTTTTACAACCCCTCGGTGTGTTTAAGTTATCCCTTGCTTTATTGATGAGTTGCCATAGTTGAGCTCCATAGTTGAAACTCCATGCTTGCTTCTTGCAAAAAGTTCCTTATTACTCATTTGTTTCAAGCATAATTTCATTATTGGAAAAAAAAAATTTACATACAATTGCACACAATTCACACCACTAAGTGAACACGCTCGGTTCATGACCCCGAGCAGAACCTTAAAAGGAATTAATTAACTTAATAACATTCAGATCAGGGTATACACCCTATCCACTTAAATTTGGGAATTACTTGGGCATAGCCCTAATACTCATTGTGAGGAGTACCATAGGAACCCCGAAGTAGCTGGCCATTGAGAGGACCTTCCAAGCGAAAAGGGCAATGAACCCTAGCTGATTGACTAGTTTTCACCCATGAGGTAAACCAAGAGTTGTTGTTTGTGTCAAAGCGGTTATCAGTTTTAGCTAAGCCATGGAGTGAGGGGTACTGCCCCAATACGCAAGTTGTTAGACAACATTGGTGGTCGAGTGACTCCCTTGAACTATTAGGAAGTCGAACAAAACTGGGGTCCATATTCATTCCTATTCACTAAAACATAGAAAGTCAATACATCATCGTATCTCCACCACACTACTCGTATAGACTTAGGGGGCACACCCCTCAGTTCGGTTCCTTGAACCGTCACCGTCGAAGCCATCTTCAACGTCACTCACCACCTTCATAGCCACACACAACCTCTGAGTCTGATTCAGATTCCTACCAATCCGAGCCTACCTTGTTAACTGCTCCATCTTGCCCCATTGTTGGTGCACATACAGATCCCTTCCACGGAGGGATGGTTGGCGGTGGACCTGTGTCCTTGCCACCCATCATCATGGGTATCCCTTCTAGTGGGCCCATTTCCAGTGCACACACTGTAGCTGGTATGCTATCCATTAGTGGTGGCCCCACACAAGCTACCATGGTTCCTACCATACCGCCCTTCATACGTGGGGGAAGTGGCACTTCCACGTCCATTTCGACTATTCCTACTATGGGGAGTCAACCTCATCCACCCCTAGTCATGCATGGGAGCTACGTTCTTGTAGGCACCGACACCATTGTTGGTCCTTCCCAAGCCAACCTCAGCCCTAGCCTACCTTTTATGGCTAGTCTCAACCTGCCAGATTTGGTAAGGTTGACAAATGACCCCATTAGTCATCAACCACACTGGTCTCCCATGTCTACAAAACTTCCTTTGGACATCCCTAAGTTTGAGGGCAAGGTAAGCAAGGACTCTCAGAACCACATCATGTCTTTCCACTTGTGGTGTTCATCGAACAACATTGTGGATGACTTCGTTAGATTGAGGTTGTTCCAACGCACACTTACGGGTGATGCGACCAAGTGGTACATCGAGTTACCCCACTTCTCCTCACTCGCTTCAATGTTCCTTCTACTTTCAGCTACTCGTCCATTATGACAAGGGAGTGGAGATCTTATTATCCTGTTGCCAGACCACTACTGCCTACATCACAGATCATATCCATGAGTGGCAATGTCGACGTAGTTTGTGCAAGATCCAATTGGACGATAGGATCTTCCTTGACTGGTTTCTCAAAACCTTTCTCCCCCCCATAGCCAAAGATGTTACGTCCGAGCGACCCCAAATAGAGGAAGAAGCCATCCTTAAGGCTAAGCAGTTTGAATTGATCTATGCCCAGTCCGATTACTTATATACCATCATACCAGATTCTCCACGTGTCGACACCTCTCATTGTGATATGTCGGGGGAATCTCATGTTGTTTATGGAGTCATCGACTCTATTACCTAGCACCCCCAGTTTTATGTGGCCTCTCCCATTATGCCACCACACCTAGGTAAGACCCATCGTGTTTCCCAACCTAGTTATTCCCCCAATTACGCACGTATGATGGCTTAGTCTAGAGCTACTCCATCTTATGCTCCCCTTGGTTACGCCCCTAATTACTCATGCATGATGACTCAATCCGGAGCCACCCCATCCTACGCACATCCCACACCAACTCCTCATGTTCATGGACCGACTTGTTTGGCACATTCGTGTTTTGGCCAAACGGCCGGATTTGCAGCCCCTCCAGCTCCTTCAACCTATTATGCACCACCTATGCAGCCCACTCCGGATCCGGCCCTGACTCCTATGATTTCTATAGGATAGGTTTATTGTCATCAAAACCTTCATAGCCAACCCACCCCCAATAACCAACAAGGGAAGGGAAAGAACAAGAGAGGTATAAATCGAGAAAATAACCATCCCCAAGGAGGCGATCAACACACCGACCCTCAAAACAACAAAAACGTTGACCCTCCTGCATAGAATTCCCATCGTCCCAATCGACCTGGAAAGAATACACAATTACGGACTAACCATCCATGTGCTATTTTCAACACCTACGGTCATTACACCCATCAATGTCCTCACATGGCTCGCATCCAACAACTCCTTCAAAATGGCAATCAATGTGATCCGAACACGGCTACTCTAGCTCAACCCAACCCAATGCCACCAGGACCTCTGCCTATGGTTCTCCAAAACCCCCTACCACACTAAGGAATGGTTGCAACCTAAACCCTAGCCCCATGTGCTCCCGCGGCTCTTGCTGCAACCCCACCTACTGAGGTTGGTGTCCATCACCTCATGACATTGTCGTCCAAATTCAACCTCCAGACTCAACACAACCTGTATGGCTCCACCACAGAAACCGTTGACCCCTCAGTGACATCTACCTATACCAGTTCTGACATGTCCCTTCACTTACCCAGACCCCCCCACAAATTGGGCGGCCAGAGTCCCACGGTTTTCGATGTGTCGTGTCGCAAAAAATGCTACTGCCACAGTTGCCCTCAACTACAACATAGTTGACGACATGGCCCAATCTCCTATAGCCATGTCTGCTTTGGAAGTGCTTAAAACTTTCTCGTCACAGTGTAAAGCGTTGTTGTCCACGCTAGGTGCCTTTGATCCCTCTGATTCCAGGTTGATCACCTTTGACTTGGATCAAGGAGATCCCAGGATGTCATCTATCGTCGCCTTCCAAGTTTCGATCTCAATTCAAAATTTGGTCGTACATCGATGCATTATTGATGAATTGGAATCCACCTGCATTATGCCAACTTTCATTTGGTAGAAGCTCGGGTCCCCTACCCTTCAACCTTCCACTACCACTCTTCGCACCTACGATGACCGCTCTTCTCAACCAAAGGGTATTCTTATGAACATTCCTGTTGAGTTAGATGGTAAAACAATATTGATTGACATTGAGGTTGTCAATGACCAACTTGATTACAACCTCCTCCTAGGACATAGCTATATGTATGCCATGCGATCCGTGGCCTCTACTGTCTTTCGAATCTTGATGTTCCCTCAATGGGAAGATCGTGACTGTCGACCAGTTGACATACAATGATCCTAAGCGGTCATCCATGCTGAAACATGTCCTTCCAACTATCGACTCCACTATCGACAGCGTATCCATTCCATATTTATTTGTTGTTGGCCCAAGATTGTTTACCAACACTCCTATGATGGACATATTTTTGTCCTTACCTCCTCCACCTTCGACGACTGATGTATCAGATTTGTGCACCATCATGCCCGATACCATTACGACTACATCGCAACCTCAGTTGCAACCCCAACACAGTCACCAAGGAACTATTGGGGTTCCTTCCCCGGTCCACATGATTTCCTTCATGTTTCCACCATTTGTCATCGTGAGCAAGTCTGTCATGGCTACTCTAAACCTACATAATTTCACAATGGGAATTCCTATATGGTACCTCGATCCCCACACCCCACCTCCAAATCCCCAGGTTGTGTTGACCCCCATCCAACCCATTAAGATGATGTCACACCCACCTCCTGGTCCATCAAAGACTCCTCTCGTCTCCAAGCCTGCCGCTCATCCTCAAAAAAAGGCTAAGGGCAAGGAAAACAAAGCAACGAATGAACCACGTTCGACTCCCATGTGCTCTTTGTGTGAGGTACAAGGCCATGCGACACAAAATTGTCCCGAGTTGCCTATCCTTCACACCCATATGAATACCATAAATGAATCCTATGACACTCCAGTGGTCAACATCCCGGAGCCATCAATGGCTAAAAACAAGTCATTGTGAACGAATCATCCTTGTGCAGTTTGCAACTTGTATGGTCATTACTCTCACCATTGTCCAGACTCGCCTAAGTATCGAACACTCCTTCATGACCTTCAGAAACACTCCCATGAGTCCGATTTCACTGTCATTGAGGAGATCCACCCTCCGGTTTCTTCCTTGGACACAACCAACACCATATACATGATCTCCAGTTCAAGTAGTCCTTCCGTTGCCTCAGACATAGAGGATCCCTCCGATCTATCTACGCATTTTTTTAACAATGATGAGGAAATCCTTGAAGCTCTTTCAGCTCCTGAGTACCCTTGGGATGATATGCACCATCGCTCATTCTTTATCCCCGATGAACCTCTTTCATCGTTGGATCAATACTCAGTTGAAGCCAAAGACTTCATCCATGGAAAGGTAGACTGGTTCAAGAACCCTATTCTTGCCCTCGACGCCTTTGAAGAGGGAAACATGCCTAACATTTCACCAACTATCAAGGTAAACATATCAACTAATCCCAAGGTAGTTGAAGATAATACACTTGGAGCATCTTTCTCCCCTGAAGAAGTTACTTCTTACAAAGCATTTTTTCAGGAATTTCATGATATTTTTGCTTGGTCCTATACCGAGATTCTTGGGCTTGATCCATCTATCGTAAAACATTGTATCGACACATGGCCTGATGTTGCATCCATACTCCAAAAGCAAAGACCCATTCACCCCTCAAAGGCTCATGCGGTCAAAGCTGAGATTGAGAAACTGCATAAAGCAGGTTTGATATACCCCATCGCGTATACCACTTGGGTTTCTAATCATGTTCCCGTTAATAAAAAAATAAGGTATCATTTTTGTTTGTACTAACTTTCATGATTTGAACTTGGCATGTCCCAAGGACAAATTCCCCACTCTATTCATCGACTAGATCCTTAACACCTGTGTCAGACATGAATTATTTTCTTTCATGGATGGTTTTTCCGGTTATAACAAAATTCGGATCCGGAAAGAAGACTAGTACAAGACTACTTTCACAACCCCCTAGGGCACATTTTCATACCGAGTTATTCCATTCAGCCTTAAAAATGTTGCAGCCACTTTTTAGCAGGCCATGATGTACTGCTTCCACGACCTTATCCATATCATTTTGGTCTACCTAGAAGACCTCATCGCTCACTCTCGGAATCTTTCCCAGCATCTCGAGGACTTACAACAAGTCTTCCTATGATGTCGAAAATACAACATCCTCTTGAACCCCCTCAAGTGTATATTTTGTTTCCCACCTGAGCGTTTACTCAGGTTCATCGTCTCTCACAAAGGGATTGTGGTCGACCCTGTGAAGGTTCGAGCCATTCTGAATCTTCCCTCACCACGTACTTTGCGCCAACTACAGATTCTCCAAGGAAAGGTCAATTTCCTTCATCGTTTCATTCCGGACTATGCGACAAAAGTCCATGGTTTCTTATGACTGCTCCATACCAACATTTCGTTTGTTTCAGATAAGCATGCATAAGACGCTCTTAACGCATTGAAACAAGCTCTGGATTCTGCTCCATTGTTGTCTCCACTCGACTTCACTAAGGAGTTCATTCTCTATCTGAAGGCATATGAAAATGCCATTGCTTGAGTTTTGGTATAAGAAGACGATGCTCATCAAGAGCATGTGATCTATTATGTAAGTCAGAAGCTCTTCGATCCCCATTTATATTACTCACATGAAGAGAAGATGGCCCTCGTTGGCGTCTTTTCTGTTCAGAAACTATGCCATTACATCCTTTTGAGCCGTACTCGAGTCATGGCTGATTCCAACCCGAGGAGGTATCTCTTGAGCTGCCGCCTTGTTTAAGGTCGTGCTTCCAAGTAGATTGTCGTTCTCCAGGATTACGATTTGGAATTTGTTGCCCCTAAAAGAACCAAAGCTTTGGCATTAGCTACCTTAATGACAGACCTCCCTTTGTCATTTGATTCATCACCTATCACAATCAACCTTCCGGACGAATTTGTATTTGTCATATCCACGGAAGACCCCTGGTATGTGGGAATTTTCCTATACCTATGCACTTAGAAATTTGGGGCTCATTTAAGCTGTGAATATCGTCGACGCATTTGACACTAAGCTGCTCGTTGTCTCCTCATAGGGGATGTATTGTACCGTCGGGGCATCAATACCATATTGTGGTGTTTCCTCACGCATGATGAGGCTGAAAATGTCTTGAATGACTATCATAGTGGAGCCTGTCGTGGCCACCTCTCTTGTTTGGCTATTGCCCAAAAGATTCTCTGTGTCGATTATTCTCCATGTCGGTTATTTTTGGCCTACCATTTTTGTCGATTGCATCCACACAGTTAAACACTGCCGCAATTGTCAGCTCTTTGCTCCAAAAGAAACGACTCCTCTCGTGTCGTTACATCCTGTGGTCACAATCAGTCCCTTCTGCAAGTGGGAGATTGACTTCATGACTTGTAATCCCACCTCGTCTGACAGTCATAAGTACATCATTGTGGTTGTTGATTATTTCACTAAATGGGTCGAGGCCATTCCTACATTCAATTGTAAGGATGACACGTTTCTTTTTCAACCACGTTATCACACGTTTCGGTGTCCCCCATCATATAGTCTAAAACCATGGTTCTCATTTTGAGGGCGCGGTTTGGACAGAGCTTTCCACCATGTTGAAGTCTGAACACCAATATTCCTCCGCATACTACCCTCAGGGCAATGGTCAAGTTGAGGCTGTCAACAAGATCCTCAAAACCATGCTCCAACAGATGGTGGATAAACATAAAAACAACTGGAATCATTTCCTCTTCTCCACCCTCTAGGCCTATCGTACATCCAAAAAGATCGCCATCATTTTTAACCCATTTCACTTAGTACATGGTGTTGAGTCGGTACTTCCCATTGAGTGCTATATTCCATCACTCTGCCTTGTCGTCGATCTTCTCCCCAGTACCTCACCATTAGAACAACTCCTTATTATGCTCGAACAAACCAATTAGTACTGTCATGCTTCTCTCTAGATGACCGGAGCGACTAAGACTGAGTCAAAGTCCCATTTTGACTCCCATGTTCACCTTCGCACTTTCAACGAGGGAGATCTTGTCCTCGTTTATGACCAAGCCAATGATAAGATAGGGAAGGGGAAGTTTGATTCCATGTGGTATGACCCATATGTCGTCCATCGCTACCTCGGCAAGGGGGTATATGTCCTTGCTAACTCTGATGACCACCTCTTGAAGAATCCCTGCAATACGCTCTACCTCAAGGGTTATATGCCTTATGTTACCCATCATGAGTCACTTGTGTCATAGTTTTTCTTTTTTGTTTCACATTGTTTTTGTCACAAGTCTTATAGTGTGTTTCCTTGTTTGCTCAAGGTGGATCCTACCTCGCATGGCTACGTTGGTTTTGCTGATGGAGCAAGTACATGGTCTCCTAATCTCGCCTCGGCTATGTGGGTCATTTATTCCCTGCACATGAGTTGGTCCATATCTACGGAATGTGTGTTGACATTGCAACCAACAACCAGGCTGAGTAAGATGGTGTCATTGGTCTCCTATTCAACGCCGCCCTCCACTTGGGTATTCGTCACCTTGATGTCTTCCTAGACTCCTAGTTGAATAACTGCTATTGGGTACGCAATCCTTGTGTATTTAGAAAGTTTCTACGCACTAAAAATTTGGTTAGCCATTTTGAATCCATTACATTCATGCATGTTCCTAGAAGTCTCAATAATGTAGTAGAACAAATGGCTAATGAAGTTCTAGAGTGGCAAATCAATCATCGCATATAGGAAATAAAACTGCATCATGCATCATCATATAGTCATGCATACATATGTCATATACATCATATAGGCATCATCATCATAAAAAGACTCATATAGAAATACATAAAAAAGTGCATCCACGTGCATATATATATCATGTCATAATTTTCAGTACAAAACGAGAAGCCCCATAAGCTTTCTAGCTTTAGCATACATATCATACAAAATCCTAGTGCACCACTACACCAGGGGCAACATCACTAGTTGCTAGTCACGATTCAGAGTCCTCGTCCTGGTACTCTGGGTCTGTGTCCTCCTTTATGTCCTCCTCATCCTCCATCAGCACATCGCCCTATGTCGTTGCTCGGACATACTCAGCAGCGACTCTGATCCTCCTCATCAAGGGGATCCACTCTGGAGGAGCATGGTAGCATGCGGTGATCATATTGTCGTACAGGTACTGCCAATCGTCATCAGTTACCCTATCTATTAAATGCTCTATATCATGACAAATTGAGTCCAACGTACTCCGACGCCTCTTGTGCCTGTGAGTAGGTGGATCTAACCCCTCCACCATACCCTTCCGTCACTGATAGCATGTTGGAGGGAGTGGCCCGATGTCTGCACATACACACAGTATTTCAGCACTATCTATCACACACATAAACTGGCTAGGCTAGTCAGCTATATATGAATGCAACCACATAAAGCATCATGTATATGTACCATCAGGTCCCCAGGCCTATCCTGAAGGTCGACGCATGTTCGGATCTCCCCATATTCCATCCCTGCATAGGGGTAGTCCTCTATAAGGACTGGTAGCTTCCACCACTACGCAAAGAGATCCCCTATAAAGAACCGACCCACTAGGTTGCCTCCCTCCTAGATCATCATCTTGCTCCACCCCTAGGTATTTTGCTGGTTCTACCCATGCGACAAAAGAAATCAAAATTAGTAGCCAAGAATAATGAAATGAGATACCTTTTTCCGGTATCTCTTCTATATCTGCTAACATCTCATTTAGAAGATAGTGTGATTAGTTGATCTGGACTCCTGTTGCACATAGATCTGTCGTGGTGATTTTCCCTGTGGTACATTGGTTCGGTCGCATATTTCCACACAACTTTCTAGATAAAAATTTCACTGTGAACTGAACAACAATATCATTGGTGGAGGCGATTGCAAAGCCTCATGTGTCCCTCGTCAACTCATACTTCTCTTTCAACTTAGTTAATGTTGTGTCCTGGTCTTTCCCAAAAAATGGTGTTGGGTCGATGCCTGCAAGGGGAAGCCCGATGATTGTTGCTATCAACTCGACATCCATTGAAATATTTTGTTCGAGCCATATAAATCCACCATGGAAACAAACTAGAAACTGTTTAACACATATATTTACTTTTGTTGTGCAACCAAAATGTGCCATGTGCATCAGCGACAGTAATCCAGCTTTGTCCAATCCTCTTCCCCATTCCATTGGAACCATGCAGATAGGGACATCTTCTGTGTTATAGATAATTGTCATATAATTTTTCATTTCCCGTTCTAGAAACTTGCATAAGTCATGGTCGACAAAGCTCATATTCTACGAGTTTCGAATGGTGTTCACCATTACTCGAACTCCTTTCGATACAACTGGTGATACCAGTTGATACCTTGCATTTTTTCCAAGTCTGATTTTAAGCACATTGGCTGATATGGGCGGGACATAGACTAGTAGCATGGATTCAGACCCTGCTTCTTCATCTTCTGGTGGTGGTGTTGTTTCCTTCTTGTGGGTACCATATTGTTTCCTTTTTGACATGCCAAGTGGGTCTAGTCATAAATGAACTGGTGGAATCACCAATGACGGTGCAACTTCTTCTACAATCATGGATGACAGTGGAACAAATGCATCAGTGTCTTCCGTAATGAGTGTGGGTGAAGATGTCTCGATGCCTGATTATGAAACGATGCTCATACTAGAGATAGAAATGACCATACTATACGAAAAATCACCTCAGCTCTTATAGTTGTAGAGACAACAACTCAACATACTCAAACGGATGGAATAGAAATGAAAGAAACTTTGGTGTGAAGATGATATACAATTACCCATTGAATCAGTTTTTCCTTCACACTAGCGGGAAATAAATGGAAAGGTGGCAGCGATTTCCACCACGTGAAGCAATTTTTCTAATCATTACACAGAAACTACTAATCAAACCGTCACTGCGTCTGTCAGTTCAATGGTAGTTATTGTGAATTAATGACGGAAGTGACAAAAAATTACGCTGAGGAAATCTCATGCGTCCTTAAATTAACTACAACTTGTTGTCTTTTTGCGACCAAATTTCGTTATTCGACAAAAATTTTCTTCCTGCAACATCTGCAAACCGGAGAAACCGAATCCCCCACTTGGGCCTCCATCACTTATATAGCAATATCACAAGCAAAAGGCAAGCTTGGGAAGAACACAAAAGTGCTCCAAGGGACAAAGGGATGCAAACTCAAGCATAAGTTCCAACAACAATGGACTATAGTTTCTTTGCTCTCAATTCTCTCTTATGCCTTCAATGTACCAAGGGATTCCTTATATAGCTTTTCAAAGGGGTAATGAAAGGTCGAATCCGAGCGATCTCAAGGCATAGGGAAGGCCAGGAGTCAAATGAGTCAGATCCAAGTCAAGGAAAACTCCAAAAGAATTTGGATTATGCACACATCCCGATGTACACAGTTTTAGTGGGAAAACCCGCGTATATATGCGCTTATAGGTTAAAAAGTTGTGTGTATCATTTTTCATGTGTTTTTAGGGATGATCAAGGAAACATCAAAGGAAAAAAAATGGTCCATGGGGTCTAAGGAGTCTGCAGCAGGACAGGGGAAGGCCATACAAAGTGTGATTCACCTAGAGTGGTGAAATCCGCTATAGCAGCGACCAAGTGGTACATCGAGTTACCCCATTCTACTTACCCCGAAGTCTCCTCACTCGCTTCAATGTTCCCTTAATACTTTCAGTTACTCGTCCGTTTTGATGAGGGAGTGGATATCTTATTATCCTGTTGCCAGACCACTGCTACCCACATCACAGATCATATCCATGAGTGGTGACGTCAACGTAGTTTGTGCAAGATCCAATTGGACGATAGGATCTTCCTTGACCAGTTTCTCAAAACCTTTCTCCCCCCCATAGCCAAATATGTTGCGTCTGAGCGACCCCAAATAGAGGAAGAAGCCATCCTTAAGGCTAAGCAATTCGACTTGATCTATGCCCAGTCCGGTTACTTATATACCATCATACCAGATTCTCCACGTGCCGACACCTCTCATTGTGATATGTCGGGGGCATCTCACGTTGTTTATGGAGTCATCGACTCTATTACCCAGCACCCCTATTTTTATGCGGCCTCTCCCATTATGCCACCACACCTAGGTAAGACCCATGTTTCCCAACCTAGTTTTTCCCTCGATTACTCATGTATGATGGCTCAATCTAGAGCTACTCCATCTTATGCTCCCCTCGATTACACCCCTGATTACTCACGCGTGATGACTCAATCTGGATCCACCCCATCCTACGCACATCCCACACCAACTCATCATGTTCATGGACCGACTTGTTCGTCAAATTCGTGTTTTGGCTAGACGGCCGGATTTGCAGCCCCTCCAGCTCCTTCGACCTATTATGCACCACCTGTGCAGCCCACTCCAGATCCGGCCCTGACTCCTCTAATTTCTACAGGATAGGTTTAGTGTCAGCAAAACCTTCATAACCAACCCGCCCCCAATAACCAACAAGGGAAGGGAAAGAACAAGAGAGGTATAAATCAAGAAAATAACCATCCCCAAGGAGGCGATCAACACGTCGACCCTCAAAACAACAAAAATGTTGACCCTCTTGCATAGAATTCACATCGTCCCAATCAACTTGGAAAGAACCCACAATTGCATACTAACCATCCATGTGCTATCTGCAACACCTACGGTCATTACACCCATCAATGTCCTCCCATGGCTCACATCCAACAACTCCTTCAAAATGACAATCAATGTGATCCAAATACTGCTACTCCGGCTCATCCCAACCCAACGCCACCAGGACCTCCGACTATGGTTCTCCAAAACCCCCTACCACACCAAGGAATGGTTTCAACCTAAACCTTGGCCCCACGTGCTCCCGCAGCTCCTGCTATAGCCCCACCTACTGAGGATGGTGTCCATCACCTCATGACGTTGTCATCTGAAGTCAACCTCCAGACTCAACCCAACCAGTATGGCTCCACCACAAAAACTGTTGAACCCTCGGTGACATCTACCTATACCAGTTCTGACATGTCCCTTCACTTACCTAGACCCCCCCCAGAAATGGGGTGGCTAGAGTCCCACGGTTTTCGATGTGTCGTGTCGCAAACAATGCTACTGCCACAATTGCCCTCAACTAGAACATAGTTGACAACCTGGCCCAATCTCCTATAGCCATGTCTGCTTTGGAAGTGCTTAAAACTTTCCCATCACAGTGTAAAGAATTGTTATCCATGCTAGGGGCCTTTGATCCCTCTGATTCCAGGTTAATCACCTTTGACTTGGATCAAGGAGATCCCAGGATGTTGTCTACCATCATCTTCCAAGTTTCAGTCTCAATTCAGAATTTGGTCGTACATTGATGCATTATTGATGAATTGGAATCCACCTGCATTATGTCAACTTTCAATTGGTAGAAGCTCGGGTCCCCTACCCTTCAACCTTCCACTACTGCTCTTTGCGCCTACGATGACCGCTCTTCTCAACCAAAGGGTATTCTTATGAATGTTCATGTTGAGTTAGCTGGTAAAACAGTATTGATTGACATTGAGGTTGTCAATGACCAACTTGATTACAACCTCCTCCTAGGACACAACGATATGTATTCCATGTGAGCCATGGCCTCTACCGTCTTTCGACTCTTGATGTTCCCTCAAGGGGAAGAACGTGAGTGTCAACCAGTTGACATACTATGATCCTAAGGGGTCGGCCACACTGAAACACGTCCTTCCAACTATCGACTCCACTATCGACAATGTATCCATTCCATATTTATTTGTTGTTGTCCTAGGCTTGTTTTCCAACACTCCTATGATGGACATATTTTTGTCCTTACCTCCTCCACCTTCGCCAACTGATGTATCAAATTTGTGCACCATCACGCTCGATACCATTATGAATACATCACAACCTCAGTTGCAACACCAACCATAGTCACCAAGGAACTATTGGGGTTCCTTCCCGGTCCATATGATTTCCTTCCTGTTTCCACATGCTTCCTGTTTCCACAATCTGGCATCGTGAGCAAGTCTGTCATGGCTACTGTAAACCTACATAATTTCACATTGGGAATTCCTATATGGTACCTTGATCCCCACACCCCACCTCCAAATCCTCAAGTTGTGTTGACCCCCATCCCACCCATTAAGATGATGTCACACCCACCTCCTGGTCCATCAAAGACTCCTCCTGTCTCCAAGCCTGTCGCTCATCCTAAAAAAAAGGCTGAGGGCAAGGAAAACAAAGCAACAATCGAACCACGTTCGGCTCCCATGTGCAAGTCTTTGTGCGAGGTACAAGGCCATGCGACACAAAATTGTCCTAAGTTTCCTATCCTTTACACCCATATGGATACCATAAATGAAGCCGATGACACTCCAGTGGTCAACATCCCGGAGCTATCAATGGCTAAAAACAAGTCATTGCGACTGAACCATCCTTGTGCAGTTTGTGGCTTGTATGGTCATTACTCTCACAATTGTCCAGACTCTCCTGAGTATCGAACACTCCTTCATGACCTTCAGAAACACTCGCATGAGTCTGATGTCACTATCCTTGAGGAGATCCACCCTCTAGTTTCTTCCTCGGACACAACCAACACCATATACATGATCTCCAGTTCAAGTAGTCCTCCTATTCCCTCAGACATAGAGGATCCCTCCGATCTATCTACGCATTGTTTTAACAATGATGAGGAAATCCTTGAAGCTCTTTCAGCTCCTAAGTACCCTTGGGATGATATGCACCATTACTCATTCTTTATCCCCAATGAACCTCTTTCATTGTCGGATCAATACTCAGTTGAAGCCGAAGACTTCATCCATGGAAAGGTAGAATGGTTCAAGAACCCTATTCTTTCCCTCAACGCCTTTGAAGAGGGAAACATGGCTAACATTTCACCAACTATCAAGGTAAACATATCAACTAATCCCGAGGTAGTTGAAGATAATACACTCGGAGCATCTTTCTCCCTTGAAGAAGTTACTTCTTACAAAGCACTTTTTCAGGAATTTCGTGATATTTTTGCTTGGTCCTATACCGAGATTCTTGGGCTTGATCCATCTATCGTCAAACATTGTATCAACACAAGGCCTGATGTTGCATCCATACTCCAAAAGCAAAGACCCATTCACCCCTCAGAGGCTCATGCGGTCAAAGCTGAGATCGAGAAACTGCATAAGGCAAGTTTGATATACCCCATTGCGTATACCACTTGGGTTTCTAATCATGCTCCCGTTAATAAAAAAATAAGGTATCATTTTTGTCTGTACTAACTTTCATGATTTGAACTTGGCATGTTCCAAGGACAAATTCCCCACTCTGTTCATCGACCAGATCATTAACGCCTATGTCGGACATGAATTCTTTTCTTTCATGGATGGTTTTTCCGGTTATAACAAAATTCGGATCCGGAAAGAAGACTAGTACAAGACTGCTTTCACAACCCCCTGGGGCACATTTGCATATCGAGTTATGCCATTCAGCCTTTAAAATGTTGGAGCCACTTTTCAACGGGCCAAGATGTACTACTTCCACGAACTTATCCATATCATTTTGGTATACCTAGAAGACCTCACCGCTCGCTCTCGGAAGCATTCCCAACATCTAGAGGACTTACGACAAGTCTTCTTGTGATGTCGCAAATACAACATCCTCTTGAACCCCCTCAAGTGTATATTTTGTGTCCCGACTGAGCATTTACTCGGTTTCATCGTCTCTCACAAAGGGATTGTGATCGACCCTCTGAAGGTTCAAGCCATTATGAATCTTCCCTCACCACATACTTTGCGCCAACTGCAAATTCTCCAAGTCAAGGTCAATTTCCTTCGTCGTTTCATTCCAAACTATGCAACAAAAGTCCATGGTTTCTTACGACTGCTCCATACCAACATTTCGTTTGTTTGGGATAAGCATGTGCAAGACGCTCTTCATGCATTGAAACAAGCTCTGGATTCCGCTCCATTATTGTCTCCACTAGACTTCACTAAGGAGTTCATTCTCTATCTGAAGGCATCTAAAAATGCCATTGCTGGAGTTTTGGTACAAGAAGACGATGCTCGTCAAGAGCATGTGATCTATTATGTAAGTCAGAAGCTTTTCGATCCCCCTTTATGTTACTCACATGAAGAGAATATGGCCCTCGTTGTTGTCTTTTCTGTTCTGAAACTATGCCATTACATCCTTTGGAATTGTACTCGAGTCGTGGCCGATTCCAACCCCAGGAGGTATCTCTTGAGCCGCCACCTTGTTTAAGGTCTTGCTTCCAAGTAGATTGTCGTTCTCCAGGATTATGATTTGGAATTTGTTGCCCCTAAAATAACCAAAGCTCTGGCATTAGCTACCTTAATGACAGACCTCCCTTCGTCGTTTGATTCATCACTTATCACAGTCAACCTTCCGGATGAATTTGTATCTGTCATATCCACAGAAGACCCCTGGTATGTGGGAATTCTCTTATACCTATGCACTCAATAATTTGGGGCTCATTTAAGCTGTGAATATCATCGACGCATTCGACACTAAGCTGCTCATTATCTCCTCGTAGGGGATGTATTGTACCGTCGGGGCATCGATACCATATTGCGGTGTTGCCTCACATATGATGAGGCGGAAAACGTCTTGAATGACTGTCATAGTGGAGCCTATGGTGGCCACCTCTCTGGTTTGGCTACTTCCCAGAATATTCTCTGTGTTGGTTATTCTTTGTGTCGATTATTTTTGGCCTACCATTTTTTTCGATTGCATCCACATAGTTAAACACTGCCGCAATTGTCAGCTCTTTACTCCAAAAGAAACGACTCCTCTCGTGTCGTTACATCCCGTGGTCATAGTCGGTCCCTTCTGCAAGTGGGCGATTGACTTCATGACTTGTAATCCCACCTCATCTGACGGTCATAAGTACATCATCATGGTCATTGATTATTTCACTAAATGGGTCGAGGTCATTCCTACATTCAATTGTAAGGATGACACGACGACACGTTTCTTTTTCAACCACGTTATCACATGTTTCGATGTCCCCCATCATATAGTCTAAAACCATGGTTCTCATTTTGAGGGTGCAGTTTGGACAGAGATTTCCACCATGTTGAAGTTTGAACACCAATATTCCTCTGCATACTACCCTCAGGGAAATGGTCAAGTTGAGGCTGTCAACAAGATCCTCAAAACCATGCTCCAATGGATGGTGGATAAACATAAAACCAACTGGAATCATTTCCTCTTCTCCACCCTCTAGGCCTATCGTACATCCACAAAGATCACCATCATTTTTACCCCATTTCACTTAGTACATGGTGTCGAGTCGGTACTTCCCATTGAGTGCTATATTCCATCACTCTGCCTTGTCGTCGATCTTCTCCCTAGTACCTCACCATTAGAACAACACCTTATTATGCTCGAACAAACCAATTTGTACTATCATGCTGCTCTCTAGATGACTGTAGCGACTAAGACTCGGTCGAAGTCCCATTTTGACTCCCATGTTCACCTTCGCACCTTCAACGAGGGAGATCTTGTCCTTGTTTATGACCAAGCCAATGATAAGATAGGGAAAGGGAATTTTGATTCCATGTGGTACGACCCATATGTCATCCATCGCTGCCTCAACAAGGGGGCATATTTCCTTGCTAACTCTGATGACCACCTCTTGAAGAATCCCCGCAATAGGCTCTACCTCAAGGGGTTATATGCCTTATGTCACCCATCATGAGTCACTTGTGTCATATTTTTTCTTTTTTGTTTCACATTGTTTTTGTCACGAGTCTTACAGTTTGTTTCATTGGTTTCTCAAGATGGATCATACCTTGCATCGCTACGTTGGTTTCACTGACGGAGCAAGTAGATGGTCTCCTAATCTCGCCTCGGCTACATGGGTCATTTATTCCCTGCACATGAGTTGGTCCATATCGAAGGAATGCGTGTTGACATTACGACCAACAAATAGGATGAGTAAGATGGTGTCATTGGTCTCCTAGTCGACGTCACCCTCCACTTGGGTATTCGTCACCTTGATGTCTTCCTAGAATCCCAGTTGAATAACTACTATCGGGTATGTGATCCCTGTGTCTTTAGAAATTTTCTGCGCACTAAAAATTTGGTTAGCCATTTTGAATCCATTACATTCATGCATGTTCCTAGAAGTCTCAATAGTGTAGCAGAACAAATGGCTAATGAAGTTCTAGAGTGGGAAATCAATCATCGCATATAGGAAATAAAACTGCATCATGCATCATCATATAGTCATGCATACATATGTCATATACATCATATAGGCATCATCATCATAAAAAGACTCATATAGAAATACACAAAAAAGTGCATCCACGTGCATATCTATATCATGTCATAATTTTTAGTACAAAACGAGAAGCCCCATAAACTTTCTCACCTGAGAATACATAACATACAAAAATCCTAGTGCACCACTGCACCAGGGGCAACATCACTAGTTGCTAGTCAAGATTCAGAGTCCTCCTCCTGGTACTCTGGGTCTGTGTCCTCCTTTGTGTCCTCCTCCTGGTACTCTGGGTCTGTGTCCTCCTCTGTGTCTTCCTCACTAGAGTCCTCCTCATATTCCATCGGCACATCGCCCTATGTCGTTGCTCGGACATACTCAGAAGCGACTGCGATCCTCCTCATCAAGGGGATCCACTCTGGAGGAGCATGGTAGCATTCGGTGATCAGATTTTCGTACAGGTACTGCCAATATTCATCAGTTACCCTATCTAGTAAATGCTCTATATCATGACAAAGTGAATGTAGCGTACTCCGACGCCTCTTGTTCCTATGAGCAAGTGGATCTAACCCCTCCACCCTACCCCTCTGTTGTTGATAGCATGTTGGAGGGAGTGGCCCGATGTCTGCACATACACACAGTATTTCATCACTATCTATCACACACATAAACTGGCTACCACTAAGCTAATTAGCTATATATGAATGCAACCACATAAAGCATCATGTATATGTACCATCAGGTCCCCAGGCCTATCCTGGAGGTCGACGCATGTTCGGATCTCCCCATATTCTATCCCTACATATGGGTAGTCCTCTATAAGGACTGGTAGCTGCCACCACTACACAAAGAGATCCCCTATAAATAATCAGCCCACTAGGTTGCCTCCCTCCTGGATCATCATCTCTCTCCACCCCTAGGTAGTTTGCTGGTTCTACCCATGCGATAAAAGAAATCAAAATTAGTAGCCAAGAATAATGAAATGAGATACTTTTTTCCTATATCTCTTCTATATCTGCTAACAACTCATTTAGAAGATAGTGTGACTAGTTGATCTGGACTTGTGTTGCACATAGATCTGTCGTGGTGATTTTCCCTGTGGTACATTGGTTCGGTCGCATATTTCCGCACAACTTTCTAGATAAAACTTTCACTGTGAACTGAACAACAGTTTCTTTGGTAGAGGTGATTGCAAAGCCTCGGGTGTCCCTCATGAACTCATACTTCTCTTTCAACTTATTTGTTAATGTTGTGTCCTGGTCTTTCCCAAAAAATGGCGTTGGGTCGATGCCTGCAAGGGGAAGCCCGATGATTGTTGCTATCAACTCGACATCCATTGAAATATTTTGGTCAAGCCATAGAAATCCACCATGGAAACAAACTAGCAATTGTTTAACACATATATTTACTTTTGTTGTACAACCAAAATGTGGCATGTGCATCAGTGACAGTAATCCAACTTTGTCCAATCCTCTTCCCCATTCCATTAGAACCATGCAGATAGGGACATCTTCTGTGTCATAGATAATTGTCATATAATTTTTCATTTCCCGTTCTAGAAACTTGCATAATTCATGGTCGACAAAGCTCATCTTCTACGAGTTTCGAATGGTGTTTGCCATTACTGGAACTCCTTTCAGTACAACTGGTGATACCAGTTGATACCTTGCATTTTTTCCAAGTCTGATTTTAAGGGCATTGGCTGATATGGGCAGGACATAGACTAGTAGCATGGATTCAGACCCTGCTTCTTCATCTTCTGGTGGCGGTGTTGTTTCCTTCTTGTGGGTACCATATCGTTTCCTTTTTGACATGCCAAGTGGGTCTAGTCATAAATGAACTGGTGGAATTACCAGTGACGGTCCAACTTCTTCTACAATCATGGACGACAGTGGAACAAATGCAGCAGTGTCTTCTGTAATGAGTGTGGGTGAAGGTGTCTCGACGCCTGATTATGAAACAATTCTTGTACTGGAGATAGAAATGACCATACTCTACGAAAAATCACCTCAGCTCTTACAGTTGTAGAGACAACAACTCAACATACTTAGACGGATGGAATAGAAATGAAAGAAACTTTGGTGTGAAGATTATATACAATTACCCATTGAATCAGTTTTTCCTTCACACGAAGAGGAAATAAATGGAAAGGTGGCAGCGATTTCCACCACATGAAGCAAGTTTTCTAATCATTACACAGAAACTACTAATCAAACCGTCACTACGTCTGTCAGTTCAATGGTAGTTATTGCGAATTAATGACGGAAGTGACAAAAAATTACATTGAGGAAATATCATGTGTCCTCAAATTAACTACAACTTGTTGTCTTTTTGCGACCAAATTTCGTTATTCGACAAAAAATTTCTTCCTGCAACAGGTATACTACCTTCAACATGCTTCTTTCCTTACGACAGACAAAGAGTCTTCACCACCATTTTTCTTCTACGACAAACAATAGTCTGCAATTTTTTTTCTTTTTTCCTCGACAAACATATCGTCTGTGACATAACACTCAATATTTTAAACAAAACACTCATGATTTTTACATAAATAACACTCATAATTTATTATTATTATTATTATTATTATTATTATTATTATTATTATTATTATTATCAGTCGACGAAGCCGCAACTATCATGGTAGGGATTTAACCAACTTCCATTCACCAATTGTTTGAAAGGTGTTCCATCTACTTTATGCAATTGTACTGCGCCTATTTCAGTTATCTAAATGATAACATACGGTCGCATCCAATGTGTTCTCAGCTTGCTAGGATGCTTTAAGACTTACTGTCATACATGGGGACACGTTCTCCAGCCTGAATTTGCTTATTCTTGATGTGTCTATCATGGCAGGATTTTGTTGCACCTTCTCAACATTTTGATGATAACCTGCAACGAAATTATCTTCCTCCAACTACATAAGTTGCGACAATCTCTCTTCAACAACACCAACATCAATCATTTCAATAATCACAGCTATTCTTAGACTAGGTATAATGTATTCCATTGACATAACAACCTCTTGTCCATGCACCAGTCGAAATGGAGTTTGACATGCCAATTTCTTATACGTTGTGCGATATGCCCAGAGTACCACAGACATATTCTGTTCCCAATCATCTCTTTGAATGTTGCAAATAGTTTTCAATGTGTTTTCAGGATCTTGTTGAATGCCTTGATAGCACCATTCACTTTTGGGTGATATGGTGTCGTCTTTCTGTGTTGGAAATGGAATTCTTCAGTTAATTCGTTAATTAATTGATTAACAAAGTGTGTGCCCTAATCTCTTATCAAAATATTCGAGCATCCAAATATAGTCACAACATTGTAGAACAAATAATTTGCAATGGTCGTAGCAGTACATCCTTTACTAGCGCTGCTTCAACCCATCTAGTCAAGTAATTTGTTGTGGTAATAATGTATTGTGCACCTGTTCTTTTTCCTAGTGGGTTGATAGGACCCACAAAATCAATAACCCATCTGTCAAATCCCTCTAAATTTATTTGAGGTACTAGTGGCATTTCATCTCGTCACGACGACTTTTCGGTTCTCTAACAGATATCACAGTTGCGCCAATATTCTCTAACTTTTGCATGAAAGGTATGACACCATAATCTTGTTTGTAATTATCTTCTGTAGTGTATCTTTTCCAACATAATGGCCTCTTGCGACACCCTCATGAACTTCATTCAATATCATTGGCCTCTTGTGTTCTAATACACAATGACGAAGAATTACGTCAGGTCCCATTTTATGTAGTTGTCCAGCTATCAATTGGAAATCTACAGCTCACACCACTAATTGTTTCTTCTTTGCAGTAGTGAATCCTTCTGGCACATATCTCATCCTCAAGATATGTATAATATCTCTCTAATGATCATCAAACATGGTTACTACAAATAAATGTGCGTCAGGAAGGTTGTCATCGAGATTCACAGTTTCCTCACCACTTTCTAACCTCGATAGATGATCTGGTCCTGAGTTTAGTCGACCCAAATTAACAATAACTTCAAATTCAAATTATTGGAAAAGGAGAATCCACTGACGAATATTCCCCCCCCAACACTGGCTTGTTGACCAGGTATTTCAATGCTGAATGGTTTGTGTACATTTTGAAATGTCATGTAATGTACCTAAATAAGTATATTACTAATATTATTAATTTATTTAACAATTATGTTAATTAGTATTAATGGGCAAAGGTCACTTCTTTTCAAGGTTCGACCATTCATAGGTTAGCTTCCATATTTATATGTTAGCCTTTTAATGTAATAATAATCAATTCAATAATAAATAAATATATATTATTAATTATGATAATTGTGTAAGGATGAATCCTTACAAGTGGTATCAGATCTTTGGCTCAAATTATGATCTCCGTTCATCTTGGCATTCATCTTCTCCACCTCTTCTTTCGTTGCAAATTCCCATCTTCCACTCCATTTTCGAGTTACTTTCTTCTGTGTGCTTCCCAGCTACCTCACGCTGCATCACACCCATCTCCAACGATCCCTATCACAAATCCCCCATTTCCAATTTTTTTTATAATATTATTATTATAATACTTAATAATTATTTTTATATTCTTTAAAAAATACTTTCAAACTATTTCTCCCTGCAACTCCATTTCCATCCTGTTTCCATCCCTTCCCACGCTCCAAATTGCAGGGTCTTCCACCCTGCGCAGCGTCTGCACCCTTCACTCCACTCTCACCTACGTGCCCCATCCGTTGTCAACCTTCCTTTCCACCATCAGTGCCATCACCGTAGTCCTTTCCACTCATGGCCACCTATGTCTTCTCACGTCTGCCAGCGCCATCACCGTAGTCCTTTCCGCTCACGCCCACCTCTTCCGTCCTCCAACTCTCACAGCCAATGATTTCCCACGCTGCATTCATGCGCCAGCCTCCCACTTCCCACTCTGCATTCACTCCACTATGTATTCTCTACATGTTCCTTGTGACTTCCCACTCTGCATTCACTCCACCCAGCATTCTCTGCATGTTCCTCCTTGTCCACATCATCGTAGTCCCTCACATCGTCCTCAACCTACGTGACCTGCTTTCTCCAACCACCACATTGCACAATTGCATATGCCCACTCCAACCAACACTCCATCTTCCCATCTCCATACACGTGCCAACCTCCCCTCCACCTGCGCGTCTCAGGACCCCTTCTACCACACACCAGTCCTCCATCCAATTCCTTCTACCACACGCCACGCTCCGTCTAATTACACACTTTTAAAACCCTAAAACTCCACCATTTAAAAAAAATATAATATATTATTATTATTGTTAAATAATAATGATTATTATATATATATATATATATATATATATATATATATATAATTTTCAAACAAAAAAACACTCTATATTAAAACAATATATATAGTTTATAAAATATCACAATTATTATAGCTGATAATATATATTTATTTATTATTGAATTGATGATTATTACATTGAAAGGATTACTTATAAATATGGAAGCTAACCTATGAATGGTCAAACCTTGAAAAGAGGTGACCTTTGGCCATTAATAATAATTAACGTAATTGTTAAATAAATTAATAATAATAGTAATATACGTATTTAGGTATATTACAAGTCATCCTGCTTTGAAAAGATTTGTCCACGAATCTTCTTATGAGCATGCTACAACTGGAATTCTTTCACGGTTTAGTAGTTCTTGAAATATTTGGTCGCATTTCCATTCAAATATTTTCTTGCATATGACACTTTAGATGAATGCATAACAATTATATGGAGTATTCTTCTGAGCTTCTAATCCGATGGTGTTCTTTTGACCTTCTATTTTGATGTATATTTTTTATGTTTTTGCATGCTTGGATATGGTTTTCTTAACTGTAGTGGAAACTGCTAATAATGTACTTACTTCCTTGTCTGACAAGCTTGTCTTTATTTGTTCTCTGGGAAGCTTTTGAAATTCTAGAACATCTTGAGTTGTGACTACTAATATAATTATCTTCTCATCATTTGTTGCACCATCCTTTGGGTTTCATTTTTCCATGTTATCATGATTAAGGTCATCTTTAACACTTATATTTTCATCATTGCATATAACTTCAATTCTCTCATAATTATTGTTAACATTGACTTTATTAACTTCATTGACTTCTACGACAACGCCATTTTCTTTACAATTGAAATTGACATTGTGATTGTCGATATCATTTCTATCTTTCATATATGTGTCTTCTACTTCTTCTGTTTCATTGTTCTTGTTAACTTCTTTCTTAACAAGTCCTTGTTCTGGAATTGGCGTATTAATGTGCCTTGCTTCCTTACCTTGCAAGAAGACACAACAAACTTCTGGTAAGTGTGCATACTTTTTACTAAGTATCACAATTTGAGGTTTGTAGTTGGGATGTCTTTTCTTATCCCACTTGGTGTCTGGTGGTATGGATATTTTGTGAGGGTTTTAAGGAGTCGGTCGGCCAAGCTTCCTTTCCTTCCTGGGGGTAGTAGTGATTTTATATTCATCCCTACTTGAATACGTAGGAGTTGCAATATTCCCTTATTCTTAATGACTTGGTAATTCGAAATTCATAGTTACTTCTTATGTCGAGGGTGTAGATCCTAACACTTCTTGACCTGAGAACTCGGAAGTCATAACATCTTCCTTTCTAGTCATAGTCCCTTCTTTGGTCATGAGTGTTGATGCAGACCCCAGGTCTAATTGACCTGAGAACTTGGGAGTCAACATAGCTTGTTCCTTTATGGTAGGAATCCCTTCTTCAGACGTGAGTATTGATGCAAACACCAGCTCTATTCGGCCCAAGCACTCGAAATTCTCAACAACTTCTTCCTTGATTCCATTTTCTTCTGTTGTGGGTGCAAAATCAATTTCCATCTCTTTATTTGGAAATTTTGACGACGTAACCTCTTATGGTATCTTAGGTGCCATAGCAGCTTGCATTCCCTTGCTTGAAAAGTGAGATGTTGCAACATATTCCTCTTTCAATTGTCTTGAGGGATAAGACTGGCATGTTTCTGATTTTTCTTTGTCTACATGCTTCTTAGGTTCTTCTTCTGGTCGTTTTATTATCAACATTTTCATTCCTTCACCTACGCATCCTGCTAGCTCCAATCACCACATCGCGCCATTGCATACACCCACTCCATCCAACACTCCATCTCCCCATCTCGATTCACGCATTAGCCTCCCCTCCACCTACACGCCTCACGACCGCTTCTACCACACGCCACTCCTCCATCCAATTCTTTCTACCACATGCCACTCTCCATCCAATTACACGCTTTTAAAACCCTAAAATTCCACCANTATTATTCAAAAAAAAAGTGAAGATTTTGTGTAAGACAAAATGGTCTTTAATGAAGGTGTTATGGGTTTTTCAAACGAGAGAACCATCGCAAGAAGTTAAAAATGATTTTAAATGGGATATTAAAGAAACAAAACCCACAAAGCTTGGAACAAAAATATCGGATATCGACGTAGCGACACAAGTTCTGTATGAAGATATAAAAGACTTAGTTAAAGAATTGAAAATGTTGATAATACAATGGCCATAACAAGAACCCAAGAAGCATGCAGACAAAGAAAAACCAAAAACACACCATTCTTACCCCTCAAGACAGTTGAAAGAGGAAGATGTTGCGGCATCTCACTTTTCAAGCGAGAGAATGCAAGCAGTTATGGAACCTAAGATAGCAGAAGAGGTTACCCCCTTATAATTTCCAAATAAAGAGATGGAAATTGATTTTGCACCCACGATAAAATAAAATGGAATCAGGGAAGAAGTTGTTGCAACTTTCGAGTGCTCGGGACGAATAGAGCTGGCGTTTGCATCAATACTCATGTCTGAAGAAGGGATTCCTATCATAAAGGAACAAGCTATGTCGACTCCCAAGTTCTTAGGTTAAGAAAAGCTAGGGTCTGCATCGACACTCCTGATAAAAGAATGGACTACAACTAGAAAAGAAGATGTTACGACTTCTGAGTTCTCAGGTCAAGAGGTGTTAGGATATACACCCTCGACATAAGAAGTATCTGTGACTCTTGAATTACCAAGTCAAGAAGAACAAGGGACTACTGTGACTCCTACATATTCAAGTACGGATGAATATACAATCGCTACTACCCCCAGGAAGGAAAGGAAGCCTGGCCAGCATACTCCTTATACCCCTCCTCACAAAATATCCATACCACCAGACACCAAGTGGGATAATAAAAGACATCCCAACTACAAACCTCAAATTGTGATACTTAGTAAAAAGTATGCACGCCTACTAGAAGTTCATTGTGGCTTCTTACAAGGTAAGGAAGCAAGGCACATTGATATGCCAATTCCAGAACAAGGACTTGTTAAGAAACATGATAACAAGAACAATGAAACTTAAGAAGTAGAAGACAAAGATATGAAAGATCAAAATGATAGTGATTGTCAATATCAACTGCAAAGAAAATGTCGTTGTCGTAGAAGTCAATGAAGTCAATAAAGTCAATGTTAACAACAATTATGAGAGAATAGAATTTGTATGCAATGATGAAAATAAAAGTGTTAAAGATGACCTTAATCATGATAACATAGAAAAACAAAACCCAGAGGATGGTGCAACAAATGATGAGAAGAACATTCTATTAGTAGTTACAACTCAAGATGTTCTAGAGTTTCAAAAGGTTCCTACAGAAAAAATAAAGACAAGCTTGTCAGACAAGGAAGTAAGTACATTATTAGTAGTTGCCACTATAGATAAGAAAACCATATCAAAGCATGCATAAACATAAAAAATCTGCATCAAAATAGAAGGTCAAAAGAACACCATCGGATTAGAAGCTCAGAAGAATACTCCATATAGTTGGTATGCGTTCATCTATAGTATCATATGCAAGAAAAGATTTGAATGGAATTGCGACCAAATATTTCAAGAACTACTAAACCGTGGCACCATTATTTGTGGAAAGAATTCCAGTTGTTGCACGCTCATAAGAAGATTCGTGGACAAATCTTTTCAGAGCAAGATGACTTGTAATATACCTAAATAATTATATTACTATTAATATTAATGTATATAACAATTAGGTTAATTAGTATTAATAGTCAAAGGTCACCTCTCTTCAAGGTCCGACCATTCATAGGTTAGATTCCATATTTACATGTAAGCCTTTAGTGTAATAATCATCAATAAAATAATAAATAAATATATACTATCAATTATGATAATTGTGTAAGGATGAATCCTTACATGTCCACCCAGCAAATAGTGTCGAAATTTTTGAAGAGCGTTTACCATGGCTAGTCCTGATCCAAGAGGATATTGGTGGACACCCGCCTATTCCACTTGGACCCCCACCATTGTTTCTTTCATTTTTCCAGTCTCCTTAATTATAGCAGAATTTACTATTTTTGGATGTTTTTTCGGTTCTAAACTTTTGGAGCCGTTTTGAGGCCCTAAACAATGTTTTTTTGGCATCGAACGGTCGACAAATATGAGTCCATTCTAGAATCAATATTTGTTGTGTATGGATGTAGTCCTTGAATAGATCTTTCTAACAATGTATCATGTGCGTCAAATGGAGGTAGTATGCCAAAGTTACGACCCCGAGAAATTGATGTACCAAGTTACCCAACGAGGCCCACAACTCGGCGTTTCACCTCCTAGGGTTAGGTTTTTGGATGTGTAGGGTTTCCATTGTTTCTCAATAATATATAGGCCTTCGAGCCTCATTGTAACATAGAGTTTAGAAGCATGTAGCCACCACATCTCGTCTTAGAGATAAGCTAGCAACACTCTAGCTAGTTTATTTCTATTCTGTATGTAAACAAGTTTCAGCTCTTTGATTAATGAAATGAAGTGTTATTTCCACTGCATCTTTGTTATTTGTGTATTCTTTTGCGTTCTTGCATAAATCCGGATCAAGTCCTTCTATTTCCTTCGTGGAATAATTCTTCTCTGTCATTGATAGTTTTCTACAAGGGAAGGAAATAGGATGATCGATAAACCCTTTGCTAGGCTATGCTAGTACAACGCCGAGCGTGACAGATGACACATCAACATGTACATGGAATTCCTTCTTCCATTCTATAAAATCTAGTATTCGTGCTCTGACCATCTTATTCTTTAGGGTGCACAGACTCTCTTGACAGTGTTTGCTCCATTGAAACGTAACATCCTTCTTCTAAAACTTCTCCATTGGACCAGTCACCTCTACATATCCTTTGATAAATTTTTGATAGTATCTTATATGTCCCAATGTCATTATTATTTGCTTCACTATCGAGGGTGGTGGTAAGTCAACGATGATCGCAATTTTAGAAGGATCGACCAGGATTCCATCGCGACAAACCACATGGCCCAACATAATTCCCAACGACGCACAAAAAATACATTTCTTTAGGTTCAACAATATATGATACTGTTGAGACCATTCCAACATCAGTCTGAGGTTCTCAAAATGATATTTTATGAGCCCAAACACCGTCCATTTGTCGAAGTATACCTCAAGAAATTTATGAATAAAGTCTTTGGAAACAACCGTTATTATTCTAGAAAAGATAGTAGGAGAATTCTTGAGTCCAAAGGGCATTATCGTATATTGGAAACATCCCCACTCTGCCGCAAAGGTTGTCTTGTGTCGATCTTCCTTTGCAAGCCTGATCCTGATGGTAGCCAGAGAACCCATTACTGAATGAATAGACTCCTTGACCCCCGACACTTTTATATACTTTGTCTATAAATGAAGCTGAAAATGGGTTGTGCAAGCAGGCATCGTTCAACTTCCTTACTTCAACTGCATTTTTCTTATCATGCACTACCATCAGGATGATCCACTTAGATTCTTCAATCGATTCTATGATACCCGCATCTAGCATTCGATCTAACTCTATCTTAACGTTTTCTTTGTACCACGGATTTAGATGGTATGGTCGCTGCTTCACAGGCTTTGTGTCGGGATTTATTCGTATCTTCATCTCCCCAAGGTCCCCAATAATCCCCTTCATCTTTGAGAATTTTTTCTTAGTAAGGGGCTCTTGAACTTCTGAGCGGATATCTTATGGATCTGTTAGTTTTAAGTTGATTTGTTCCAATAATGGTGGAAAATATGGTCGAAGAAATTTCACATTGAATAGTAAATGCAGACCCAGGTATGGTGGAATGCTGAGCTTGCAAGCATTTTCCCCAATTTTCGGAATTGGAGCTCAAGTTTCCTCACTTGCGCGAGCAGGAAATGGGGACCATTTCCAATTAAGGGAGAAGTCCAATCCATCCCAAGACTCGAATGAACACATTGACTAGTGTCTAGTCCCAATCGACTCCTTGGTCAGATCCACGACTCAATCGTCTAAGCGGATCAGTCGATTCGACGACTTAGATGACTAGCACATAGGATGACAGGTCATCATTCATGTCGATGATATTTGATGATTCTAACACATGTCAAATGGTTTTATGAACATTCAGAAGGAATATGAAATGCCATCGATGTATCTTCATCTTCTTCTAGCTAGTGAATGGGAAGAAGACATACGGTATATTGTAACAGTTTTCTTTGTAACTGAAACGCATCGAGTAGTTACCTAAGCATCCCTCAAAACTGTATAAATACTTGTAAGCTCAAAAATGAAATGGCTTTTGGTTCTCTGCTCTTTACTGTACTAAGACGAGTTCCTAAAGAAAAGGCTCGATTGGTTCCTATCGAATCCTACATTCGACCTCTGTGTATGTAACGAGTCTTTTGGCTCATTGCACCCTCTGCTTACAGACTAAAGAGACCGACCTCTCACAATGACTGCTCAATACAATTGGAGTTTTTACCCTTGGGGTTTCTCTGTTATCAATTATTGTCTCACATTCTTTTGTGATTGGCATTGTCTATTAAATTTGTAGTTGTATAGTGTTTGGTGTATGTTTTTATTTATAGTTGTTTCTTTGATCAGTCTAGCACTAAGCGCTTCTACCATAACAGGTTTAGACTCATTCAGGCATCTCTATTGTCCCCCTCTCGACTACCTAAGCGACAACAGGATCATGAGAACTGTTGTGAATAATGCTGGTGCAAATTACAATAGAGTAAATTAGAAAATGGCCACTGAGGAAATTTTGACAAAATGGGACAAGATTGAAGATGATTCCATGCAATTTTCAAAATGATTGATTTATATCAGAGCTTCTTAATTTACCATGACAAGCAAGGAACTGAAATGGAGTTAAAGTTACACACACTTCTAAAATTTTCAAGTTTGATACTTGTGGATGAAGTAGAAATTGAAAAATCAAAAGGTGAAGACAACGATGGAAATCTTTGAAGCATTAATAGATGTGAGAACAAGACTTCCAGCGACAATAGGAAATGGAGAAACATCTATATGAATGTTTGTCATAGGTCATATCTTGATTTAGAAAACACATTGTCAACATGAAAATATTGTTAAATTTTCATTTCCTTCACTCAACAAATTGCCAACTTGGGTCACCATATGTACACATACTAGTTATCCTATAAATTTGATCACATCCTTGGTGCTATGTATTATGTAACTTCAACCTTTATCTTAAGGTGTCTCCATAACATGTTCAATGTATTTCTAGTGTCCATCATAACATATCATAGTTAGATTTGAACTTAGGTGGATATTATCAAAACCAGTACTTCCAACCACCCAATCTAAGTTATATTACCTTATGATAAAGACATTCTCATTATTATAATGAGTATCGTTATAAAAAATAAAATGAAAATACCTTATTCTAAAAATAAAATAAAATTAAAAAAAATAACAATAACAATAAAAATATATTCCATAACTTCATACTTAAAAAAAAATCACTCACGCAATGTTTATCCTTTTTTAATTTAGCTATCCAAAATAAAGAAAAATGTTTAATTAATTTTTCCTAAAAATGAAATAAAAAAAACTAGATCCAAGCAAGTCATTAACTGTACAAATCTCCTCCATTGTGTTTTTCAACCAACTATGAAGTTATGCGAAGCGGATAATGTAAACAGCCACCAATAGTAATCATAATGACAAGTAATAATATTATGACACGTGCAAAACTATGACTCATATTTGTCATGTAATCATTAAATAAAGCATAGACATGTAATCATTAAATAAAAATAAACACCGTTTCAAATTTTTAGGTTTATAGATTCATTTTTTTTAAATTATTACATAAATTATAATTTTTTTCCTAATAAGCCCAAGGATTTATCTTTTCAGTTTATTTATTATCCCGCAGGCAGGTTATAATGCAATCGATAAATCTTTGACCTTCCATTAACCATATTTTGACCAAAAATTTATTAAAACTTGAAAAAGTAAACTTGATAAAATAAACATTATACACATAAATATATATTTTTATAATATAATATCATTTATATTTCTCTTATATGATTCGTTCGTTCAAGTCTTAGGTCTTATTTTGTTATCATTACATCACTTGTTATTCCTAAGTACCACCTCAATTTCATTGCCTCTGAATAAAAAGTGATAGTCTACTAAAAACAAATGAAAACCATGCTTTGTTTTTGCCAAGGTTCATTGTTAATCAGAGAACATAGTCAAAACTTCAATCTGTCTGTAAATGTGTTTATTTCATTTTATTTTATTTAACAAAATTAATTTATTGTAAATATTAAGTTAAACTTATTACATTGAAACATCAAATCAAATAATAGATGTGTTTTCTATTTATTTTAATTTACTATTGAATAATAATCATTCTATCGTAAATATCAACCTTTTACATAAAAGAATTAAATTATAATAAAAATAGATGTGTTTTGGACTTAATTTTATTTATTTATAATTATTTTATTGTAAGCATTACTTTATCATAAAATAGACTTGTTTTGAATTTTATTTTATTTATTTATAATTATTTTTATTGGAAAGGTCACTTTTTGGAGTAAGCTAGCTGTGGAGCAATCCTCCCTCATTGGACGGAGGAGGAGCAAAGTTAGGGTTGACTTTGCTCCTCCTCCGTCCGATGGAGGAAGTTTTGCTCCATAGCTAGCTCACTCCTCACTTTTTTACATTGCAAAATTAATTATAATAAAAAATGTGTTTTTGAAAATCTAGTATTTAATAAGCAATATGTTTTTTTTAAATCAATAATTATGTGTGAATATTAAAGATTAAAAAATCAAATTACAATAAGAAATGTGTTTTAGTATTTTTATTTAATATTTAGTGATAATATTTTATTTTTTTCCATTATAAAATCAAATTATAATAAGAAATGTGTTTTACACTTATTTTTATTTAAAATCAATCGATAATTATTTTAGTAAAATCAAATTTTAAAAAATAATTTGTAATAAAGATAGTTTAATCAATATTTAATAATAAATATGAATTTTTAACATTGTAAATTGCAATCAAATTATATGAAGAAATTATAATAAGGATTATTTAAATCAATCATAATAAAGATATTATGATAAGAATTGTAATAAGGATATTATGATAATAATTTTGTATTTGTAAAATGTACTTTTAGGACTCAAGTTGAAGTGGGAGGGTTTTGGTAATTTTGTGTTAGGGTTTTTGTACCAATGTGATAGATCCTTTCCTAATTATGTCGAATACAACCTATGGAGTATAAGAACAAAATAATCTATTGAGTATAAGAAAAAAAAATTGTACATTAAATTATCTAGCTTCAATCTACCATCAATATGATCAAATGAGAAAACATGTAACCCTATCCTTGCCCCCCCTAACCATGAATTCAACACATACACAATTCATGCAATAAAACGTGCCATGGATCAATCTTGCAATCTTCACAACCCACACTCACCTTGGAATTCTTAGTAGTAATTTTTGGTAGACATTAATATTCATCGATTTCAATTTCCCTAACTTTGTCTTCACGGGAACATCAACCTACCAATATAAGGGAATATGGGCCTACTCCTGCAGCGCATTGAATGTAGAGATCACGTAGCTGGTGAGCTAAGCATGAGTCGTGCTAAGTGCCATGTCCAAGAAATTTGTGTTCTTGCATTGTTCTTATGGCTTTGATAGAACACTCACAAGGCACCATGCATAGCTTTGTGCCCAAGTACGAAACTTCGAGATGGCTATTGTCGAGATAATTTATATCGATCCTCTTGTTTAGATAATTGGCCCTTCTATTCACATCAAACTGGCAATTTGTGGTGAACAACCACATCCTTTTTAAATACACATATTTTAAAGCTTCTGAGATGTTACCTTCTCTTCCATATCCATCGACCATGGATGAAAAGTTAATCTAATTCATTTATTCTCTCAAACCATTCTGCAACCTTTGCAGGGAATGTTGTCTATCTATGACAACATCGACAACTTATGACAGTGGAGAACGTGAAGTTGCCAGGTTTCATCCCTTCACCCACGAGCAGCTTGACTAAATGCCATAAATTCCATATTGAAGAATGTTGTGAGACACAATAGAGCCATCTACTCCTTCCATCGTCGTGCCACTCTCTCATATACATAGTCAAGCATAGAATCACCCGCCATTAATTTTGAAAGGCCACGTGACAGGGACCATGGGAGCTATTCCATGCATGCATTCCACATTTGTAGACATTATTTTTTTATAGTGAGATCTTTGCATTTTGGAAGGAGTGGGACATTAGGTGCAGGCAGGACGAGGATAATGCATTAGCATAGGTTGGGCTATGCTAACTCCTTATACAACCCCAATCACGATTGGGGTATTGAGCGTAGAACAATGATAATAGTTAGTAGCCGGTTGAAAGGGGGGGACAACAACGAGTATGTGGCCTAGGTCGCTCGAATAAAACGTTGCTAGTAATGAAAAGAAACATGTATGGCTCAGATCTAGTATAGATAGGCCAAACCTACAACAGGTAGCATTACCTTTAAACAATGTGGTGGCACGGATACGATATCCTTTCTTTTTATAAGGTCGTGACCACCATACTGGACCTGTACTATCTCACATTTATAAATTTTACAGTCAATTCTTATACGACACCATATGGAAAGTCCACAAAGAGTTTGGTCATTTCAAGTCAATTCCTCTATGACAGCATATGGAAAGTTTGCTAGTATTTCGTCAATACAATGAGATGTAGTGGAATCTTATTAAATTTGAGTAACATGGTGCCTACTTGTCGCCTGCGATCAAAAAGTGTAGTATATCAAATGATCGCGAGGAACGATCTAATCTAGTATATCAAGTGAACGTGAGCAGTGAACAAATATATTAGAGAACATATGTGTCATTGCAAATTGTGTGATGTGGACGTGTTAAATTAATTTGACTTAGGCATCCACCGCTTCATTAATGAAGGAAACTATAAAACAAATAGTATATCAAACAATATATCGCGAAATTTAGATTCGTATTCATTTAATTTAACAATGAAATAGACATTACAACCTTCATCGTAAAAGTCAATATATTTATTTCAATTTTATTTAACTTAGTATATTGCCCATAGTTGAGTGTTTATTAAAAGTCAATATAAAATATAGAGCATATTTATGTACATTACAATAATGTGTTATTTTATTTAATAATCCAAATTATCAAATTCTTTTTTATAACACTATATTATTATAAGTCATAACTAAATAATGGGCATGCATTCAAGTGATTATGATAACTTTGCACATCATTATGGGTTGTGTTACTTTATTCAATAATCCAAATAATTAATTTTTTTATAACATTATCTTATTATAACCAAAACAAAATAATCTACATACATTGAAGTAACTATGATCATCTTTTTATAACATTATATTATTATAACCAAAATAATCTACTTACATTCAAGTAATTACATGATCAACTTTGCACATCATTATGGGACTAATGAGTACATGCCTCTAATTCATAGAGGTATTTGCAAATTGAATATGCATTCATCAAAGTCCATATTATGATGTGCATGTTTTGAAGGCTAAAACACTAAATGAAGGTAAATAAAGAATTTCCAAAAATATCCCATAGGTTTAGGAGTATTAAATTCATAATTGTTTTTTACAAATATTGGTAAGTGGTATTTAACTAAGTAAATCACATTAATAAGACAAGGTACCTAACTAGTATCCAATGATATGGATGGCATAAATTTCCATTGGGCAACTTTGATATTGGGCAGTAGCAATCATCATTGTTATAGTCTTCAAAAGATACATTTCTCTAATTGATATGCTCCTTTGCAAAATGAAAAATAATGTATGTAAAATGTTAGTTGAAAATATGGAATGGAAAAGTATGGTTGTTTCATTTAATTCATCAAACAAATTGTCCAAAATAGTCTTTTTACAAGAGAGTTCCTATAACAAAGTTTCCAAAATACTCTATTTATAGGACTTCAATTATAGGTCTTTTGGTTATTTATGAAAGTACATTTTCCATTATTTTTATCTTATCAATTTAAATATTTGTTAATTAATTATGTAATTGGTTTCCCCAAATTCAACCCTAATTAAAATTGAAATACCATATTTATGACTTTTTACAATGTTCTTAATTATTAGTGAAATGCAATTTGAAGATTCCTAAATTAATACATTATTTTAATAATCTATTCATTACATTGTGTTTAATATTTAGAAATGCAATGACATTATTTATTGAAATGTAATTGGATAATATTCTTAAACTAAGCACGAAATATATAATTAGGCCATAAAACACACATTATTTTTGTGAAAATTGAGGCATCTAACAATTAAATTAGTAATTAAAATTATTTTGCAAAGAAGAAAGTGAAAACGCATTATTTATTGAAATGTAATTGAATAATATTCTTAAACTAAGTACGGATTATTTATTGAAATGTAATTGAATAATATAATTTTCCTAAGAAGAAAGTGAAAACACATTATTTATTGAAATGTAATTGAATAATATTCTTAAACTAAGCATGGACTATATAATTAGGCCATAAAACACACATTTGTTTTTGTAATAATTAGTGCATCCAACAATTAAATCCGTAATTAAAATAACTTTCCGAAAGAAAAAGTGAAAACTTAGAGATTTTTTGATGTGTCAGAAGTGGGATTGGAACCCACGCCCTCTTTCGAAGACCAGAACTTGACCCTGGCGCCTTAGACCACTCGGCCATCCTGACTGACATGTTAAACAAGTAGAGCGCTTAATTTGTCTCATATTCTTCCAGCGCCACCTCTTTGATTTTCAAACAAAGCGCTTGTCTCGTTTGACATCACTTGCTCTTGCGAGTTCATTTGAAGATTGTGATCCGCTCACTTAGTAAGTTGAAGTGTCTCATGAAAGTGGGGCCTTGATGACTACCCAAACTACTGGATCATTCTTGCTTTGGTCACAAAAAGTTCATCGATTCCTTCTTTCCAAATTCCCCTAACCAATAGGCCTACGAAGATTTGCCACAATCGATTGAGTATAGCATTATTGAAAGGATCAACTACCGAACCACCCATCTTATCATGTTGACAACAAGGTGTCATTTTGCTCCATCAGATCTTCTAAATAGCATAGCACTTTTATCCCATAACTTGGAAACAAAGGAACAAATATCCAATAAACGTTCAATGGTTTTCAATCCAATTTTGCATACAAGGCACAAAGATGGACCATTGAAGTCTTTCTTGAGCAGATTGTCCTAGTAAGGATACACCCTTTGATCATAAGCCACGAGAAGGTAGCTACCTTGGGCCAAAGGTTCCCAATCCATTTTTTTTGTCATATCTTATCACTCAAAAGATTCTTTTGTTTAATTTCTAGGGAATATGCATCTTTGATAGTAAAGTGCCCTTTTGGAAGCTATACCCATCTAAGTTTATCCTTCCAAGATGCCTTTTGATGGGTCTCTCCTAATGTTCCTCCCATATAGCAGTAATATCTTCCAGTGTCCAACAACCACTGCTCGAGAGGTATCCATCTTCAGTAGTCACCACATTCATCATTGGCCCAATAATAATGGACCTGAGTCATTCCATTGTTCTAAAGTTGAAGCTCATTGTTAGGAAGTGGTTTAGTATGCCATAAACTAGGCATTTGTTGCCACAAGTCCTCCAAGAAGGAGGCAGTTCTTCCATCTTTGATCTCCAAAAGGTTTGGTGGCATTGGGTCACTTGCACTTGAAAACCATGGGTAGAATTATGGGACAAAAAATATGTGTCATACCTTGAAAAATATGATCGCATCTATCTCTCAGAAGACATAGAAGGCTCTCTCATCTAAAAATTAGCTTTACAAAACAAAACATTAATACATCAACACAATTTTTCTCCTATTACTTTGATCATAACCTTCGAGTCCCTTAGTCATAATCCCCCAACAAGTTTGGGCTTGCATAAATTTTCCCAATTGACTAATGCCGACTTGTGATGAGTGTTCATGCCTCCCCATAGGAAAGTTCTTTGAAGGTTTCAAATGTATTTTATAACAAATTTGGGGGTGGCCATAACAAATAAGAGGTATAAGGGAATTGTATGAAGGACTGAATTAACAAGGATTAAACGACTATAAAGATTAAGTGTTCTAAGAGTCCAATTGGAAAGTTTTTCAGATAGCTTAGTCAGTGATTCCTCCTGAGATGTTCGTTTAGGCATAATGCCTGTAAGAGGAGCTCCTAAGCATGTGGATGGAAAGAAGATACTATAGAATCATAATATATGAGATATTTTTCTTTGTGTGATGGCATGAGTGTTGAAGAATAAAATTTGGGATTTTTCATGGTTAATGGAGGTTCCAGAGGCTTCCATGAATAGGCGGAGAGAAAATTTAATGGTTCTATCCTCTCCTACCGAAGAGTGACCCATAAGAAAAGTATCATCCAAAACCTGATAATGTGTGTGAGCTTTGTCATCAAGGTAGAGAGCAAGGCATTTTATCTCCTATTTAGAGGCCACGACCATGATAGTGTAGCTAAATCCTTCCACCATTATAATGTAACGAACATAAAATATATAAATATTAAAATAATATTAATAGATGATTATTAATTATTAATTAATAATTATCAAAGAGTCATGACTGTAGGTTGGAAAGTCACGAATGGACGTATATAAGTCCGACCATTGTAAATGTATCATATCTATTCTATCATCAATTTATATATTATTATGGCTTATTTAATATTCCAAGTCTTTTGGTAATATTATTTGTGTAAGTGAATAATTATTCACTTCAAGTGGTATCAGAGCCTCGTTGTCTAGATTCCGGCCTGGGTGGGGAAGTTAACAATCATTCTTCTCAACCACCTAATCTACACACAATCCACAAAGAATTTAATCTAAATCAAAAGGTTAACCAATGTGGAGATCCAAGTGCCTTCTTAATATTATTATTATATTTATGAAAAAATATTATTAATATTAATAATTGTAATAATTACAATTATTATTTAATACAAAAAAATAAAGAATGCCATTATTATTCAAGAATTCGAAGTCAAAGACCCTCCTATCAACGAAAAATTCGAAGACCATTTATTGTTGAAGAAGTCAAAGGAAGATCAATTATCGCCGAAAGTCGAAGACTATTCACCTTCGAACACAAAAATGGAGTCTCATGGTGACAAAAAAAGGAAGATTCCAGAAGACCGACTCAAAGGTAGCCATTGACATTCTAAAACTTGAAGGGATTATTCAAAGCAAGCCTATTAGCATCGCTATTTGCCCAACCGACGAGGAAAATCACATTAACGTCAGCTTGGCAAATCAATTACTCGTCCCAGAAATAAGTATAATCGAAAAGAAAGATAAATATGGTGGGAAGCAATATGCCATTAGGGACTTAGAACAGACAATTGATGAGTATAAGTTCACATCCCAATTCAATGTTACGAGTATTTATTTAAATGAAGTTAACATCATTCTCGGCTTATCGTGGATGGAAACATTGGGAGCAATCATCTTAAATATGAAGAAAAAGTTTTTAACATTTCCATATAAGAAGAAACAAATCAAATTGCAAGATGTTTCAATGAAATCGGATTCCGAGGATGTGTCATCTGAAGATTTCAAAGACATTTCAAAGATGATTTCACAAGAAGATCAAAAATCAAGACAAAAGATGCAGAAAGAAATCGACAAAGTCATCAAGGACAAAGAAGAAGAGCTATCTTGTTTAAGAGATCATAATCAGAATTTGCTCTTTCAAATCAAGAAGGCGAAAGATAGGGCACAGGACCATCAAAATATAGAAGAGGAAAATCAAGACCTACAGAAGAAACTATTAGAGCTTAAAGACGATGCAAAAAAGCAAGAAGAAACGATCAGGAATCTTAAGAATGCTAAAGATTTAGTCTGAAACAAGTTGGTGCACATTTAGAAGAGGACATCAAAACTTTTGGGCTCAAAAAAACAAGTTGAGGAAAACAAAGCAAATACAAATCCAGTCATCAATACAGATAAAAAAGAAGTCAATCCAACAAATGAACAAACAATAAAAACTCCTTATCGACACCCTAACTATAAAAGTCATTTTGACCAACGACAGGGTCAAAATGTACATAAACAGAGAGGTTACGATGTCAAATGCGAAGGAACACAAAATCTACAACCTAAACAAAAAACAAGAAGTTTTATCCAGCAAGGAGACCAGCAGGCAACTCGGATGAAAGTAAATCTTGGATGGATCACTCTCAAGGAAATGCGACAATTCAGTTCAGGGATTCGGAAATTATATCACCATGTCTCATCAAGTGTCGAAGTTACAAGTTCAGAGAGACATGGAAAGACGTTATTCATAACTGAAAATTCCTTCACTAAATAAGATTTGAGGACAAAGCTTCCCTTAAGGGGAAGGAAATGTAACGAACATAAAATATATAAATATTAAAAATAATATTAATAGATAATTATTAATTAATAATTAATAATTATCAAAGAGTCATGACTGTAGGTTGGAAAGTCACGAATGGACGTATATAAGTCTGACCATTGTAAATGTATCATATCTATTCTATCATCAATTTATATATTATTATGACTTATTTAATATTCCAAGTATTTTGGTAATATTATTTGTGTAAGTGAATAATTATTCACTTCATATAATAAAGAGAGCAGGTCAGTTACCTAATTCCTTTAGGAGGTTTGAACAACGTTGAGGGAGATCCATTGACAAGGATGGGGAAAAACGCTGAAGAAAGTTAAATCCATTATCTAGCTTGTCCATTCTTAGTTGACTCCAAAGGAAAGGAGCATCTTCCATATGTATTCCCATCTAAGTTTGTTGAAGGATTTCGATATATCCAGTTTTATGAACATCCCTACTTTTTAGTGGTTTTTATCTAAGAGTGGATTACCTCATGAGACAAAATAATACCATCAAGGATTTGTTGGCCCTTCACATACCCCAAATACTCAGGGGAAATAAGTTGATGGAAAAGCAATTTGAGTCGATTCACAAGCACTTTAGTGACGATTTTATAAAGAACATTACAAAGGGAAATGGGCCAAAATTTACCTAGAAGTTCAACATTATTCTCTTTAGGGAGGAGATCAAGAAATGTGTAGTTAAGAACATGCAACATATTATTGGAGATTCAAGAATCATTTACAATTTACCACACATCTTGTTTGACCATATCCCGATAGTGATGGAAGAAGTTTGTTGTGAAATCGTCTCGTCTAGGAGATTTCCTTGCCTCCATTTGTTTTATAGATGTTTCAACTTCTTCCATTTCAATTGCTCTAATAAAATTTTCATTTTGTGTCTCGGTGATGAGTGAAGGGATGTATTGAGTTAAGTTCTATGTTACATGAGGTCCTGCCCCCCAAAAAATTCATCGATTTCATGTGTCCCTACATTTCGGGGACTTTGTAACTCCTAATAAATGTACCTAATTCGTTGGGGACTTGGGGACTTCTCATTCGTACCCTAACTGTACCCATAAAAAATGGGGACTTTTCAAGAACATCCCTAAAGTTCCTCTTCTAATCAGGGACTCCTAGATTTCCCTCAAACTGCATTGCCCAAAAAAAATAAACAAGTTGAGTCAAAGACTTCGAATTTTTTTGTTTTGTTTTGAGGCATTTTGACGTTTGCCAATTAGCACATGGCACTAGTGACTAACTTATTTTGGGAATTTTTCATTTTGGATTATCATCCATGATTATCTAGACTCTTCCTTTTGCATATGAATTTCAAATTTCAAATACTTAATTTGTAATCATTTTCATAGTTTTATGTTTCATGAATCATAACTCTTGACTTTTAAATTTAAATTTAAATTTTTAAGTGTTCTGGATAAAGTTTACATGAAATCTCAACCTTATACTAAGAAAGGGAAAGGAAGTTGATTGTCTTACCTTGAGGTTGGCTAGACTTGGAATTTTAATATTTTTTGTACACACCAGTTATTTGTTGTTTCTTTATTTGATTTGCTCTCTATTAAGAACAGGGGAAAACCGATTCAATCCTGTAAAACACCTATTATTGCAATTACATGTCAATTTCATTTCAAACTTTCTTACAGGATGCAAACATGAACTGTGGTCATGGAAGAGAAGAAACACATCATAACCAATATATTTGCTACAAAAAATATGATTATTAGCAGTAAAATATTTTAAATTTCATTTTGTAATTTGAATTTCATAATTAGTTCTAATATACATACATACATACATACATACATACATACATACATACATACATACATACATACATANGAGTCCTCGAGGGCATTGAGATCGAGGTTAAATTATTTATTGCCCCAACTCTATTGAGTTTGGGTTCCAATAGAAGGTCCTTTAAAAAAGTGACTAATTCTTATTTGATATCTTCACACTTGGTTAAAACTTGACCGTCGACATTTTCAAGTTCACAATTTGATTTCTCTGTATGTGTTGTATAATGGATCGATGGAAGAAGCTTGTATTCTACTCTCCCTCATTCATTCATTTAACTCTTGAATTTTGCTTCCAAATCATTTCCTCTTGCTGATTCGTTTCCTTGATTTGAGCTTGGAGGCCAATCTCCTCTTCAATGTCTTCCTTCGTATAACTTCTACATATTATTTCCTATTACAACTGACTCATTCTCTCTTCCATCTTCGTTTCTCTTTGAATATGCCACCAAAAATGTCTTGCTCCATTTTTTTAATCGATCTTTGAGAATCTTTAGTTTTCGTTGTAGCTAGAACATTTTAATACCTCTTGGAATATCAATTTTCTCCTACCAATGTTGCACTATTTCTTGGAAATTGGGGTGGGACAACCAAAATTTCTCGAATCTAAAGGGATTTCTCAAAGGAATTCTAACCTTATGCCAGTGCAAGCATATCAACCAATGATCTTATTTATCCACTGGTAAGATACGTTTTGTAAGGTCTCCCTTAGCCGTCATGATGGAATCAGATACCAAGAATCAATCTAGATGTGAGGGTCCGCCTATTTTATTATTCCATTTAAAAACGCCATTATTGGTTTCCATGTCAATGAGACTCAATTGTTCAATAGTTTCCACAAAAGATACACTTTTGTCTAATCTTCTAAGGCTACCTTTCTACTCCAAGAGTGAGGTTATCATATTAAAATCCCCACCCAATATCCAATTCCTTTCTACAACTTGTTGTCCATCAAAGCATTTCCAAAAAAAGTGCTTTAAAGATGGGGAATTTGGACCATAAACATTGGTGATCATCCCAACAAGCTCTATTCCTACAATGTGGAAGTTAGCAGATAGCGAAAAGGAGGTAGCAAAAATGTTTGATAAGGATACCTCTTTAGGGTTTTATATGATGGCCAAGTCGACTGTATCTCCTTACACATCTATTGCCATAGATTGGCTACCTCTCTAAGCCCTTTTGGTTATTTCTATAATGGTTTATGTTGGGCATTTTGTTTCTTGGAGCATTAATATTAAAGGTTTGTCTTGCATCATTTTCTTCTCCAAGATCCTTTTTTTCTGAAGTCCATTGGTGCCTCTTATGTTCTAGGAGATTAAATTCATTTAGAAGGTGGGGGGATTGCGAAGAAAAACCCTGTAAGCTAAGCATACTGACTTGAATCAGTGAGTTTGACTCCCACTTCCTCAATTCGTTGCTTATTGCTATTGCACCCTCATTTTTGGCCTTCTTTGTATCCTTGCACTATCTCCTTCTGTTTTTTGGTATATGTCCCTATCTATGATGCAAAATGGGCTTTAAGAAGCGCCTATTTCAAGAGTTACATTGTTTTTGGCAGTGTGGACTCAGGGATCTTACTACTAGCATGCCTCCTCTAATGTTTGAAGATCCAAGTCACCTAGATACACCTCCTCAACCTCCTCCTATTGCATTTCCATATCATCATTCACCGTTTTCTCTTGTGTGTGTTTGACCCCCTTTTCAATCTCCCCTTTGTCGATTGGTTGCATATAATGTGTGTGGATGTCAAATGCTTCATTGACCTAACTTGGGTCACCCTTTTACAGGTTATTGTTGTCTTCGTTGATTTGATTGAGCACCTCAAAGTTGTTTGACATTTGGGGTTTCTTTGGTTCCTCTAGATTTTGGTTTCTTTTAGGTGGCCTTCTTTTGTTTATCACTTACTGGAACCCATCAACATCTTTCTCCTCTCCCATCTTGGTTGTGGGAGATGGTGTTTAACAGACATTCATGGAAGAGATGTCCATGCTCATGACACCTCTAGTAGAGAAATGAAACATGCTCATAGTCTATGGACTAAATCCATTTGATGTCTTTGTGGATCAAGTTATTGGATTCTAGGAGCTCTCTTGAAATGTTAATATACCAAATCTTGGCATACAAGGTGTAATGGCCCAACTTAGTAATTTTAGAAACCTTGAAGAAATACCCTAGTGTATTTCTGATACCTACCAAAGTTTCTTCCTCTTATAAGGGAGCAAATATATTCTAATCTAGACACGGGCATGAGAGAAATCTTCTTTATCTCAGTTAAAACACTCTTTCCAATTTGAGATCTAGTGTGGTAGAATTAAAAAAATAAGGCCCATTACTGAAAATTTGGTTCATGTCTTCTAGGCTTGTGAAAATAACACTAAAAAACCCTTTTGAGCCAATCTAGAGATCATAGTTCCCTCATCGCTTCCATCTGGTGTTGATCCACCAGAGCAAATCTTTCTCAACGAGACCAATCCCAATAAACTTTCTGATGACAACATGATCCTTCTTATATTGGATTCACACGTTGATGTGATTTGAAGTTACTTAATAACTTGGCATTTACGTAACCTTGAGGATACATTGCCTAGGTATCCACCCACCTATGGCTCTGTGCTTGAACACATATTGAGAGATCCATCCCCCTCCTCCTTTGCAACTGTGTTGCCATCGTCTTTTAGACCTGCTTTAGATCTGGTGTCCAGATCATTGGGTTTACCCAGATCATGCATGATGAGGGAGGGATCTGCACTCCCTTCCCCCGAAGCTACCATTGAGATGAATCTTACCGACAGAAACAAGCAAAGGATCGCAAGAATTAGAAACAATGAAAAATGAGTCGACACCCTAATAAGAAGTCGCTCAGCTCTCATTCGTACCAATTTGCTTCAAAAAATCAAGTTAGCGAAAGTTCTAGATTATATTTATAAGCTAAAATATAGTGTATATATTGAGAAAGCATTAAGAAGTAAAATACAATAGCTAATTAACCCATAATTGACATAAAATTTAAAAGAGTATTTTTTTAATTAAAATAAAAAGTTATATATATATATAATATAACATAATATAGTAGTGATAAGTAAATTCTTAAATATTTATATAAATTTGCTAAGCATCAAAATTTTTAACTTAGCTACGCTTCATAGTATTTATAATTATTTCTTTGATCTTTTTAAGAATCGATTTGCAACAAAACTGAAGTCACAAGCTTTTTGCAAAGCACTAGAGTTTATATCCTCGCTACATAGTGATTTATAATAATTTTTTTCTTTTATATAATACCAAAAGAAATTTATTTAAATCAAAACTGAAATAATAATCTTTGTATGCTCACTGTACTTGTCCATCAAAACCCAAAAAATTATTTATGTTTAATAAAATATTTGCACTTGATAATCAAAAGTCTTCTTCTTTTGAGTTCTCCTCTTCATTGGTATTTAACAACCCAGAAAAATGCATATTTATTTTTAATAAAATATTTACAGCAGCTGGAAATTGATAAGGTGCTAAAATGAAATATTGTCAGAGAGCAAGGATAGAAAAGAGCATTTCAGCTATCTTGAAATAATGTAAAAGAAATCAATAATCTAAATTGCATATAAAAAACTATATTCAATATCTAAAAAACAGATAAACTATTAAATACATGAAGTCAATGCACAATATTGTAAATGTAATGAACACAACAAATCAAAATTTTATTTAAAGACTTCCTTTTAAAAGCTTTACTTTAATTCTCATACTAAGGCCTATGCACTATACATATCTAATGTCATGAATTCATGAATTGACACAAGCAATATAGTTTGAGTCCATGCATACCTTTAAGCCTTGAAGATATATAATTGGAGTGATAAATTATTGTTTGTTACTTATGGATGTAAGTCTGTTTTACAAGCATGGAACGAAGTGGCTTTATGGTTCCTTTAGCACACTATTATTAGATTTGATTTAATAAAAATTAAATTCATTATACATAGATTATTATATATTTTATTGAACTTTGTGTTAAGTATTTTAAGTAGATAGATGGATAATTTTTATGGTTCTTTTAGCACAGTATTATTAGATTGGATTTAATAAAATTTAAATTCATTATACTTAGATTACTATATTTTTTTTATTGAACTTTGTGTTAAGTATTTTAAGTAGATGGATGGATAATTTTTATTAAACTTCATGTTAAGTATTTTAAGTAAATAGATGGATCTTATGAATTGGGTGACATAGAGCATTGTGTTATTGAACATTGAGTTGTCATAAAATTTTAAATTGTGAAAATATTGTTGGATGAAATTTAAATTAGAAAATAAGAATCTACAAGAAGATTAGCGTTGGCGTATAAGGATGAATTGGCATTGGCTAAGAGAAACAAAAGAAGAAGACATGACTTGCAGGAGGTAAGCCTAGAGTTACTTCAAGGGTTTGATTGATAGTTTTTGTAGGCAATTGTAATTTACTAGCAACAACCATATTAATAAGATTAATATATTTGGAATACACCGAGAGGAATATATTACCAATGGAGTTAATTTAATAGTTGTATCATGATTGGAGTTAACCTAATAATTAACCTAAGAGTTATCCAATATAATTGCAATTAGAGTTAAAGTTAAGCTAATAATTGTAGAATTATTGGATTTAAGCTAATAATTGTATAATTGTATCTAATAGTTCATTTAAAAGTAAATATATCAACCATTGGAATTAAAATTTGTGATTGGAGTTGAAGTTAAGTTAAAGTTGTATCATCATTGGACTTAACCTAATAGTTATATTTTTTTTTCCTAAAGAATGTGTCAATTACGTGTATCTAATAGTTAATCTAACATAAAAACCACTTAAGTTGTGGTTGCAGTAATACCCCGATTTTGACTTTGCGTTAAAAGATACATGATGTATATTTTGTAATTAATCATGGTGTGGAGCTAAAGACAAAAGCCCCACCATCGATTTGGTTGCGTATGTTTCGGCAAGAAGGATCGTTGTCGATGGTATATCGTGCTATCCAGCACATTATAATGTTGGCATCATGTAAATACACACATCAATTTAAAATAAACCTACAACCAGCTACGACGGTGCAACGTTAAATGAAAAGGGCATGGTTCCAAAGGATAAGCGGGGGGGGGGATGATGAACCTTGAGTCATTGGGGAAAAAGCTACGTGTCCCCACCTTGTTTGTTTTTCTCATCTTCCCTTGTCTCATCCAACCACCATATTATTGTTCTGCTGAGTTGTTGAGGCAGTTATTGCTAGAAGTGGAGGGTGGCAGGACTGTCAGTCTTTGCCACACACTCACTCCACCAGTCCTCTCTCCACCTTCACGTGGGTAAGGGAACCATCACTACGCCTCTCTCTTGGCGTTTGGGGTTCACTCTCACGTAGGGACGCACAGGGGGCCGGTTCATCTTCCTCACGCAGAGCTGAGTTAGGAAGGGGTGCAATTTCTTGTTTGGGGGTTCGCTTTCCCTCTCTCACGTTGTTTGTCAGTCTATGGTGGTGTTCCTTCCATTCTCGCAGAGAGCCAGTTTTTCCTTTGGCATTATTGAGTTGTGTATTGTTTTCCATCCTTCGTGTGGATCGTGAGCTGTAGATTGTTGTGTTTTCCCTTTTTATGGTAGTTTTCTCTGTGTATTGTTTCCCTCCTGTTCACATTGAGGGCCTATGTTTTCTTCCACGTTTTGCTTGGGTTGTGTCTTTTTCCCTTATGCACAAGTTGAGGGTCCGTTCTTTCCCCTTTTCTGCCTGTGTAAGTTCTCCAGCCATTACATTGGGGATTGTGTGTGTTGTGGACTCGTGGATGTTGGTTGGCTGTTGATTTCCACATTCGTTGGCTGAGTTTTCCTCTATCCATGTTGGGAGTTTGGCTTCTTTCCCAATTGCAGATTGTGTAATGTTGCCACAGTTTTTATTGTGAGTTTGGGCTGTAGATCTACCCTGGATTTGGGTTGCTTCTTGGTTGCTGAGGCTGCAGGTGTATTTTGGGGATTGTTGCTGAGTTGTTTTGGCCACGCTAGGGCCAAGAATAACTCTGGAGTGTGGTTGGACCTAAACTGTGTTTCACCCTTTGTTTGGGGTTGTCACCTTGTTGTCTTTTCCTTCTTCACAGAGCTGTGAGCTATTTGTTTTACTGCGGCATGTAGGGGTTGGTCCTTGGACTGTTGGGAGTAGGATTAGAGGTTGGGTATGCTTGAGAAAACTGGTGTTTGAGGCCACCAGTTTAGCATTTAGCATTTCCTAGCTCCTTGACGACTTGATAAACCCTACTGTATGGGTTTGGCTGATTGGTGTACCTTGGCTATGTGTAAGCCTGCATTGACCCTTATTCCTTGAGGAATCATGCCCAACTCGGGGGTGGCAGTGTTGCTGAGAGATTGATGAGCACGTTGGCCTATGGTTGGGTGGAACGTTGTAGCGACGTAGCTGGTTACGGGACGAGTTCTTATCGGATGAGTATTTTTGTCCACTTTGCTTCTACATTTACATTTACTGTCTAATGTCTAATGAACCATAATGATGAACTTGTTGATGTTGGAATGTATATGTTTGCTTCCGCTGTATGTTGAGTAACTATGCATCCTTGTATGATGGATTATGCATCTTGGTATGTATTATGTTTAAGCTTTTTATTTCAACATTGATGCCTGTTCACACTTCATGGGGTTGTTTTCCCGTATGTTTGGTGTTAGTAGCGTCCTCTTCCCCGGTCCGAGGGTCGGGGACGTTACAGAGTGGTATCAGAGCTAAGGTTGCAGCATGGGCCTGAATGGGTCGTGAGGATGTAGTGACAGAGCTCAAGGTTGCAACAGTGGGCCTCTTTGGGCCAAGAAGGAGCAACTGACAGAGGGTAGAATTACCTTCTATGTCCAGCAAAACAGCAGTAGACAAAAGAGTTCCAAAATTTTCTAAGTATAAAGCTCTCTGTGTTGGCTGAGCAAGCCCAAGTAAGTCGCTATAGCGGCTAGGTCTTTGAGAAGGAGCCGACACAGCAGCTGGAAATCGGGCTTTACGTCAATGGACGTCGGCTAGGAGGAGCCGATGCACCGTGGGAGAAAGTTTGAATACTTTCTGCCATGGTGGATGAAACTTGACGAAGAAGCCATAATGGCGTCTAGGAAGCCAAGAGATGAGCTGACTATGGTGGCTGGTTTGGCGGGTTTTTACGTCGCCAAGAAAACGCGAAGGAAGCCAAAGAGAAAATTTTTGCCGAAAATTTTTCTAAGTATAGAAATCATCAGAAAGTGTTGGCTTGTTGGCGGCAGACAAATGAAGAAAGAGCCAACAAATCGGTATAGAGGAAATTCTTTGAAAATTTTTCTAAGTGTTGAGATCATCGGAAGGATTCAGCTGAAGACTGCCGAAACGTCGGCACATTTAGATGGAAGGACCTCCGATGCCGTTGGAAGCCGGAGCAGCAATTGCGGAGGGGACCTCTCAAAGGCCACCGAGACATCGACATAATATAGATGTTGAGGGTGCCGATACATCGGCGAAAGAAAGTAGAAAGGGAAAAATTTTGAAAATTTGAAAATTCCTCTAAGTATGTAAACCATCGACGAAATTTAGTTGTTTGAGTAGCCGATGCGGCGACAAGAATCGGAGAAAAATAGAAGAATGTATCGCCGACAATTAGAGGATGAGGTTGCTGATGCAGCGGTGGAAGAGAAGAGAAAGTTTTCTCCCGAAGATCGTTGAAACGTCGGTGAAGGTTAGTCAATCGAGTAGCCGATGCAGTGGCGGAATGAAGAAGTAAAATTTCCGAAAATTTTTCTAAGTATAAAAAACATCGAAAAACTTTAGAGGATTGGACCGCCGATGAGCGTTGGATGAAAGATGAAGATCAGACCACCAAAGTGTCGGAAGCTTAGTCAACTAAGGACTCGATACGTCGAAATGTTAGTTGGGATGAGACCTGATCCTATACAAGGAAATTTTGAGTTTTTCAAGTGGGATTTCCTAGCAGATTTCAGCTGTTTTTCAGTGGATTTACAGGGCTAAAGAGGAGAAAAATGGTAGCAATCTTATGCACCAGATTGCGCGAAAATCAAATATTTACAAAAAATAAAATAAAAATGAGGGCACTGCCCTCGACCCGCCCTGTAGTGGTGCAGGGAAGCCACAAGGAGGCAAGCCCCCTTGACCCCCATCGTCCCCTAAGATAGCCGTTCTTGTGAAAAGAAAATTCTATGTTTTGGGCAAATTGGTCAAACCCAGAATTCATGAAAGATGAATGGTGCATTGGAAATGAGATCTGCAAGTTACTCAGTGTTCCTCGTTGTATGCACTGACTTCGCCCAATAGAAAATTTTTCCTGAATCTTCCTAGACTTGCTCCTACAAGTGGCTGAATTTGGCACCCAGACCAAAATACAGTTGTGTGTAAAGATGAAGAGATTTGGTGAAAATCACCATTTTAGAAGTAGTGTGATTTTCACACCCAAAGTCAGAATGGAGCATGGGGATAGGCGTTGGAAAGAGTATCTAGCAGAGAATAGTGGAGAACCACCAGAGTTTGAATGAGGAGCAAAAAAGTACTAGTGGTTGTTTTGACAAACAATGTTGCTGACAATATGGACAAATCCGAGAATTGCATGCCTAGAAGTAGCAAAGACCATGAAGACGAACCAGCTATTATGTGGAAGAGGAATTCCATGCAAAGATGAGGGATTTGAAAGGGAAAATTCCTTAACCCCTGTCTTGCTAACTATATTTATATTTTATAAGTTTTATGCATGACATGCATGAGAATATGCTTTGCATACATAGGATATTGAGGATTATACATCTATAATGAACCACTAATAATAGTTATTGCATTGGTGTTGGCATTAGTGGAAAAACCAACGACAACATGGGCCTGGCTGAATATGTTGCTGATGCTGACAAATGTGACTAGCAACCCTCTGGAGGAAGGGATGAGGCAACCAGTCCATAATCAAAAGTTGGTGAGCAAATTTTGCGATCCTCTGCAAGATACCGACTAAACTGGTAATGTCGAAGGTGTAAGCAGGATCCATGCAGGTAATGGTTTAAGTATGACAAATTCCAAGGAGTGGTAAAGGAACCATTTCAAAGGTTGTTATGAATGCAGGATAGTAAGTGCATAAAGAGGATAGTCATGATCAATTGGCTGCCGAAAATGCTCTATGGAAGAGCAAGGTGGTACAAATGATACGCCTGTGAAGTAAGGAGTATCTAAACATTTCATTTAATTGCATGAATGATGTGACTATACCTTGCAAATGTTAGTATGATAATGATTGCATGAAGTAAATAAGTTTTGGTAATATTGATGTGATTAACAGCTGGAAGCAATTGAATTTTGTAAATTATGAAAATGCTCCAGTGATGGTTGCGGCAATGGGAAGGTTATTTACATCCAGACTTACCAAGTGTTTGGTTGATTGAAGCTCAGGTTTCAGGTAGATTATTTAGAGCATGGCAATGAGGATAAGACCATGACAAATGCCGGAATCTACCATGTGAAAGAGCCAAACCTGATGAGAAGAGTCTCATGGCTATGAAAATAGTTGGTATGCATAATGAGTTGTTAAACCTAAGTTGTGAATTTCGGATTTAAGGAATTGCTGACAACTACTAATCACTATTGGCTTGCATAAGATTGTGTCAGGAGGACACATTGTAAGTGGGTATTCATATTATGCCAGTAAGCATAAAATTATAATGGGCATAGTGGTGTTGCTTACAAGAGACCCACAATTGAGGATCACCTCATTGTCAAGCAAACTAATTTCTATAGTGGACAGAATTGCCAATTCATATTAAATTTGATTACTAATGTCATTGCTTGGTTATGGAACAATCAATTTGGATTGTATTATCAGATAATGATTGACTGTTTGGCTATTTCATGAATGTGCCAGGGGTACACACTGCAGGAAGATCATGTGTGATGGCCTGCAGGAGCCAAACTCCATGGGAAGGTTTTCCCTTATCTTGGAAATGGGTTTCGGGTGAAACTCCATTGGACATTTTGGAAATGTCTCATCTGCACTACATGGTTGGTAAGCAACATGAGTGAGATGGTATAGATTATGTCGGTAAGACATGTGTGAATATGAAATGTGAAAAGGAGTTGGGATGGAAAACCGAGGGACTATCAACTCATAGAAGGGAGCCCCCATTCCTCCTTAACCAAGGAATACTGCCTCGGAAAATGGATAAGTGTTCTCTGACCCTAGCTAAGAATTTGCATGTCAAATTGTTAAATTCAATACGCAGAGCATGTTTCGATTTTATTTCCATTAGGGAAGATTGCTTGAGTATGAATAGGGCCTACATGGTTCACATCGGAAAGGGGTGCACACTTTCCCGATGTCGGATCATGAAAGGGTTTTCAATATTGATTACACCCTCGGGGGTGGACGCACTCCTGGTGTCTCAATACTTGATAGTGAATGATATGAAATGAAATTCCAGTTTTAGAACAATAACGCTGATGAGTTTCTTATATTGCGTGTGTTGTCAGGCTAAACAGATGCAGTCTGGTGTTGCACACTAAATGGACTATAGCTTGGGCTCATCCTACCTCCTACTGAAGAGCACAGAGAAGGAGACATTCCCGAGGGACTGGAGAGAAGAGAAGGGGGTGGTTTCTTGTGTTGTATGGGGTAGTGGAATTAGAGCTCACTACTGGAAATGAAACTTGGAAATGGTAATGATAAAGTTTCCTTCCCAGTCGGCATAAAGATGTACTGGAAGGAGATGTTGGGCTAGTATATGCCTGGGGATCCATAATAGATCTTGGACCTGGAAATGGTCGTTTATTGTTGATATAAGTGCATGTGTTATTGTTGATGTCCTGATAAACCCAACTGCGTTGGCTTGGATGATTGGTTGTTGATATAAGTGCATTGTTTGTATAAGTGTATTGTTGATATAAGTGCAGGTGATTTGTTGACAGTCTGATAAACCCAACTAAAGGTTGGCTTGAATGTGTAATTATTTGATGTTGTGGATATTATGGAAAAGTTACAGTGTTGGCTTGACTACCTGTAGTCTGATAAACCCAACTGTTAGCTGGCTTGGCTAAATAGCCTGATAAACCCAGCAATGTATTAGCTTGATTGGCAGTAGCCTGATAAACCCAATTGTATATTGGCTTGGCTGGACGGTTTGATAAACCCAACTGTAGGTTGGCTTGACTATGCCTGATATATATAAAAGGATGTTGTGAAGCAGCATGCGTGCTGACCCAACATCCAAGTCCATAGGCGATCCCAAAGGCTTGCAAAGCGAAGCAGGATCCTGTGGACCAACGAGGAAACGCACAATATATATAAGTATTGGATTATTTTGCTTATGAATGTACATGTGTATATGATTTGGTTATGATGTTTTAAGCTCTTGTTCTAAGAGATAAAATCGATGAGAATAAACTAAACATGTGAATCTATTCAATGTTTGGATATAGGTATCGCTGGGAGCGAGGACTATGAGAGCATCCTAGGGGTGCATATGGACATGTGACTGTCCTGGAGAGCTCGGATTGAGCGGTAATGAAAAAAAAAGGTGCTAGTAAGACTGTGGGGGTCCTAGTAGCTGAGACAAACCATGTGGAGAGACTCCATGGTTGAGAGGTCTGAAATAGACCAGAAACACCAAGTGTCATGACCAAGAGGGATTGGTCCAACATTCACGGTGAAGTGAAAAAGGCTGAGAGCATGAAAAGCCACAGTGGTGGTGTGGGTTCCAGGATGGAACAAAACAAAGAGGGGAAAAACTCTTACTGCTCTCTCTTTCCCTTTTAATTATATATATATATATATATATATATATATATATATATATATATATATATATATATATATATATATATATATATATATATATATATATATATATATATATGCATTGTGAAAACAAAAGATTGTTGAATGCATGTATGACTGAAAATGGAATGTGTGTATTTGCTTAAAGTAAATTGTGAATGCTGGAATGGTTAACTCCCTTCCCAAGAATGGACATGAATGAGCTCGTGTGCCTATTGGGAAGGCATGAAAAATATGAAAGTCTCCTTGCTGAGACTTGGACTATCATGCCAATTGGGAAATTAACTGACTGATTTTAATGTCTATATTATGCTTGGTCTGATAGAATTTCAATGGTGCATTTCAAAGGTGAGAAAAGTGAAATCTAGTGGTGCACATTGATCATGGCAGTAGACCGAAAGTTGCTAGACTTGGTTGGAAGTCTCCTTCAAACGATTTCCAGGACCCAAGAGAATCTTGGAGAGATGCTCAAGATATAGAAAAGGCAAAACGAAATGAACCACCAGATTTTGCAAGAATCTATTGGTTTGCAAAAGGAGGTAAAAAGCCTTCTGGGGGAAATCCGTAAAGGCAAGGAAAGTGGATCAATGATGGGACATTCATCCAAGCGATCTGTTGAGAAACGGTCTAGGCATGAAGACTCAAAGGAAATTGAGCAGTAAAGATGAAGTAGCCAGTAAAATGTTGGGAATGCGGAGGACATCATTTATGCCAATACTGTCCCACGAGGGAACATGAAGAGGGAAACAACCACAAAGTTCCTAGGCTTCTAGATAAGCCAAGAGCCGAGAATCAACAAGAGAAGTTCTGGGAAGCCGATAGGCTTGGTCCTGAACATTAAAAGTAGATAATTGAACCTAGGATAGGTCTGAAAAAAATTTGAAATTTTGATGTGCAAATTGTATATGTATTGGAACACCGAGGACGGTGTTATTCCAAGGGGGAGGGAATTGTAATACCCCGGTTTTGACCCCTTTTGCGTTAAAAGATACATGATGTATATTTTGTAATTAATCATGGTGTGGAGCTAAAGACAAAAGCCCCACCATCGATTTGGTTGCATATGTTTCGGCAAGAGGGATCATTGCCGATGGTATATCGTGCTATCCGGCACATTATAATGTTGGCATAATGTAAATACGCACATCAATTTAAAATAAACCTACAGCCAGCTACGACGGTGCAATGTTAAATGAAAAAGGGCATGGTTCCAAAGGATAAGAGGGGGGGGGGGGATGATGAACCTTGAGTCATGGGGGAAAAATCTACATGTCACCACCCTGTTTGTTTTTCCCATCTTCCCTTGTCTCATCCAACCACCACTTTATTGTTCTGCTGAGTTGTTGAGGCAGTTATTGCTAGAAGTGGAGGGTGGCAGGACTGTCAGTCTTTGCCACATGCTCACTCCACCTTCACGTGGGTAAGGGAACCATCACTACGCCTCTCTCTTGGTGGTTGGGGTTCACTCTCACGCAGGGACGCACAGGGGGCCGGTTCATCTTCCTCACGCAGAGCTGAGTTAGGAAGGGGTGCGATTTCTTGTTTGGGGGTTCGCTTTCCCTCTCTCACGTCGTTTGTCGGTCTGTGGTGGTGTTCCTTCGATTCTCGCAGAGAGTCAGTTTTTCCTTTGGCATTATTGAGCTGTGTATTGTTTTCCATCCTTCATGTGGATCGTGAGCTGTAGACTGTTGTGTTTTCCCTTTTTATGGTAGTTTTCTTTGTGTATTGTTTCCCTCCTGTTCACGTCGAGGGCCTATGTTTTCTTCCATGTTTTGCTTGGGTTGTGTCTTTTTCCCTTGCACACAGGTTGAGGGTCTGTTCTTTCCCCTTTTCTGCCTGTGTAAGTTCTCCAGCCATTACATTGGGGATTGTGTGTGTTGTGGGGTCGTGGATGTTGGTTGGTTGTTGATTTCCACATTCATTGGCTGAGTTTTCCTCTATCCATGCTGGGATTTTGGCTTCTTTCCCAATTGTGGATTGTGTAATGTTTCCATAGTTTTCATTGTGAGTTTGGGCTATAGATCTACCTTGGATTTGGGTTGCTTCTTGGTTGCTGAGGTTGCAGATGTCTTTTGGGGATTATTGCTGAGTTGTTTTGGCCACGCTAGGGCCAAGAACAAATCTAGAGTGTGGTTGGACCTAAACTGTGTTTCACCTTTTGTTTGGGGTTGTCACCCTGTTGACTTTTCCTTCTTCATAGAGCTGTGAGCTATTTGTTTTACTGTGGCATGCAGGGGTCGGTCCTTGGACTATTGGGAGTAGGATTAGAGGCTAGGTATGCTTGAGAAAACTGGAGTTTGAGGCCACCAACTTAGCATTTATCCTTTCCTAGCTCCTTAACGGCCTGATAAACCCTATTGTATGGGTTTGGCTGATTGGCGTACCTTGGCTATGTGTAAGCCTGCATTGACCCTTATTCCTTGAGGAATCATGCCCAGCTCAGGGGTGGTAGTGTTGCTGAGAGATTGATGAGCACGCTGGCCTATGATTGGGTGGAATGTTGCAATGACGTAGCTGGTTGCGGGACGAGTTCTTATCAGATGAGTATTTTTGTCCACTTTGCTTCTACATTTACATTTACTGTCTAATGTCTAATGAACCATAATGATGAACATGTTGATGCTGGAATGTATATGTTTGCTTCCGCTGTATGTTGAGTAACTATGCATCCTTGTATGTGGATTATGCATCTTGGTATGTATTATGTTTAAGCTTTTTATTTCAGCATTGATGCATGTTCACACTTCATGGGGTTGTTTGCCTGTATGTTTGGTGTTAGTAGCATCCTCTTCGCTGGTCAGAGGGTCGGGGATGTTACAGTTGCTAAGATCATAGTTGTATCATCATGTTGGAGTTAAGCTAATAGTTGTATTTAATAGTTAATATAAATCTATTGTAGTTAATAAAAGAGCTTCGAGTTATCCTGACTTCTAGCTTCCAAATGGAGTTGGACTAAGCCTTATGCACATTAACTTGACTCCCAATTGGTAGGTGGAGTTCGAGTGTCACATGAGTTGTACATTACCATGCCACTAAGTGTAGTTATCACATGAGTTAAGAGGAATTTATTAGGAGTTCAAAGGATTTTATTAGGAATTATACTATCACATGAACTGCACTTTACTTCAAGTCCCAACTGTAAAATGTAGTTTGACTAATTAACTCGACTTCGAGCTGCTAGATGGAGTTCAATTGTCACATGGACTACACATTACCATGCCATTAAGTTCAGTTATCACATGCGCTATTTTTTATTTTTTATAATTGTTTATAAGGAGTTCGAATGATTAATAGTTAATTTAAAAGTTAATATAAATCTATTGTGGTTAATAAAAGAGCTCTGAGTTATCCTGACTAAGCCCGATGCACATTAACTGGACTCCCAGTTGGTAGGTGGAGTTCGAGTGTCACATGAGTTGCACAATACCATGCTACTAAGTGTAGTTATCACATGAGTTCAGAGGAATTTATTAGGAGTTCAAACTATTTTATTAGAAGTTCGAATCTTACATGACTGTACATTAGCTAGACTCCTAGATGCCAAATGCAATTGGACTAAGCCATAAGTAATTAGAGTTGAAGTTAAGCTAATAGTTGTATCTAATAGTTAAGCTAATATAAATCTATTGTAGTTAATAAAAGAGCTATGAGTTATCATGACTTCTAGCTTCCAAATGGAGCTCGACTAAGCCTTATGCACATTAAGTGGACTCCCAATCGGTAGGTGGTGTTCGAGTGTCACATGAGTTGCACAATACCATGCCACTAAGTGCAATTATCACACGAGTTAAGAGGAATTTATTAAGAGTTTGAACTATTTTATTTGGAGTTCGACTCTTACATGACTGCACATTAGCTAGACTCCTGGATGCCAAATGCACTTGGACTAAGCCGTAAGTAATTAGAGTTGTAGTTAAGCTAATAGTTGTAGAATCATTGGAGTTAAGCTAATAGTTGCATATAATAGGTAAGCTAATAGGTAAGCATATAAAAGCCAAGCATCCAATATAACTTTGATTAGAGTTGAAGTTAAGCTAATAGTTCTAGAATCATTAGAGTTAAGCTAATAGTTGTATCTAATAATCGATGGAGTTAAGCTAGTAGTTGTATCTAATAATCGAATAGTTGAAGATTAATTTTAATTTTTACAACTATTACTAACTCTACTTATCACATGTTAATTAAATTATTTTTTATTTTTTTGAAATTATTAATTATTAATTTTGGACGACACTCATATAATGAATCTGGACAGTACACTTGTCTCATTCTTGTTTAATCTTGGACAATGCCCATAGAATCAATCTGGACAGTACACTTGTCTCATTCTCGTCGGTAGATGAAAAAGCATAGATGGTAGTCCACCCCAAAATTCTAACATATATACGCCTGTCGGCGTAATAAAAGAGATGTAGGTAGTTGGTTGTGCTCCTTTGTTGTATCTTATAACATTCTTCTCATCAATAAAGTTAAGGCATCCGCCTTGGGTGTTACTTGTACATGTCTATTTTGGTTCCTTTACTTAGATGAATGTTATTATCTTTGCAATGAATTGTGTTGGCTTAGGACTGCTGAAATCTTGACTAAGTAAAAGTATTGTTGGGATGTTTTAAGGCCATGATTGGACCTGTGCTTACTATTGGAGGAGCTTAGTTGTGTTCGACTTCGTTGCATTTAACATATTGTAGCTTAACACGAAGTTGCATAAACCTTAAGTGGAGGAGTAGTATGGTTGTAGTAGGTGCAGGTTGGAAAGGAAAGGCAATGTTCAATGACCTCATGTGCCAAAACAAAGTTGGGAAACTCCCATAGTTAAAAATAAAAAATAAAGCATAATGTAGGTTTGTGCCACATACTCTTTTCGTCTTCTTCTTCTTCTATCCATCGACACTTTTTTTCAACATTAGAGGAATGTTATTTTTCCCATTTCATAATTATTAGTGTTACCCAAAATTACATCCATATAAACAATGGAAATCACCTGTTGAGACAATAAAAACCACCCTTCATCAATGATGATCTTACAAAACTCTAATGTGTTAGCTCAGCTGATTTTCACCAATGTTGTTGGGATTTTTTCTAGTTTTGTGCTAACACGTGCCTAGTTTGATTCCCTTGGGTGAATTTCATTAGACTTCATTGACGATTTTACTAAGGATACCATCCGCAAATATGGCAAAGAATCCCTTGCATTTTTCCATGAGATTTTCTTGGGAAAAATGATGATATTAAAAGATGGAAGTTCAAGGTGGTAGTAATTTCTACTGTGTGATGCTTAGAAAGTATTTGCTCTTTTGGTATGATAATGATTTGTAGTGCATCCAACCTTATCCCTTTTGAGATTCATGACATTTATGTTGAGATCTATAAGTTAAAGATAAATAGAATGGAACCACCAACAAGCCACCAACCAATCATAAAACCTATAATAAATGGAGAAAATAATAGTTTGTGTAAAGAAACCTGTCAATACTACCAAATAGTTGCGCTAGTGCTAATCAATAGGAGCGATATAGAGAGAGTGCACAAACATGCTAAGGAAACAGGTACAAAGATCACGTCAACAACAAGATACTTCCAACAATTTTAATTAGAGAGCAATGCCTTATTTTGATGATTTACAAATGATCCTTGTGTTTGTATTTGTACACAAGTCATGAGGTAGGGTTTCCTCCCCAAAAAGGGTTATGTGCTCACATATAAGTTGATTAGATTGTTCTTAAGCATAACTTAGCATTACAATAAATGCACATTAGTTCTTCTTAGCTATATACATTAATGATATAATATGGGTCTTTCATAACCACATGTAAATATTAAACTAAATCCGCATCCCCTTAAATGTGGAAAAAAACTCCACATAAAATCGAAACTTAGTCAACACCTACTATTCGGTAGAATCTAGGTATGGCCAAAGTAAGTATTCCACTCAATCATTACATAGGGGATCAACAAGAGCATCATGTCACTTACAATAATTAAACCTTGGTGGGGAAGGTATCACTCATTCCTCCCAACCACATCCAATGGACAGCCATATTCACAACTTATAAATACGTAGTAGAATTTTCTTTCTAGGTTATATCATGATCTTGCTTTAGTTATCATATGTGTTTGTACATATTTCAATGTGAGAAAGTTATATTGAAGTTATTTTCTTTGAAAACGATAACATTTATTTACTTCAATTTAATAAAAACAATTATTATTAATTTTTATCTTAACACTTAAACGTCATTTTTATTAATATATATATATATATATTATAATAAAATGATTTAAAATAATGTTTAAAATCTAAATATCAATCTGCATTTAACTATAGATCTAATAAATATCATAAACTTTTAGAAAAAAAAACTTAATATTATCTGCCAACAACTTGTATTAATATATATATAAAAAAAACTTAAAAAAAAAAATCTTAAACTTATCCTTCAACAAATGGCTGAGCAGAACCCATCAAGCCAAAAAAAATGCTCCAAACCATTGAATCTATATATGAGGCTCCAAACCATTGACTCTAGATATGAGTTTACAAAATCTAAGGTAGCAAGTGGCTGACTAAACTCCTCAACCAGCTCTGGTCAACAATGTTGGGAAGCCTTCCTTAGAACAGAATGATAGTGATGAGCATGTGAAAGTTTAGAATGTTGACATTTTTTTCATTCTTACATAAGAATAATACACTGTTTCTTAATAGACTGGTAAATTGGGAGAACAACTTTCTGACAGTTTGTTATAAAGTTATAAATGCTTCTCAATATGATTCAAGAAAAGCTAAATTGGCCTTTTCCAAAAATCTTAGTTTTATCTTGTCAACTCTGCTTCAGAAGATGCAGAAGCCATACTTACAGCCAGAGCAAAATGGAGCAGAGGGCTCCTCCTGGTAAACTCCAAATATCAATCTTCAATCTTTAAGGCTTTTGATAATCTCGTGTGGAGAAGGAAAAACAAAATTTTATAATATAAAACATTACATAAACGATTACTAGATATTTCAAAAATATCAATATAATGTTCAACCACTGTCGATATTCCAAAAAAATTAATATAATGATCAACCACTGTAATAAACTGTTTTGCATCCTTTGTCAGGTGGTGCTGTGGTGTAGTCGGTTATCACGTCAGTCTTACACACTGAAGGTCCCCAGTTCGAGCCTGGGCAGCACCATAAAGATATCGACTCGTACTTCGAAAAGATACGAATCCTCAGTTGACTTTTTCTTCCCTGAAGAATTTGAATCGAGGCTGGGTAACACCATAACCTTTTGCAACTGATCTTTAATTTGCGACTTTTGCTTCCCTGAAGAACTTGAATCGAACCTGGGCAACACTATAACCTTTTCCAACTGATCTTTAAATTTACGAGGAGATAACCGATCTTTATTATAATATACCGTTTAGCATTGCTTATCGCATGGTGCTGTGGTGTAGTCGGTTATCACGTCAATCTTACACACTGAAGGTTCCCAGTTCGAACCTTGTCACAACCAATGACAATTACTATTTGTTCTTGGATTTTACAGAGATATCGATCTTCTCTCGACTTTAATCCAACCTGGGCAACACCATAACGTTTTCCAACTGATCTTTAATTTTACGGATAGATACAGATCTTACGCTCCCCTTTCGCTTTGCTGAAGAACTTCAATCGAACCTGGGCAGCACCATAACGTTTTTCCAACTGATCTTCAATTTTAAGGAGAGATAACGATCCTCGCTTCACTTCCGCTTGCCACCATAACGTTTTCCAACTGATCTTTAATTTTACGGATAGATACAGATCTTACGCTTCCCTTTCGCTTTGCTGAAGAACTTCAATCGAACCTGGACAGCACCATAACGTTTTTCCAACTGATCTTCAATTTTACGGAGAGATAAAGATCCTCGCTTCACTTCCGCTTCCTGAAGAACTGTAATCAAAGAACTTTAAAGAGATACTCACTTCCGCTTACTCTTTCGCTTTCCTGAAGAACTTCTATCGAACCTGGGCAGCACCTTAACATTTTCCAACTGATCTTCAATTTTGAATCAAAGAAT
>LPNX010150179.1:73720-99821 GCA_001517045.1 Pseudotsuga menziesii
TTTCTCAACCGCCACATTGTAATGTATAAATAAATGTTTCAGCCATGAATAGAATTGAATCGAATCGAGAGTTATTACCAACAATTTAAATATAAAATTTATTCATTATTAAAAAAGGTTTTGCAATTTTTTATTACATATTTTTATGTTTTTATATAGTGAAAGTTAAAAAGAACCTAAAAATAAATAAAATAGTAATATGTTTTCTAGTTTTTTTTTTTTTGCGATTCACCAAGTTGTCTAAAACAAAAGGTCTCATCATTGTAAATGTGTCTACATACAACTTTATGCCTTCCATACAACTATACCTAGTGGTCATCAAGGTCTTATCATTGTAAATGTGTCTACACAACAACTTCACAAAGTTGTATGAAAAATGGGCATATTGTCCCAACTTGAAGAGATAGATTTAAAAGAAAAACTATTTTTATGGTAGTATCCAATCCTCTTTTGCGTTTAAAAATATTCTTATAAACTATTACTCTTCAAATATATAAATTTTTCTATGGTGTAGATATTGTTGTTAATAGTGTATAATAAGTTTTTTTTTTCAAAAGAAAAAGTACAATTTATTAATATTAAACTAAACCATTTTTGTATATATATATATATATCCAACAACCTAAGTTGAAACATACTTTTGACAGAAATATCATGAAAAAACATCATGTTCAATTATATATGCATAGATAATTACTATCTTGGCAAGGCCATATGAGGCAAGACAGATTCAGAAACTAAGCTTCAAATATATAAAACATGTTATAATCATTCCAAAAATCAATCCAATCCATCAAACTATATAACCCAAGAAATCCCATGGGTGAATGATTATTTCATGTCCATTGATACGCTCCCTTCTATGTTAGACACCTTCTTCAATAAGTAGTCGCCTTTTTTAGAGTGAGTTCCTTTCCTGGTAGATGTGTTGGAATGATATGATAGAAAAATGATCCAACAACTTGAGAGGAAATTAAATTTAGAGATTCGCCTACGCCTCTCTTCGCAAGATTAAAAAGAACAACTCCATTGAAGTGAATCGAGGGAATCGAGGGAATAGGGATTTTACTTCTTTTTCTTTGTTTATTCATTCAAGATAACAATCTACTCATCCGTCGACACAAATCACAACATTTAATATAAAATCCTTATCACTGATTCAATCTATTAGCGGTGTGTGTGTGTGTGTGTGTGTATACACACATACATATGTATATATGTATATATATGGGTTTATTCATAAACAAACGTTGTACAACATATTCAGATCTACTAATTCACATCATACATGCATTCGACATAAATATAATTATCAAAGACACACGAAGACAACATTTAATGTGGAAACACATTTAGGAAAAACCTAAAAGGTCCTCTTCATCCGGCATGAGAAATCGGTTAGCACATTTCATCTGCACACTTAGCTTGCAGACTCTTCTCTATACATTCTTTACAATTCGTACCAACTTCTTTCCTCTCATGCTCTCTCGTTTTGAGTTTATGTATTTCTTCTTTTCTTCTCTCAACTGTCGATTTACACACAACCTGGATCGATTCTCTAGCTAAGCAGCTCTCTTGTCTCTTCACCCTATCCCTTCAATCCTTAACTAACAATGAGTCGTGAGCCACAGGTAACCCGCACAAATCTTGGGTACTCCCATTTATAAGCGTTTACAAGTCTTAATCAACGGACTCTTTTCTTTTAGCTGACATGCTGTCATTTCTATTTTCCTATGTTCAGTTAACTGAAAATAAGCGCTATTAGCCCAAAATACAATTATGCTTTATTACCAAAAGTGTGTTTTATTCTAACTAACTCTTTACTCATGATCGGTTAACCTTTCCTTTTCGACTGATTTATTCTCCTTATTTTGTGGTTCCTTCCATTGCAACTCTTATGCTGTCAAAACTTCCTTTTTGTCTTGCGACCATAATCTTTATCTCCCCTAGCAAAATTATGGTTGAAGTCTGCCTAACTTTTCCTAGAGCCAACAAGCCCCCAACACTCACCTGTGTCTCATCCTAAGCCACATTAGTACGAAACCTCCGTTGAAAAATTTTCACCACATTTTTAGTCTTATGTCACACTTATACTTATGTCTTCTTCAAATTTTCCACAATTTCGGAACAAATGTGTTTCGAAGTTGTAAGTCTTGCCGATCCAAAAACTTGTCGCACCTTTTCATGTATAGGATGAATGATGCCTATAAATATCTCTTACTTTGCTTGTAACTCGGTGACACTTTCAGTTCTCTTTTGCTAATGTGTTCACAGTTTTGCGACCTGCTGCTATAGCTTCTTGATATTGACAACCTTAGCCATTTTCTCAACTATTAGAAGCTTCTTTACATCATTCTTCAACTAGTTAACCTCTTATTTTGTAGTGCGTAGCCTCTTTGTTACTTTTTCTAACTCTTCATCGTCGATCAAAGATTCCCATGACTGAGAAACTTGCTTGACCGCCTTGGCACAAAATGCCTCTACCTCTTCTATCCTCGCCATAGCCTCATTTGTTTTTCTTCTTTCTTCCAGTACCTCTGGAGGTGTACTCGCTTTCACTTGTAATTCCAACTCCATGACCCTCTCGTGGATATTTTTTGCAATTTCACCAGTCGTCGTGGTGAGCCTGGCCTACTTCTTGATAAAATGTTGAAGAGCCTCACCCTGTAAAAAGAATTGTATGGTATTGTCTTTCTATCACTTAGGTTTATCCTTGTCGAACCATATATTCTGGTATCGAGCTCATCGACATAAGATGGGCACATCTACCCCTTGGTAGTTTGTTGGTTCTACCCATCCGACAAAAGAAATCAAAACTACTATTCAAGAATAATGAAATGGGATACATTTTTCCTGTATCTCTTCTACATCTGCTAACAGCTCATTTAGAAGATAGTGTGACTAGTTTATCTGGACTCCTGCTGCACATAGATATGTCGTGGTGATTTTCCCTATGGTACATTGGTTCGGTCGCATCTTTCTGCACAACTTCCTAGATAAAGATTTCATTGTGAACCGAACAACAATAGCATTGATAGAGGCGATTGCAAAGCCTCATGTGTCCATTGTCAACTCATACTTCTCTTTTAACTTATTTGTTGATGTTGCATCCTGGTTTTTCCCAAAAAATGGCGTTGGGTCGATGCCTCCAAGGGGAAGCCCAATGATTGCTGCTAAGAACTCGACATCCTCTTAAATATTCTGGTCGAGCCATAGAAATCCACCATGGAAATAAACTAGCAACTATTTAACACAGATATTGACTTATGTTGTGCAGACAAAATGTGGCATGTGCATCAATGACAATAATCCATATTTTCCCAACCCTCTTTCCCATTCCACTGGAACCATGCAGATAGGGACATCTTATGTGTCACAGATAATTGTCATATAATTTTTCATTTCCAGTTTTGGAAACTTGCGTAAGTCATGGTCGGCAAAGCTCTTCTTCTGTGAGTTTCGAAGGGTGTTCTTCATTACTCGAACTCCATTCAGTACAACTCGTGATACCAGTTGATACCTTGCATTTTTTCCAAGTCTGATTTTAAGTGCATCAACTGATCTAGGTGGGACATAGACTTGCATCATGGATTTAGACCCTGCTTCTTCATCTTCTGGTGGCGGTGTTGTTTCGTTCTTGTGGGTACTAGATCATTTCCTTTTTTATTTTCCAACTGGTTCTAGTCGTAAATGAAATGGTGGAATCACCAGTGACAGTGCAACTTCTTCTACAATCATGGACGATAGTGGAACACATGCAGTTGTGTCTTCCATAATGAGTGTGGGTGGAGGTGTATTGATGCCTGATTATACAACGATGCTTGTACTGGATATAAAAATGACCATACTCTACGAAAATTCACCTTAGCTCTTACAGTTGTAGAGACAACAACTCAATGTACTCAGATAGATGGACTCATAAATGAATGAAACTTCAGCGTGAAGATGATATTCATTCACCCATTCAATTTGTCTTTCCTTCACATGAGCGGGAAATAAACGGAAAGGTGTCAGCGATTTTCGTCACATGGAGAAAATTTTCTAATCATTGCAAGGAAACCTCCAATCAAACCGTCACTTCGTCTATCAGTTCAATGATTCTTATTGTGAATTAATGACGAAAGTGACAAAAAATTACGTTGCTGAAATCTCCTGCGTCCTCAAATTAACTACAACTTGTTGTCTTTTTGCGATTGAATTTCATTTTTTGGCAACAATGTTTTTCCCACGACAGGTATACTGCCTTCAACACACTTCTTTCCTTGCGACAGCCAAAGAGTCTTCATCACCATTTTTCTTCAACAACAGACAATAGTCGACAATTTTTTTTCTTTTTTCCTCGATAAACATATCATCTGTGACATAACACTCAATAATTGAAACAAAACAATCATGTTTTTTACAGAAATAACACTCATAATTTTTATTATTATTTTCATTCAACCAAGTCACAACTATCATGGTAGGGATTTAGTCGACTTCCATTCACCAATCCTTTGAAAGGTGTTCCATCTACTTTCTGCAATTGTACTGTGCCTATTTTAGTGATCTAAATGATAACATACAGTCCCATCCAATGTGTTCTCAGCTTGCTAGGATGCTTTAAAACATACTATCATACGTGGGGAAAAGTTCTCCGACCTAAAATTGCATATTCTTAATGTGTCTGTCAAGTCAGGATTTTTTTCACACCTTCTAAACATTCTGATGATAACCTACAACGAAACGCTCTTCCTCCAACTACACAAGTTGCGACAACCTCTCTTCAACAACACCAACATCAGTCATTTCAATAATCACAATTATTCTTAGACTGGGTACAATGTATTCCATCAACATAACAACCTCTTGTCCATACACCAGTTGAAATGGAGTTTGACCTGTCAATTTCTTACAGTTCGTGCAATATTCCCAGAGTACCATAGAAATTTTCTGGTCCCAATCATCTCTTTGAATGTTGCAAATATTTGTCAATGTGTTTTCCAAGATCTTGTTGAATGCCTCGATAACACCATTCGCTTTTGGGTGATATGGTGTCGTCTGTCTGTGCTGGAACTAGAATTCTTCAGTTAATTCGTCGCTCAACTGATTAACAAAGTGTGTTCCCTGATCTCTTATCAAAATATTCGGGCATTTGAATCTAGCCACAACATTGTAGAATAAAAATTTCGCAACATTCACAGCAATGCAATCCTTTACTGGCGTTGCTTCAACCCATCTAGTCAAGTAATATGTTGCGATATTGATGTATTGTGTACCTATTCTTTTTCCTGGTGGGTTGATAGGACCCACAAAATCAACAACAGATTTTTCAAATCCCTGTAAAGTTATCTGAGGTACTAGTGGCATTTCATCTTGTCACGATGACTTTCTGGTTCTTTGACATATATCACAATTGCGACAATATTCTCTAACATCTGCATGAAAGGTAGGACACGATAATTCTGCTTGTAATTATCTTCTGTAATGTATCTTTTCCAACATAATGGCCTTTTGCGACGCCATCATGCGCTTCATTCAATATCATTGGTCACTTGTGTTCTAATACACAACGACAAATACTTCTAGCCTTCCATCTTCGTTGATTGTATACTACGTGCCGACTACTTCTAGCCTTCCATTTTCGCTGATTGCATAGAGGCAGTCAAACACTGTCGCAGCTGTTAGCTCTTTGCCCTAAAGGCAAGAAGCCCCCCTGTACCATTACACCCCGTAGTCATAGTAGGTCCATTCTATGAATGGGAAATCAATTTCATGACAATCAACCTTGCCTCGGCCAACGGTCATAAATACATCATTATGGTGGTTGATTACTTCACTAAGTGGGTCGAGGCAATGCCCACGTTCGATTGCAAAAGTGAAACAGTGGCACGTTTCTTCTTTAACCACGCCATTTCACGATTTGGTGTTCCCAAACAGTTGGTATCAGACCATGGTAAACACTTTGAAGACGTTGTTTGGACTGAGCTTTCAACCATGATGTTGAAATTCAAACACCAATACTCATCTTCCTACTACCCCCCTGGCAATGGGCAAGTCGAAGTAGTCAACAAAATCATCAAAACAATGCTACAAAGGATGGTAGGAAAACACAAAACCAATTGGCACCACATGTTGTTTTCTGCCCTATGGGATTACCACACATCCACAAAAACCATAACTGGTTTCAACCCCTTCCGCCTAGTACACGGCGTTGAATCAGTACTCCCTATAGAATGCCAGATCCCATCACTCCGCCTCGCAATAGAACTCATGCCTGACACTTCACCTTTAGAAGAACGACTCCTCCAACTTGAGCAAACCATAGAAGATTGTCGAGCTACCCTCCAAGCCATCGAAGCAGCAAAAACATGGTCAAAATCCCATTACGACTCCCATGTCCACCCTCGCACCTTTAGTAAAGGCGATATGGTTCTGGTTTATGACCAACCCAATGATAATTTTGGCAAAGGAAAGTTCGAGTCAATGTGGTACGACCCATATGTCATGCACTGTTACCTTGAAAAAGGGGCATACATTCTTATAGACTCTGATGGAAAATGCTTGGACAACCTCTGTAATGGGCTCTACCTCAAGAGATTTTACGCTTAACATCACCAATGAGTCCCTTAGTTTTCCTTTTTTGTTTTGCAACGTTTTTTCCACAATCAGAAACCCCCTCTAGTAATAGTTCTAAACATGAGAATAGACCATTGAAGGGTGTGGTACCACAGCTACACATGCACACTGTATGCCATGCATCTGTTCTAGCTACCACCCTACTAGCACACCCATAGGCCCCCATTTGGTCTAGATTTTCCCTATACTGCACTAGGGGAAACACCATTAGCTGCTAGTTAAAGTCACCTAAAATCTATTCGAGACACCTCTCACACCTCCAGGTTCATAATTCCGTCCTCTATCTTTTAGTGAGACCATAGTCTCATGTTTAATAAGTAATTTTCGGGGCCACTTCCCAAAAGTTACCTAGGTTTATGTACCACATTGTGATATAAGTGTCTCCAAACCTATAATTGCATCACATCAGCCTACTACAACTTATGCAGGATTCCAGACCATCTCCCCCGAAGGCACATCATTTTATCATTTCAGCATATAACTGTCAAATCCGTCCACCACAACTTACGTGGGTTCCCAGACCATTTCCCAGAGGACGGATCATTTCTTTCACATACATTTGACATATACCTGTCTCTGGACTTTCACTTACATCATATGTAGTCCAGTCCGTCCACCACAACTCAGACAAGACTCTCCTGACCTCTGTCCAAGAGCCACCTCTGTCTGTGTGTCTTTGTCGCACTGAGTCGCGTGCCTCTACCACGATCTATCCCGTGCATGTATAGGTATGTTCAAGAGCCACCTGCTCCATCCATACTACACGGATGACCTTTGTACCACTGTCCATAGTCCCGAGAGGGGGGCACCATCAGTGCCCCCTCGATCGGTTGACCATACCAGAGTTTTCGTTAAGGTCTTTTCTGAATCCTAAAAGAATGAAAAGATTTTCGAGCACATTTGCTTCCTCTCTCGCTCGCTAAAGTATCAGAAAGGGCATCCACATTGCTTCGTTTATCTCCTTTTGCGAACCATGTAGAATACCATATGAAAAGGACCACCTTGGCACATTCAAGCCAGTATCATTCTTCTCTGCATCCTTTTATGCTTTCTCGGGCAAAGGGGCCGAACTTTACGAAAAATCTCACCATGGGTTGTCATTAAGCTCTTTTCCAGCCTTCTCGTCAAGAAAAGATCATCGAGAAAACTTGGTTTCATTCATGCTCGTAAAATTATCTGAATGACCATCTAGTAAGTATAGGTTTAACCTTTTCCGGCCTGATTGGACTACCAACGGTAAAGAAGTCTCCCATCCCCCAAAGGATGGGCGAGCTCTCCTATGTACACTTTTAACCTTTTTCGGGCACATGAGACTATCAACGAAAAAGAGACCCCACTGGAGTCTTCTTCATGCTTTTAGACTCTCTAAAATTGAAAGCACCATCGAGCATTTACTTTCTTGGGCTCGCTAAAAATCCACGAGATCGTACCACAACGGTGTCTTTAGACACCACCCCACATATAACAGTTCGACAGCATTCCCACTTTGGGTCGCCTTTGTTCATAGTATTCTGCGATGTGTCTTCCTTGGAACCCATCAATACCAAAAGTGTCTACCTTCCCCAAGTATTTCCCATTTGCAGTTACATTCCTGGTATTACAGCTATGACCCCTTTCCCATGAGTCAGTTTAATTTGCTGCCTGGTCTGCCTTGCCGTCATGCTCTGAACAAAGGAAGTTTGAGTCCCCCATGATTCCCTGCCCCTGTTCCACCTCCCCCCCTCATTCAGTGGGTCAGTCCTCAGATTGTCTCATATCTTTCGGTTATCTCCCTCGCATTTCTGGTCAAGGAAACACCATTGCCTTGGCCAGTTGCAGGTCTCCCTCTATCGACGGCAGCACACATATTCCAAAAGATAGACCCAGAGGTCCATGTATCTTGGTTTCATTAACCTCATTGATGAGTTCCATGGACCACTTGAGAGGAGTCCTCAGTGCCTCTCGGGATGGTTGTATCTCACGTGATCGACTACAACTACATCATTGCACCGTTGAGATTCGTACAGAGTATTGGTCCATGCAGTATTTGGTCGAAGACCCTATATGTCACCTCATTCTATCACATTGATGAGTCTATTTGAGAGACCCAAATAAGTTCATGTCCCTTATGATTTCTGGGTTGCATTGGAGATAGTGTTCAGAAGCCCTAGAGCAGTGCTTCTATATAGATTTATGATTGATACAACATATTAGTACCACATAGACTCTGACTCTCTGTCACTGGGTACCATTCTAGATCCAGCAGACCACCAGTCATGAATATGTAGCATTCCATGAGAATTCCATGGGTCCAATGTAGTAGTTCTTCATATCAGTATTGTATTCAGCCTCTTATTGAGGAAACCACTATGTAACAACAGTTGTACATGATTGGCTCTTGCATTTTAGAGATTAGATCACATTATTCTTTTGACATCATTATGAGTATGGGGATGCCCGCCTCATCCATATACATGTCACACATTATTTGTATCTCACCCATTGATGGGAGCCATATTAATACAAAAACTAAAAGCCAACATGCCCCAGCCTAGGAAGCACCACCTCTCCCTAGAAAAACCTATGATGTTTGTCGACCATACGATGAGATCCTTCCCTCACACATCAAGGGGCAATCTGTTAACCCAAAAAATCCCTCGACGAGGTCTACATGACCTACACCACCCAAATACATCCATTTCATTATCCTCATTTGACCCCCACACCCTTGTAAAGGCTCAAAACATAAAAAGGGCTTAAAAACCCCCCAAAAGAGCAAAAATAGTTCTCATAGGGGCTAAAACCTCCAAAAATGGGCTATAACCCCTCAAAGGAGCTTAAAATCCCCAAAGGAGCTAAGAATTGGGCGAAAGGGGCTTAAAATCCTAAAATATCAAGAAAAAACTATAACTATAGGGGTGGGGGTCACTCTCAAAACACTCCTTCTCACCCTATCGCTATGCTTCTTGTGTGAGTGCCTTGAGACCTACATCTCTCAAGCCATTCACCCCTCTCTTCCATTTGCTCCTTTAGCCCATAATTCAAAACCCCATTTCATAGAGAGGTGCTTCCAAAGCTAGGGCATAGTGGCCCATTTCCATAAAGGCTGAAGGTATAACCATGTATTTCTTGGTGGTAGTTTAGATTGTTTTTTCTTGCAGGTTTATTTGCTCATAGTTTGTTGCAGGTTCTCCTATGAGTACTTGTTGTTGGTTTATTTTTCCTAACATTGTTTTGTAGGTCTTCCATTAACAGTTTCTTGCAGGGTTTTTCTTCCACCCACAGGAACCCTACCCTTCCGTCCTATAGACGGAAGGTAGTTGTTCCTACTCGTAGCTAGTGCGAAAGCCCTACGACACTATGATTGGAGGTTGTAATGGAGAATAGGGTGAATTAATCTCGTAATGACCCCCTTTGATGTACTATCATATTATATCTTATGTTATGTTGTGACTTTTACCTTAGGAAGGAGTCCTTGAGAAAAGTGCTCCCCCCTTTGATGTAGTGACCTTGATCCATGTATTGATCTATGTATTTGTGGTCTCCATTGTTGATGATGTGTTAATATCAACCGTCAGATGATAGTTAGGTAAAATGTCAACACACTCTCAAGTTATTTAAGAGAGGGGATCCCCCCATTGTAAACCATGAGCTCTGGCATTGGATCTTCTGAATAAAGAGATATTTATGGGTTTCTATATTTGTGTATATGTGGATGAATAATCGTGATAGTGATTGAGATGGATTTTCTCTTGCACTGAGTTTCTTCGGCATATATGTTGTGTATCTTTTATATCCATTCGATTTACAAGAAAAGAAGGCGATTTGGAGAAGGGGGTGCATTGTGAATCTTCGCCTTGACATATTGCTCCGAGTTCGGGCTTTAATAGGGAGTGATTAATCCTTTATTACTTTTTACTTATTGATCTTCAACTTCTTTCTTGTTTATCCCAATTTATTTTCCATTACTTTTTTATTTTCCTTTGTGTGGCAGGTAGAGAGGGCGCCGGGGTCATCGGGAAAACGTTTTCATCAAATATTGTTTGAGCTTCTCATTTGATCTGTGAGGAAGCAATCCTCATTATCCAGGAAAGAATCTACATATCTCAGGTGAGTTTCTCAACCAATTTCTCTATATTTAATTTTTCATCCATTGCCCATCAACTATTCTACTGAAAAAACCCTAGTTAGAAGTAAGAAAAAATAACTAGGGCATATTATACTTGAAATTTCAAAATTTGGCGAATTGGGTTTTGATGGAAATTATCCAAAACCAAGAGTCCCAAGGAGGCATCATCTTTAGACTCCATATACCCATTTTACTATGGCACCGCTCTTCCATGCAAATCACCCTCTCCTCTTTGACTGGAATGTTTTGAGTTTAATTTATCCTGGCCTTGTTTAGATCCTGAATACCGTCATTTATATCATTCAAGCAATAAATCAAGTGTGTGAAAATCCCTAATTCATTATCAAATCCAACTTTGGGTATTTTCCCTATTTTTTCATCTAAATCCCCCTAGGGTCCCATATTTGATCATTTGAGTTAGCACATGAATTCTAGATTTGGTAACAATATTTGCCATCCATTCAACCATTTGACCTGAGAACACTTCCCGGCATCTTTAAAACACTCGGTCTTTCCTTAATTGGTGGCTTTATCCTTAAATTAGGTTCACAACAATCACCTTATGTATTCTGTGCATTTAGTTTGATCTAGTGGTTAGCTTTAGGTCTTTCTGTATATGAAAGTTCTATGTATCCGCCTTTTCCACTTGGGATTTAGTGACATAAAGCGAAGGAATTCCTAACCGGTGTGACAACCATCCATCTTTTGGGGGTTAAGGTTTTCGTAGTTTGCGGCTTTAGTTGCATGTCCCCTCTACCATCCTGTATAGGTTTACATTATGGGACAACTACAAGATCCTTGATAACAGGACTATCATCCATGCTTATCTAGACTCTTCATTTTGCATATGAGTTTCAAATTTTAAATATTGAATTTGTAATCATTTTCAGAGTTTTATGTTTCATGAATCATAACTCTTGACTTCTAAATTTAAATTTAAATTTTTAAGTGTTCTTGATAAAGTTTACATGAAATCTCAAGCTTATAATAAGCAAAGGAAAAGAAGTTGATTTTCTTACTTTTGAGGTTGCCCAGACTTGGAATTTTAATATTTTATGTACACAATAGTTATTTGGTGTTTCTTTATTTTATTTTCTCTCTATTAAAAAACATGGGAAAACCGATTCGTTCCTATAAAACACCTAGTATTGCAATTACATGTCAATTTATTTTCAAACTTTCCTACACGCTGCAAACATGAACTGTGGTCACCAAAGGGAAAAATGATCCAACCAACAGTTGGCATGTTGTCGAAATTCAACAAAGTCTAGCACTTTAACTACTTCGACTGCTTCGACATGTTCAACATCGCCCTCGACAAGTCCGAGCCTTGACACAACCGACTTCGACAAGTTTCGCTCTCGACATAGAGCATCTTGACATGGCTTGTCGAAACCCATGACTATTGAACATATGTTATGCTTACATAATCCTCCCTTGTCCATATATAGTCTATTTGATAATTTTGTCTAGCTTACGAGGACATTTTTACTGTACTGGAGTATGGGGAACACATATAGAGGTTAACAACCACTTACTGCATGTTCATGCATGAGTTTAGGTTCCTCTAAGACCAATCCCTACATTATAGGAGCCACTCTGAATGCCACCAACAGCCTCCATCAGTTGGTCATGGTTGGTAAGCAGTTATGCTAAGTTAGTCTCCAGTTACATTCAATTAAATCACTCTCAGTTAGTCTAGCGCCAGTTTTGCATGGCTGCATGGGAAGTGGCGCCTTTTCCACCTACCTCATCAGTTTAACTGGTTGTCAGACTGATTTAGACATCATGAGTTAGAATAGTGGCTCCCGTGCAATGATTTAGACACTCCTACTTAGTTATTTAGTTGGTAGATTTGAATCTTATCCACATCATTCGAATTCTCCTTATTGTAACATTGTTATATTACTGTTGAATTAATGAAGATTAATGTTGTAATTTACTAATCAATTCTTATCATATCTGTCTGAAATTTGTCTTGTTCAGTGTACATTATTCTTGATATTCCATTGCACAAGTCACCTCTCAATTTCTCTCATTTTCATGTAGATAAATGGTTCATAATTTAACATGGTATTAGAGCCTTGTTCAGGCTAGCAACAAGTCTTTCCTGATCTCCATTGTACACCAGAAGTAGCAGAGTTTCCACATAAATCCAGGAATGATATCCTTTCTCCCTCTAAATTATGTTCAGAGAATTTTATCCAGGTGTGACGGACTTTGAGAAAGTGTACATGTCAAGGTGGAAAGGATTGAAACTGATCACATGATTGTGAAATGATTTTTGTTTTTGTAATTTGGAGGTACCTATGTAGATTTTGAGGAATTGATTGTTTCAACATACATAAAGATGGATTCGTCAACTCTCGTACTTAGCCTTGAGCAATCTTGGCCTGTAGGATGACTATGGGCAGAGAAACTGTGCCCCAATAGTATGTTGAGAAGAACAAATTTTTGAATCGGCTTGATGAGGCCTTCGGCTTCATGTGTACTCATATCTCCTGGGATATTTTTTTCCACATTGAGGGACTAAGGACTCCGAAGGAAGCTTGGGAAAATATTTAATGTTTGTTTGGAAAACAAGATGAGCTTCGAGGGCACTTATTGGAGAATGAGCTCATTGCTTTACAACCCAACAGTTTCAAATCTATTCAACAATTCTTCACAAAATACAAGTCACTAGTACTACCATGCAAATAATGTGGATTGGAGAGGAAAGATGAGAAACTTGTGTTGTCTCTACTGAGCAAGCTTTGATCTGAGTACTCAATCTTTGTATCTACATTCCATTTCGGAAGAGCTTCCATCCCCAATTGGAAGATTCATTCTCTATATACTTTTGTCGAGTTTTTAATACAAAATCAAGATAAATTGGTTCAAATGGGAGTGATTCAAACCTCCAAGAATCAAGCACTCTTGATGAAAGACTCAAACAATGTGAAAGCTAGAGAGAAGCACAAAGGAAAAGAGCCCAATGCCAATGATTCGAAGCCAAAGGAGAATCATAGATCTTCTAAAGGAGCCTCGGGTTCCAAGCAAAAAGAAGAAATTCGAGAAGACTAGATGTCCATATTGTATGAGAGGCTTTCATCTAGAGAGCCGGTGCATGAAGAATACAATCAACCAGCTGTCAACACTCTTTGAAAAAAACAATATTTCCCTCCCACAAGGAGCAAAGAAGTCTGATGTTGGACAACCAACATAAGATCATGAGAGATGCCATGCCTTGAAGGCAGGCCTCACTCAGTCGAAAGCTTACTTGATTGATTATGGAGCATCCAACCACATGGTTTTCTAAAAGGAATCCTTCTCTACTCTCACTCTATCAGGAGGACCTATCACTCACATGGGAGATGACTCCCAAATCTTGGTTGTTGGGAGAGGTTCTGTTAAAATCCAACATGGTGAGTTCAAGATTGTTCTCTCTGTGCCCTCTCTTGCATCAAATATGTTGTCTGTTTATCAGATGACCCACATAGGCTCTCCCAAGAGAGTTACATTCGAATATGACTCGGTTAAAATAACAAAAAAAACTACTGGAAATCTCATAGAGAAAGGGTTTTCTAACCATGCCTCAAGCCAAAAAAAAGCTGAGCAGAACCCATCAAGCCCAAAAAGAAAAAGCTCCAAACCATTGAATCTAGATATGAGGCTCCAAACCATTGACTCTAGATATGAGTTTACAAAATCTAAGGTTGCAAGTGTCTGACTAAACTCCTCAACCAGCTCTGGTCAACAATGTTGGGAAGCCTTCCTTGGAACAGAATGATAGTGATGAGCATGTGAAAGTTTAGGATGTTGACATCTTTTTCACTCTTACATAAGAATAATACACTGTTTCTTAATAGACTGGTAAATTGGGAGAACAACTTTCTGACAGTTTGTTATAAAGTTATAAATGCTTCTCAATATGATTCAAGAAAAGCTAAATTGCCTTTTCCAAAAATCTTAGTTTTATCTCGTCAACTCTGCTTCAGAAGATGCAGAAGCCATACTTACAGCCAGAGCAAAATGGAGCAGAGGGCTCCTCCTGGTAAACTCCAAATATCAATCTTCAATCTTTAAGGCTTTTGATAATCTCGTGTGGAGAAGGAAAAACAAAATTTTATAATATAAAACAATACATAAACAATTACTAGATATTTCAAAAATATCAATATAATGTTCAACCACTGTCGATATTTCAAAAAAATTAATATAATGATCAACCACTGTCGATATTTCAAAAAAATTAATATAATGATCAACCACTGTAAAAAGTTAAAACCTCCATACTTAAAGTTTACAATTATTAATTCTTATCAACCTATAATACCAGTATATAGGATGATTATGAGAGATCTGGAACCATCTTTTGAATTTAACCTTGAAAATGGCACAAGTCAATACATGCATCAACCTGTATTTTCCAAATAAATATGTTTCCGTTTTAGGTGAAATGGTGATGAAGTTGAAGGTGATATTTGAATCAGTCTACTCTAATAAACGGTTTTGTATCCTTTATCAGCTGGTGCTGTGGTGTAGTCGGTTATCACGTCAGTCTTACACACTGAAGGTCCCCAGTTCGAACCTGGGCAGCACCATATAACAATTACTAATTGTCCTTGGATTTTTTACAGAGATATCAATCTTCTCTTGTCTTGAATCCAACCTGGGCAACACCATAACGTTTTCCAACTGATCTTTAATTTTACGGATAGATACAGATCTTACGCTTCCCTTTCGCTTTGCTGAAGAACTTCAATCGAACCTGGGCAGCACCATAACGTTTTTCCAACTGATCTTCAATTTTACGGAGAGATAAAGATCCTCGCTTCACTTCCGCTTCCTGAAGAATGTAATCAAAGAACTTTAAAGAGATACTCACTTTCGCTTTCCTGAAGAACTTCTATCGAACATGGGCAGCATCTTAACATTTTCCAACTGATCTTCAATTTTGAATCAAAGAATTTATTTTGTTCAGAATGAAAAAACTATAAATTTGATATTCATCATAGAAGAATCAAAGTTTATATATATTTATCGTCATAATCTGATAAGCCAAAAAGAAAATATAAAAATAAGTCCTATCCTGCCTTCTTGCTGGAGCATCACCCCACTGTAAAGCTTTTTCAATACCAGACCTGTATCTTTTATATCAATATCTGAGAAAAAGAAAAAAAAGTCTCCAGAATACTTCTTTACAAAACTCGAATCAAAGAATTTTGAAGACATGCATATCCTCGCTTCACGTTCGCTTCCTTGAACAACTTCAATCGAACCTAATTCCAGGAATAATACTTGTTTACAAAACTCGAATCAAAGAATTTTGAAGACATGCATATCCTCGCTTCACTTTCGCTTCCTTGAACAACTTCAATCGAACCTAATTCCAGGAATAATACTTGTTTACAAAACTCAAATCAAAGAATTTTGAAGACATGCATATCCTCGCTTCACTTTCGCTTCCTTGAACAACTTCAATCGAACCTAATTCCAGGAATAATACTTGTTTACAAAACTTGAATCGCACCTTGGCCGCTTCCCTGAAAAACTTAAACTAAAGAAAAGTCGGAGCATTCCGAAAATTGAACTCGGGACCTCTCGCACCCTAAGCGAGAATCATACCACTAGACCAAATGCCCTTGACCTAACGTAATAATTATGTGAAGTCCCTCACTGAATTGTGGCACTACACACAAGTTTATCCAACGTGCCTGACCTTAACACATTTTATGAATACCAAGATTTTGAGCACCCTGCAATTCCAATGTCATGTCGTGAATCTGAGAACAAATTTCCTACTTTGTTGTTCTGAGAAATCTCTGAGCTGTAGGAGAGCTTTCACAAAGGCCGTACTCCACTTCTCAAGGAAATGTCCATGACCTAATCCTCCCAGCCTTCCAATGATTGTAAATTTAAATGGAATAGACACATGTGTTTGGCAATTAAAGTATATATGTATACGAAGAATTATTCTAATTGTAATTTTGTATATATATAAAACTTTGTGAACAATTATTTAAATATAAAATTTATTCATTATTAAAAAAGAAGTTTTGCAACTCAAAAGATTAGATATTTTTATGTTTTTATATAGTTAAAGTTAAAAAGAACCTAAAAAAATTAAAATAGTAATATGTTTTCCATTTTTTGTTTTTGCGATTCACCTAGTTGTCAAAAGTCTCATCATTGTAAATGTGTCACATACAACTTTATGCCTTCCATACAACTATACCTAGTGGTCATCAAGGTCTCATCATTTTAAATGTGTCTACACAACAACTTCACAAAGTTGTATGAAAAATGGGCATATTGTCCCACCTTGAAGAGATAGATTTAAAAGAAAAACTATTTTGATGGTAGTATCCAATCCTCTTTTGCGTTTAAAAATATTCTTATAAACTATTACTCTTCAAATATATAAATTTTTCTATGGTGTAGATATTGTTGTTAATAGTGTATAATAAGTTTTTTTTCCAAAAGAAAAAGTACAATTTATTAATATTAAACTAAACCATTTTTGTATATATATATATCCAACAACCTAAGTTGAAACATACTTTTGACAGAAATATCATGAAAAAACATCATGTTCAATTATATATGCATAGATAATTACTATCTTGGCAAGGCCATATGAGGCAAGACAGATTCAGAAGCTAAGCTTCAAATGTATAAAACATGTTATAATCATTCCAAAAATCATTCATAATAACATAATCCAATCCATCAAACTATATAACCCAAGAAATCCCATGGGTGAATCATTATTTCATGTCCATTGATACGCTCCCTTCTATGTTAGACACCTTCTTCAATAAGTAGTCGCCTTTTTTAGAGTGAGTTCCTTTCCTGGTAGATGCGTTGGAATGATATGATAGAAAAATGATCCAACAACTTGGTAATCTCCTCATATATGGGAGTCAAAAGGATATTTTTGGGCTTCCTACGGAGCCTCATCCAATCGATAATCAACTTTGAATCTCCAAAAACTTGAACCTGTTGGACCCCTTTGACAATAGCAGTGGTAAGAGAGAGCTTAAGAGCAAGGATTTCGACCTTATTATCGGTACAATGACCAAGACCAACAACATAGGTAATCTAGTGAGAGCAAATTAAATTTAGAGATTCGCCTACGCCTCTCTTCGCAGGATTAAAAAGAACAACTCCATCAAAGCGAATCGAGGGAATCAAGGGAATAGAGTTGATACCTATTTATCAAATCACTTGACCAAAGCCGGGGATTATACTTCTTTTCTTTGTTTATTCATTCAAGATAACAATCTACTCATCTGTCGACACAGATCACAACATTTAAAATAAAATCCTTATCACTGATTCAATCTATTAGCGGTGTAACATATGTGTGTGTGTGTGTGTGTGTGCATATATACACATATACATATGTATATATGTATATATATGGGTTTATTCATAAACAAACATTGTACACCATATTCAGATCTACTAATTCACAACATACATGCATTCGACATAAATATAATTATCAAAGACACACGGAGGAAACATTTAATGTGGAAACACATTTAGGAAAAACCACAAAGGTCCTCTTCATATGGCATGAGAAATCGGTTAGCACATTTCATCTACAGACTCAGCTTGCAGACTCTTCTCTATACATTCTTTACAATTCGTACCAACTTCTTTCCTCTCATGCTCTCTCATTTTGGGTTTATGTATTTCTTCTTTTCTTCTCTTGACTGTCGATTTGCACACAACCTGGATCAATTCTCTAGCTAAGTAGTTGTCTTGTCTCTTCACCCCATCCCTTCAATCCCTAACTAACAATGAGTCATGAGCCACAGGTAACCTGCACAAAACTTGGGTACTCCCTTTTATAAGCGTTTACAAGTCTTAATCAACCGACTCTTTTCTTTTAGCTGACATGCTGTCATTTCTATTTTCCTACGTTCAGTTAACTCAAAATAGGCACTATTAGCCCAAAATACAATTATGCTTTATTACCAAAAGTGTGCTTTATTCTAACTAACTCTTTACTCATGATCGATTGACCTTTCCTTTTCGACTGATTTATTCTCCTTATTTTGTGGTTCCTTCCATTACAACTCTTATGCTGTCGAAACTTCCTTTTTGTCTTGTGACCATAATCTTTATCTCCCCTAGCAGAATTATGGTTGAAGTCTGCCTAACTTTTCCTAGAGCCAACAAGCCCCCAACACTCACCTGTGTCTCATCCAGAGCCACATTAGTACGAAACCTCCGTTGAAAAACTTTCACCACATTTTTAGTCTTATGTCACACTTATACTTATGTCTTCTTCAAATTTTCCACAATTTTGGAACAAATGTGTTTCGAAGTTATAAGTCTTGCCGATCCCAAATCTTGTCGCACCTTTTCATGTATAGGATGAATGATGCCTATAAATACCTCTTACTTTGCTCGTAACTCGATGACACTTTCGGTTCTCTTTTGCTGATGTGTTCACAGTTTTGTGACCTGCTGCTATAGCTTCTTCATATCGACAACCTTAGCCATTTTCTCAACTATTGGAAGCTTCTTTACATCATTCTTCATCTGGTTAACCTCTTCTTTTGCAGTGCGTAGCTGCTTTGTTACTTTTTCTAACTCTTCATCGTCAATCAAAGCTTCCCACGACTGAGAAACTTGCTTGACCACCTTGGCACACAATGCCTCTACCTCTTCTATCCTCGCCATAGCCTTAGTTGTTTTTCTTCTTTCTTCTAGTACCTTTGGAGGTGTACTCGCTTTCACTTGTAATTCGAACTCCGTGACCCTCTTGTGGATATTTTCTGCAATTTCACCAGTCGTCGTGGTGAGCCTAGCCTACTTCTTGATAAAATGTTGAAGGGCCTCACCCTGTAAAAAGAATTGTACGCTATTGTCTTTCTATCGCTTAGGTTTCTCCTTGTTGAACCATATATTCTGGTATCGAGCTCATCGAAATAAGACGGGCACATCTACCCCTTGGTAGTTTGTTGGTTCTACCCATCCAACAAAAATAAATCAAAATTACTAGCCAAGAATAATGAAATGGGATACATTTTTCCTGTATCTCTTCCACGTCTGCTAACAACTCATTTAGAAGATAGTGTGACTAGTTGATCTGGACTCCTATTACACATAGATATGTCGTGGTGATTTTCCCTGTGGTACATTGGTTCGGTCACATCTTTTCGCACAACTTTCTAGATAAAGATTTTACTGTGAACCGAACAACGGTATCATTGATAGAGGCGATTGCAAAGTCTCGTGTGTCCCTTGTCAACTCATACTTCTCTTTTAACTTATTTGTTAATGTCGTATCCTAGTTTTTCCCAAAAAATGGCATTGGTTCGATGCCTCCAAGGGGAAGCCCGATGATTGCTGCTAAGAACTCGACATCCACTTAATTATTCTGGTCGAGCCATAGAAATCCACCATGGAAACAAACTAGCAACTATTTAACACAGATATTGACTTATGTTGTGTAGACAAAATGTGGCATGTGCATCAACAACAATAATCCATATTTTCCCAACCCTCTTGCCCATTCCATTGGAACCATGCAGATAGGGACATCTTATGTGTCACAGATAATTGTCATATAATTTTTCATTTCTAGTTTTGGAAACTTGCGTAAGTCATGGTCAACAAAGCTCATCTTCTGCGAGTTTCGAAGGGTGTTCTCCATTACTCGAAATCCATTCAGTACAACTGGTGATACCAGTTGATACCTTGCATTTTTTCCAAGTCTGATTTTAAGCGCATCGACTGATCTGTGTGGGACATAGACTAGCATCATGGATTCAGACCCTACTTCTTCATCTTCTGGTGGCGGTGTTGTTTCGTTCTTGTGGGTACCAGATCGTTTCCTTTTTTATTTTCCAAGTGCTTCTAGTCGTAAATGAACTGGTGGAATCACCAGTGACAGCGCAACTTCTTCTACAATCATGGACGATAGTGGAACAAATGTGGTAGTGTCTTCCGTAATGAGTATGGGTGAAGGTGTATTGATGCCTAATTATGCAACGATGCTTGTACTGGAGATAAAAATGACCATACTCTGCGAAAATTCACCTCAGCTCTTACAGTTGTAGAGACAACAACTCAATGTACTCAGACAGATGGAATAGAAATGAATGAAACTTCGGCGTGAAGATGATATTCATTCACCCATTCAATCTGTCTTTCCTTCAAACAAGCGGGAAATAAATGGAAAGGTGTCAGCGATTTCCTTCACATGGAGAAATTTTTCTAATCATTGCAAGGAAACCGCCAATCAAACCGTCACTTCGTCTATCAGTTCAATGGTAGTTATTATGAATTAATGACGGAAGTGACAAAAAATTACGTTGCTAAAATCTCCTGCGTCCTCAAATTAACTACAACTTGTTGCCTTTTTACGATCGAAATTTATTTTTCGACAACAATGTTTTTCCCACGACAAGTATACTGCCTTCAACACACTTCTTTCCTTGCGACAGACAAAGAGTCTTCACCACCATTTTTCTTCTACGACAAACAATAGTCTACAATTTTTTTTCTTTTTTCCTCGACAAACATATCGTCTGTGACATAACACTCAATATTTGAAACAAAACACTCGTGTTTTTTTACAGAAATAACACTCATAATATTTATTATTATTATTTTCAGTCAACCAAGTCACAACTATCATGGTAGGGATTTAGCCGACTTCCATTCACCAATCCTTTGAAAGGTGTTCCATCTACTTTCTGCAATTGTACTGCGCCTATTTCAGTGATCTAAATGATAACATACAGTCCCATCCAATGTGTTCTCAGCTTGCGAGGATGCTTTAAAATGTACTATCATACGTGGGGAAAAGTTCTCTGACCTAAAATTGCCTATTCTTGATGTGTCTGTCAAGACAGGATTTTTGTCGCACCTTCTTAACATTTTGATGATAACCTACAACGAAACGCTCTTCCTCCAACTACACAAGTTGCGACAACCTCTCTTCAACAACACCAACATCAGTCATTTCAATAATCACAACTATTCTTAGACTAGATACAATGTATTCCATCGACATAACAACCTCTTGTCCATACACCAGTTGAAATGGAGTTTGACCTGTCAATTTCTTACAGGTCATGCAATATTCCCAGAGTACCACAGAAATTTTCTAGTCCCAATCATCTCTTTGAATGTTACAAATATTTGTCAATGCGTTTTCCAAGATCTTGTTGAATGCCTCGAAAACACAATTCGTTTTTGGGTGATATGGTGTCGTCTGTCTATGCTGGAACTGGAATTCTTCAGTTAATTCGTCGCTCAACTGATTAACAAAGTGTGTTCCCTGATCTCTTATCAAAATATTCAGGAATTTGAATCAAGCCACAACATTATAGAACAAAAATTTCGCAACATTCGCAGTAGTACAATCCTTTACTGGCGTTGCTTCAACCCATCTAGTCAAGTAATCTGTTGCGATAATGATGTATTATGTACCTGTTCTTTTTCCTGGTGGGTTGATAGGACCCACAAAATCAACAATGGATTTGTCAAATCCCTGTAAAGTTATCTGAGGTACTAGTGGCATTTCATCTCGTTATGATGACTTTCTGGTTCTCTGACAGATATCACAATTGTGACAATATTCTCTAACATCTGCATGAAAGGTAAGACACGATAATTCTGCTTGTAATTATCTTCTGTAATGTATCTTTTCCAACATAATGGCCTCCTGCGACGCCATCATGCGCTTCATTCAATATCATTGGTCGCTTGTGTTCTGATACACAACCACGAATAATTATGTCAGGTCCCATTTTATATAGTTGTCAAGCTATCAATTGGAAATTTGCAGCTCACACCATTAATTATTTCTTATGTGCAGTACTGAATCCTTCCAGCGCATATCTCGTACTCAATAAATGTATAATATCTCTCTAATGATCATCAAACATCGTTACTACATATAATTGTGCGTCAAGAAGGCTGTCGTCAAGAATCACAGGTTCTTCACCACTTTCTAACCTCGGCAGATGGTCTGGTCCTGAGTTTAGCTGACCCAGCTTAATAATAACTTCAAAGTCAAATTCTTGGAAAAGAAGAAGCCACCAACAAATCTTCCCCCCTAACACTGGCTTGTTGACCAGGTATTTCAATGTTGAATGGTCTGTGTACATTTTGAAATGTCCTGTAATATACCTAAATAAGTATATTACTATTATTATTAATTCATTTTACAATTATGTTAATTAGTATTAATGGTCAAAGGTCACCTCTTTTCAAGGTCCAACCATTCATAGGTTAGCTTCCATATTTATATGTAAGCCTTTCAATGTGATAATCATCAATTCAATAATAAATAAATATATATTATTAATTATGATAATTGTGTAAGGATGAATCCTTACAAGTGGTATTAGAGCTTTGGCTTTGAATTATGCTCCATGTTCATCTTGGTGTTCATCTTCTCTGCCTCTTCTTTTGTTGCACATTCCCATCTTCCACTCCATTTTTCAGTTACTTTCTTCCATGTGCTTCCCAACTATCTGCATCACACCCATCTCCAACGATCCATATCACAAATCCCCCATTTCCAATTTTATTATTATAATATTATTATTATAATACTTAATAATTATTATTATAATATTAAAAAAAAGTTTCAAACTATTGCTCCCTGCAACTCCATTTCCATCCTTCCATTTCCATCCTACTGCCGTCCCTTCTCACTTCCAAACTGCGCGGTCTTCCACCCTGCACAACGTCTGCACCCTTCACTCCACTCTCACCTATGCGCCCCATCCCTCGTCAACCTTCCTTTCCACCGCCAACACCATCATCGCAATCCTTTCCATTCACACTCACCTTTGTCTGCTCACGTCCGCTAGTGCCATCACCATAGTCCTCTCCGCTCACCCCCACCTTTGTCGTCCTCCAATTCTCTCAGCCAACGATTTCCCACTCCGCATTCACATGCCATCCTCCCACTTCCCACTCCACATTATCCGTGCGTTGCTCATGAATTCCCACTCAACATTCTCTATGTGTTCATCCTCATCCACATCATCATAGTCCCTCACATCATCCTCCACCTATGTGTCCTGCTTTCTCCTTCCACCACATCGGGCCATTGCATACGCTCACTCTAGACAACACTCCATCTTCCCATCTCCATTCATGCACCAACCTCCCCTCCACCTGTGCGCCTCACAACCCCTTCTACCACACGCCACTCCTCCATCCAATTCTTTCTACCACACGCTGCACTCCATCAAATTACACGCTTTTAAAACCCCAAAATTCCACCATTTAAAAATATATTATTATTATTATTATTATTATTATTATTAAATAATAATAATAATTATAATATATATATATATATATATATATATATATATATATAATTTTCAAACAAAAAAAACTATATATTAAAACAATATATACAGTTTATAAAATATCACAATTATTATAATTGATAATATATATTTATTTATTATTTAATTGATGATTATTACATTGAAAGGCTTACATATAAATATGGAAGCTAACCTATGAATGGTCGGACCTTGAAAAGAGGTGACCTTTGACCATTAATACTAATTAACCTAATTGTTAAATAAATTAATAATAATAGTAATATACTTATTTAGGTATATTACAAGTCATCCTACTTTGAAAAGAGCGTGTTGCAATAGCAACAGGAATTATTTAGGTTATGAGCGTGCTGCAACAGGAATTATTTCCACGAATAATGGTGCCATGGTTTAGTAGTTCTTGTAATATTTGGTCACATTTCCATTCAAATATTTTCTTGCATATGACACCGTAGATGAACACATAACAACTATATGGAGTATTCTTCTGAGCTTCTAATCCGATGGTGTTCTTTTGACCTTCTATTTTGATGTTTCTGCATGCTTTGATATGGTTTTCTTATTTGTAGTGGAAACTACTAATAATGTACTTCATTCCTTGCTTGACAAGCTTGTCTTTATTTGTTCTCTATGAACCTTTTGAAATTCTAGAACATCTTGAGTTGTGACTACTAATAAAATGTTCTTCTCATCATTTGTTGCACCATCCTCTGGGTTTCATTTTTCTATGTTATCATGATTAAGGTCATCTTTAACACTTTTATTTTCATCATTGCATATAACTTCAATTCTCTCATAATTGTTGTTAACATTGACTTTATTGACTTCATTGACTTCCACGACAACACCATTTTCTTTACAATTGATATTGACATTGTGATTGTCCATATCATTTCGATCTTTCATATTTGTGTCTTCTACTTCTTTTGTTTCATTGTTCTTGTTATCATCTTTCTTAACAAGTCCTTGTTCTAGAATTGGTGTATTAATGTGCCTTGCTTCCTTACCTTGCAAGAAGCCACAACGAACTTCTAGTAGGTGTGCATACGTTTTCCTAAGTATCGCAATTTGAGGTTTGTAGTTGGGATGTCTTTTCTTATCCCACTTGGTGTCTAGTGGTATGGATATTTTGTGAGGAGGGGTATAAGGAGTCGGTCGGCCAGGCTTCCTTTCCTTCCTCGGGGTGGTAGTGATTTTATATTCATCCCTACTTGAATACGTAGGAGTCGCAATATTCCCTTGTTCTTATTGACTTGGTAATTTGAAATTCACGGTTACTTCTTCTGTCGAGGGTGTAGATCCTAACACTTGTTGACCTAAGCACTCCAAAGTCGTAACATCTTCTTTTCTGGTCGTAGTCCCTTCTTTTGTCATGAGTGTTGATGCTGACTCCAGTTCTGCTTGACCTAAGAACTTGGGGGTCGACATAGATTGTTCCTTTATGATAGAAATCCCTTCTTCATACGTGAGTGCTTGGATGCAGACGCCAGCTCTATTCATCCTAATCACTCATAAGTCATAACAACTTCTTCCCTGATTCCGTTTTCTTCTATCGTAGGTGCAAAATAAATTCCATCTCTTTAATTGGAAATTATGAGGGCATAACCTCTTCTATTATCTTAGGTGTCATAGAAGCTTGCATTCCCTCGCTTGAAAAGTCATATGTCGCAACATCTTCCTCTTTCATTTGTCTTGAGGGGTAAGACTGGTGTGTTTTTGGTTTTTCTTTGTTTGCATGCTTCTTACGTTCTTCTTCTGGTCGTTGTATTATCAACATTTTTAGTTTTTCACCTACACGTCCTGCTTGCTCCAACCACCACATCATGCCATTGCATACACGCACTCCAACCAACACTCCATCTTCCCTTCTATATTCATGTGTCATCCTCCCCTCCACCTGTGTGCCTCACGACCCCTTCTACCACACGCCATGCTCCATCCAATTACACGCTTTTAAAACCATAAAATTCCACCTTTTAAAACAAATATAATATATTATTATTGTTGTTGTTAAATAATAGTTATTATTATAATATATATATATATATATATATAT
>LPNX010150179.1:115260-159631 GCA_001517045.1 Pseudotsuga menziesii
AAAGAGTGTGTTGCAACAGCAACATGAATTATTTAGGTTATGAGCGTGCTGCAACATGAATTATTTCCATGAATAATGGTGCCATGGTTTAGTAGTTCTTGAAATATTTGGTCGCATTTCCATTCAAATATTTTCTTGCATATGACACCGTAGATGAACACATAACAACTATATGGAGTATTCTTCTGAGCTTCTAATCCGATGGTGTTCTTTTGAGCTTCTATTTTGACGTATATTTTTTATGTTTCTGCATACTTTGATATGGTTTTCTTATCTGTAGTGGAAACTACTAATAATGTACTTCATTCCTTTCCTGACAAGCTTGTCTTTATTTGTTCTCTATGAACCTTTTGAAATTCCAGAACATCTTGAGTTGTGATTACTAATAGAATGTTCTTCTCATCATTTGTTGCACAATCCTTTGGGTTTCATTTTTCTATGTTATCATGATTAAGGTCATATTTAACACTTTTATTTTCATCATTGCATATAACTTCAATTCTCTCATAATTGTTATTAACATTGGCTTTATTGACTTCATGGACTTCTACGACAACACCATTTTCTTTACAATTGATATTGACATTGTGATTGTCGATATCATTTCGATCTTTCATATTTGTGTCTTCTACTTCTTTTGTTTCATTGTTCTTGTTATCGTCTTTCTTAACAAGTCCTTGTTCTAGAATTGGTGTATTAATGTGCCTTTCTTCCTTACCTTGCAAGAAGCCACAACGAACTTCTGGTAGATGTGCATACGTTTTCCTAAGTATCGCAATTTGAGGTTTGTAGTTGGGATGTCTTTTCTTATCCCACTTGGTGTCTGGTGGTATGGATATTTTGTGAGGAGGGGTATAAGGAGTCGGTCGGCCAGGATTCCTTTCCTTCCTCAGGGTAGTAGTGATTTTATATTCATCCCTACTTGAATATGTAGGAGTCGCAATATTCCCTTGTTCTTATTGACTTGGTAATTTGAAATTCACGGTTACTTCTTCTGTCGAGGGTGTAGATCCTAACACTTCTTGACCTAAGAACTCATAAGTCATAACATCTTCTTTTCTGGTCGTAGTCCCTTCTTTTGCCATGAGTGTTGATGTTGACTCCAGCTCTGCTTGACCTGAGAACTTGGGAGTCAACATAGCTTGTTCCTTTATGATAGGAATCCCTTCTTCATACATGAGTGCTCAGATGCAGACACCAGCTCTATTCGTCCTGATCACTCGTAAGTCGTAACAACTTCTTCCCTGATTCCATTTTCTTCTATCGTAGGTGCAAAATAAATTCCATCTCTTTATTTGGAAATTCTGAGGGCATAACCTCTTCTGTTGTCTTGGGTGTCATAGAAGCTTGCATTCCCTTGCTTGAAAATTCATATGTCACAATATCTTCCTCTTTCATTTGTCTTGAGGGGTAAGACTGGTGTGTTTCTAGTTTTTCTTTGTTTGCATGCTTCTTACGTTCTTCTTCTGGTCGTTGTATTATCAACATTTTTAGTTTTTCACCTACACATCATGCTTGCTCCAACCACCACATCACGCCATTGCATACACCCACTCCAACCAACACTCCATCTTCCCTTCTCTATCCCTCCACCTGCGTGCCTCATGACCCCTTCTACCACATGCCATGCTCCATCCAATTACACACTTTTAAAACCATAAAATTCCACCATTTAAAACAAATCTAATATATTATTATTATTATTATTATTGTTAAATAATAGTTATTATTATAATATATATATATGTTGAAATATTGTAACTTCAAAGGATATTCTAAATGTATTTTTTTGATGTAACCCAAGGGAGACGTTATTATTCCTCCGGCGGGGTGTTACTATTGTATTTGGTCATCATAGAGTCATGAGGTAAAGCCTCCTCTTGTGTCGGGTCTTTAGTACCCCAATTAATAATATAATATACTATTTTGATTATTCCAAGGTGAAGTCGGCCCATACAGTTTATTTGGGCTCACTTGTCTAGTGCAAAAAGTCAATTGACAATTAGTATAAATATAGGAGCTGTGGTACTTATTTGAACACACACACACTTTCTCACTTATGTAGTGCTTAGGAGAGAGAGAGAGACAAAACAGAAGGAGGAGAACAACTGTTTTTGGGGTTGTATTTATACATCTTATATAGAGGAATTTTTTGCAAGGTTTTCTTCCCCTTGAGGGTTTCCCGGGATAAATGTCATGTCTACCTTGTGATTGTGATTCTATCAGTGATTCTTGATATTCTATTGTGATTTTGAATTGAATACTATTGAATCTAGTCTAGCATATGAAAAATTAACATGGTATCAGAGTTAACCTGATTAGAGCAGCTTTCACAAGGTGAAATTCTCCCTCCTCCCTCTCCGAAAGAAATTAGAGTTTCTGCAAAAGTTGGAGGACTAAATATCTGCTTGCATAGAAATTTGCGCCCTCCCAGAGTGCATATATTGAGCCCTAGATCGAATTTTTTGGGTGGCTAGATCTCCGGGAAAGCCAAAGCCTAGTTTGGTAGTGAACCAGAAAAACTGCAGCAAAACAGAACCAGAAAAACTGTAGTGCTACAAGTTTGCAAGTAGGACTTGAGGAATGAAGATTAGGGATCTCCAGAAAGTAGTTGGACCAAACAAATCTCCTCCTCCAAGCGCATCTACTAGAAAGGTCAAACTCATATTTTGACCATTTTTATTTTTTGAGTGACTTACTGGTTAAGATGGCCCCAAGCACTAAGCTTGAGGAAAAGTTGGAAGGCCTAGAAAACTTCTTGGCTTGGAAGTATAGGATTGGCCTCATTCTGAGAGAGAATGGTATTAATAAGTACATCAAGAATGATATTGCAGAACCTGAAGAAGCTGAAGCCAAGGATAAGCATGAACAAGACCTAATCAAAGCAATGAGAATCATTGTTGATTCCATTAAGGATCATTTGATCCCTCAAGTGTCATCCAAGAAGACACCTAAGAAAATGTATGATGCAATTTCTAGAATGTATGAAGGAAACAACATCAACAGAAAGATGAATCTAAGAACTCAATTGAAGGGCACCAAGATGAGCAAAGGACAATCTGTTCAAGACTACTTCACAAGGATCTCCTAGATCAAAGAAAATCTAAGTTCTATTGGAGATACTCTTGATGAGAATGAATTGGTTATGACTGCTCTCAATGGCCTCACTATACCTTGGGACTCATTCATCCAAACTCCATGTGCCATAAAAGAAAACATGATGTTTGACATAGCATGGGAAGATTCCATACAAGAAGAAGCTAGAGTAGCCAATAGAGAAGCTCTTCTTAGAGAATATGATCAGGCTCTAGCTACCCATACTAAGGAAATAAAACAATCAAACTTCAAGAAGAGTAATCATAAGTCTTCAAAGAAGAAATTCCAAAAGAAGAATAAGATGGATTACTCAAAGTATTGGCAATGCTACAACTATCATAAGATAGGACACCTTGCTAGAGAACGCCCATCACCAAAGAACAACAACAACAAAAGGAATCATGCTCATCTAGTTGAAGATGAGAATGAAGAAAGACCTCGAAAGAGAACTAGAGGTGAATATGTAGAAGAATATTTGTTATTCTCTGCACTCTATGGGTCTGTAACACCTGGAGAAGAAACATGGCTTATTGATAGTGGTGCCTCTAAGCACATGACAGGAAAGAAGACAACTCTGTCAAACCTTGAAGAGAAGAATTATCCCCAGAAGGTATCATTGGGATATGAATATCAATGTCCCTTCAAAGAAATTGGTGAATCAAGCTACAAGCTTTACTCTGGGACCTCCATGGAGATGAAGGAAGTACTGTATGTACCAGGTTTGAAAAAAAATCTACTCTCCATCTCAACTCTATATAAGAAAGGGTATATAATTGCTTTTATAGATGGACAAGTACTTATGTGGTCTAAAGGAAAGACACTTGAAGATGTTGTAGTCATTGGAGAAGAAGAAGGAGAGATGTACAAGCTCAAAGGACATCTAGAGATATCCCTTGTCCATGAGACTACTAGATCAAGTGAATTGTGGCATAGAAGACTTGCTCACATCAACTACAAATCATTTCCCTATGTGAGCAAGGTGGTAATAGGGTTACGATATCTGAATATCAAACATGAGGGAACCTGCAAAGGATGTGCACAGGGAAAGAACATCAAGAATCCCTTTCCAAAAAGTGACACAAAGACTAAAGGTACGTTCGAACTAATCCATTCTTATGTATGCGGTCCTATGTCCTCCATATCCTTAAGTGGATATGAATGCTATGTCACATTTAGTGATGATTATTCAAAAAATACTTGGATACACGTTTTGAAGAATAAAAGTGAAGTGTTCGAGAAATTCAAGGAATTCAAAGCCTTGATAGAGAACCAGTCAAAAAAGAGAATCAAGACACTGGGATCAGATAATGGTGGAGAATACACTTCAAAGGAATTTGAAGCATTCCGTAAGGAGGAAGGAATCAAGAGGGAACTAACCACTCCCTATAATCCCCAACAAAATGGTGTTGCAAAAAGAAAGAATGGAACTATCATGGAAGCAGTAAAGACCATGATTCATGATCAAGACCTCCCTATGCACCTATGGGCTGGAGCTGCAAGAAAAGTCGTATATGTGCAAAATATATTATCCCATAGTGCTTTTGAATTCAAGACTCCTGAAGAAGTGAATACCAAAAAGAAACCTGAAGTAATCCATCTCAATATATTTGGTTGTCCAATGTATGTGCATATTCCGAAAGAGAAGAGAACCAAATTGGATCCTTTTGGAAAGAAGGGAATATTTGTAGCAGGGATAATTTTAGGGGTGAATTTTATCCCAGTGGGCTATTTTTCCATGTTTTTCTCTGAAAAAAGATTCACCATTTTGCATTTTTCGAAGCCCTGTTTCGCCCAATTTTGATGGGGTAAACATTTTTAACCCTAAAAATCGCCAAATTATTATATAAATGATATAAAATCCTTGGAAATTAAAATATTTTTTGAAAAATATCGCCAATCATTTTATAGTTGGTGTTTTAAGAATTGGTTATATTCGCCAACATTTATACACTTTTAATTAAGTATGGTTCCTTAAAATCATCCCTGATTTGTAGGTGTCAGCTTGAAGAAGTACATGAAGAAGATTTATCTCCCAAAAGGACAAAAGTTGAACCAACTTTTGACATAGTAGCATTAGAAGATCATGACATGCTAGAGCCTCAGGAGCCCCCTACTATGGATATCTCTCGAAAGAGAAAAACTGCTTGGGTAAGAGAAATCATACAAGAAGTAGAAAGATATGGAGCAACAGAAGGCTCCACAAGAACCAACAAAATATCAAAGCCACATTCCAGCTATGTAGCTTTGATGTGTGATCTTGTAGATCAAGAACCCAACAACTATGGGGAAGCTGCACATAAGAAATAATGGGTTGAAGCAATGACGGAAGAATACCAATCGATCATGAAGAATGATGTTTGGTATATTATTTCCAAACCAGAAAATAAGAATGTGGTATCTTCGAAATGGATCTACAAGATAAAACATGCTGCAGATGGAAGTATTGAAAATACGAAGCAAGATTTGTGGCTAGAGGATTCTGTTAGAAAGAGGGGATTGATTATGAAGAGATATTTTCTCTAGTAGCAAGGTACACCTCCATCATATCTACCATGGCACTTGCTTCCATGATGAAGTGGGACTTACACCAAATGGATGTAAAGACAACCTTCCTTAATGGTGTGATTGAGGAAGAGGTTTACATCGAACAACCACAAAGTTTTGAAGTTGAAGGAAGAACGACTCATGTATGTAAGCTGAAAAAGGCTCTATATGGACTAAAGAAAGCTCCTAGAGATTGGTATGGAAGAATAGATAGCTTCTTAACTAGCATGGGATTTACCAAGAGTAAAGTTGATCCTAATATTTATATGAAGATCATGGATGATGAACGAGTCATACTATTATTATATGTGGATGATCTATTTCTGTCTGGAAATAAGAAACAGATCAATGATTGCAAGAAGAAGCTAGTTGAAGAATTCGAGATGAAAGATCTTGGATTGATGCATTATTTCCTAGGGTTGGAAGTGTGGTAGATCCTTGAAGGAATCTTTCTAAATTAGGGAAAGTATGCAGTAGAAATCTTGAAAATATTTGACATGTTGGATTGTAAGGTCATGGCCACACCCATGGACACCAACTTGAAGTTGTTATCTGATAAGACATCCAAGCTAGTGGACATGACTCACTATAGACAGATTATTGGGTCATTATGTATCTGACGAACATAAGGCCAGATATATGCTTTGATGTGAACACATTGAGTCAGTATCTAGTTAAACCTAGATGGGCTCACTTGATAGCTGTAAAGCATGTGATGAGGTACCTAAAAGGTACGATTGATTTGCGACTGTACTATGGGAGAGATCATGACTACAATTTGTATGGGTATACAGATTCATATTTGGAAGGAAGTACCGTAGATAGAAAGAGCACCTCATGTGGATGTTATTGTCTGGGATCCACCATGATCTCATGGTTTAGTAAGAAACAATCCAGTGTTTCTCTCAGCACGACTGAAGCAGAGTATATTGCAGCTTGCTCCGCTTGTTGTGAAGCAATATGGCTTTGAAAGATGATGTCAGGAATATTTGACATGGAGGTGGACACCACAGTAATTTTCTGTGACAACCAGAGTTGTATAAAGATGACATAGAAACCTGTGTTCCATGACAAATCGAAGCATATAGAAATTTGATATTTCTATAGAAGGGATATGGTGCAAAAGGGAGCCATCAAGCTCCAGTATTTGGGTACTGATGAGCAAGTTGTGATATACTGACCAAGCCTCTATCTCAAATGAACTTTGAATATTTCCACGAAAATATTGGTGTAGTTTGGAAGGACTTTCCTCGCAAGGAGGAGAAGTGATGGGACTACCCTCTTTGAAAAAGGAATATCAAGCCGGAGACATGAAACCTCCTCAGACAAAGGCAGAGTAGGTTGATGATATGAAACTTCCCAGGAAAGGGGAAATAATGATGAGACTGACATCGATGATGGATGACAATGATGATGGTTTGACATTTGTTTGTGAACGATAGTATCCTCTCTCGAGGATGGTAGGCATAGCACTCTATTCATGAGAGTGGTCCTTACTAGCTAAGGATGGCACTGTAGATGCTACTATTGCATGGAGAGTACTCACATTCACTTGCAGATGATAGTATCCTCTCTCGAGGATAGCAGGTATAACACTCTGTTCATGAGAGTGGTCCTTACTAGCTAAGGATGGACTTGCAATATGTTACTCTCATGGAGAGTACCCACATTTAGTTGTGGATATCGTAGATTAAACACTCGCTCAGGAGTGGTCTGGATGCTCTATGATGAGTCCTCAAGGACGCTAGGACTGACATTGTGTATGCATTTGATATCTGCTATGTAGACGATACTCTTGTATGGAGAGTATGCCTACATTCATATGTAGATACCATAGAATAACACTTGCTTGGGAGTGGTCCTAACCTATGTGGTATGGATTTTCTATAATGAGTCCTCACGGGCGACGTAGTATAACACTCACTTGAGAGTGGCCCTAACCTGTGTGGTATGGATGTTCTATGATGGGCCAACATTGAATATGTGGTTGAGATCTACTCTGCAGACAATACTCTTACCTGGTAGAGTATACCTACACGTGAGTGTAGATATTGTAGTATAACACTCACTTGTGAGTGGTCATAATCTGTGTGGTATGGATGGTCTACGATGAGTCCTCACGAATGATAGGGTTGGCATTGGGTGTGGTCGAGATCTACATTTAGTTGTAGACGATTCAACTGATTAATTTCATGGATCATGCTGATGGAGGATTGCATTGCCCTTGGACTTATGTCCTAAAGTGATCAGGATTAATTATCCCACAAATGGATCATGTGTACTGCAGGTAGTGTGGTGGTGAAGGATCAAGTAGATCGAAGTACAACAACAAATGATAAAGTAGATCGAAGTGTGGTTGAAAAGGATCGAAAGGATCGAAGTGCTGCTAAAGGATCCAAAAGGATCGAAGTGTTGCTACAAGGATCGAGAAGATCGAAGTGTTGCTGCAAAGGATCTAGAAGATCAAAGTGTTGCTGCAAAGGATCGAGAAGATAGAAGTGCTACTGCAAAGGATCAAAGTACTACAAAGGATCAGAAGATCGAAGTTTCACTGAAAAATGATCTGAAGATCGAAGTACTACTGCAAAGGATCTAGAAGATCGAAGTGCTTCTACGAAGGATCGAAAGATCGATGCGTTGCTGCAAAGAAAGGATCAAGTGATCATGTGATGCAGAAGATGAAGTTCCAAGTTACTAATTGTAAAAAAATTCCTGTGACATATAGATGTATCTCCTCAATGTACTGTTGTAATTGTCTTGTTGTTCTCCAATAGTATATGATGATGTTGTCAGTAGATAACCTTCTCGTTAAGGGGGAGTGTTGAAATATTGTAACTTCAAAGGATATTATAATTGTATTTTTCTGATGTAACCCAAGGGAGATGCTATCATTCCTCTAATGGGGTGTTACTATTGTATTTGGTCATCATAGAGTCATGAGGTAAAGCTTCCTCTTATGCTGGGTCTTTAGTACCCCAATTAATAATATAATATATTGTTTTGAGTATTCCTAGGTGAAGTCGGCCCAGACAGTTTATTGGGGCCGATTTGTCTAGTGCAAAAAGTCAATTGACAATTAGTATAAAGAGACGAGTTGTGGTTCTTATTTGGACACATGCACTCACTCACTTGTGTAGCACGTAGGAGAGAGAGAGAAAGACAGAACATAAGGAGGAGAACAACTATTTTTGGGATTGTCTTTTATACATCTTATACAGAGGAAGTTTTTGTTAGTTTTTCTTCCCCTTGAGGGTTTGCCAGGATAAATGTTGTGTCTATCTTGTGATTGTGTTGCTATCAGTGATTCTTGATATGCTACTGTGATTTTGAATTGAATACTATTGAATCTAGTCTAGCATATGAAAATTTAACAATATATATATAATTTTCAAACAAAAAGAACTACATATTAAAACAATATATATAGTTTATAAAATAATATTATTATTATTATTAATTAATAATAATTATTATTAAAAAAATTGATGATTTTGTGTAAGACAAAATGGTCTTTAATGAAGGTGTTTATGGGTTTTTCAAACGAGAGAAACCATCTCAAGAAGTTAAAACTGATTTTAAATTAGAGATTAAAGAAATAAAACCCACAAAGCTTGGAACAAAAAATATCGGATATCGACGTAGCGGCACAAGTTCTGCATGAAGATATAAGATACTTAGTTAAGGAACTGAAAATGTTGATAATACAACGGCCAGAAGAAGAACCTGCGAAGCATGCAGACAAAGAAAAACTAGAAACATGTCAGTCTTATCCCTCAAGACAGTTGAAAGAGGAAGATGTTGCGACATCTCGCTTTTCAAGTGAGGGAATGCAAGCTGCTATGGAACCTAATATAGCAGAAGAGGTTATGCCCTCAAATTTTCCAAATAAAGAGATGGAAATTGATTTTACACCCACCATAGAAGAAAATGGAATCAGGGAAGAAGTTATTGTGAATTTCAAGTGCGCAGGCCGAATAGAGTTGGCATCTACATCAGTACTCACGTCTAAAGAATGGATTCCTATCATAAACGAACAAGCTATGTCAACTCCCAAGTTTTCAGTTCAAGCAGAGCTGGGGTCTACATCGACACTCATGAAAAAATGAGGGACTACAACTAGAAAAGAAGATGTTACGACTTCCGAGTTCTCAGCTCAAGAAGTGTTAGGATATACACCCTCGACAGAAGAAGTATCTGTGATTCTCGAATTACCAAGTCAAGAATAACAAGGGACTACTACGACTCCTACGTATTCAAGTACAGATGAATATAAAATCGCTACTACACCTAGGAAGGAAAGGAAGCCTTGTAGACCGACTCCTTATACCCCTCCTCACAAAATATCCATAACACTAGACACCATGTGGGATAAGAAAAGACATCCCAACTACAAACTTCAAATTGCGATACTTAGTAAAAGTATGCACGCCTACCAGAAGTTCGTTGCGGATTCTTACAAGGTAAGGAAGCAAGGCACATTAATACGCCAATTCCAGAACAAGGACTTGTTAAGAAATATGATAACAAGAACAATGAAGCAAAAGAAGTAGAAGACACAAATATGAAAGATCGAAATGATATTGACAATCACAATGTCAATATCAATTGCAAAGAAAATGGCGTTGTCGTATAAGTCAATGAAGTCAATAAAGTCAATGTTAACAACAATTATGAGAGAATTGAAGTTATATGCAATGATGAAAATAAAAGTGTTAAATATGACCTTAATCATGATAACATAGAAAAATGAAACCCAGAGGATGGTGCAACAAATGATGAGAAGAACAGTATATTAGTAGTCAAAACTCAAGATGTTATAGAATTTCAAAAGGTTCCTAGAGAACAAATAAAGACAAGCTTGTTAGATAAGGAAATAAGTACATTATTAGTAGTTTCCACTACATATAAGAAAACCATATCAAAGCATTCATAAACATAACAAATCTGCATCAAAATAGAAGGTCAAAAGAACACCATCGGATTAGAAGCTCAGAAGAATACTCCATATAGTTGGTATGCGTTCATCTATAATATCATATGCAAGAAAAGATTTGAATGGAAATGCAGCAAAATATTTCAAGAACTACCAAACCGTGGCACCATTATTCGTGGCAAGAATTCCAGTTGCAGCATGCTCATAAGAAGATTCGTGGACGAATATTTTCAGAGCAGGATGACTTGTAATATACCTAAATAAGTATATTACTATTATTATTAATTTATTTCACAATTAGGTTAATTAGTATTAATGGTCAAAGGTCACCTCTTTTCAAGGTCCGGGCATTCATAGGTTAGCTTCCATATTTATATGTAATCATTTTAATGTAATAATCATCAATTCAATAAAAATAAATGTATATTATCAATTATGATAAGTGCATAAGGATGAATCCTTACATGTCCACCCAACAAATAGTGTCGAAATTTCTAAAGAACGTTTACCATGGCTAGTTCTTCTCTTTCCATCGTGGCATAGTTCTTCTCTATTGTTGGTAATTTTCTACTAGCGAAGGAAATAGGATGGTCGATAGACCCTTTGCTAGGCTATGCTAGTACAACACTGAGCACGATAGATGACACATCAACATGTACATGGAATTCCTTCTTCCAGTCTGGAAAATCTAGTATTCCTGTTGTGACGATCTTATTCTTTAGGGTGTACATACTCTCTTGACATGGTTCACTCCATTGAAACGTAACATCCTTCTTCAACAACTTCTCCATTGAACCAGTCACCTCTACATATCCTTTGATAAATTTTTGATAGTATCCTATATGTCCCAATGTCGTTCTCATCTGCTTCATCGTCAAGGGTGGTGGTAAGTCAACGATGATTGCAATTTTAGCCAGATTGACCAGGATTCCATCGTGACAAATCACATGGTCCAACATAATTCCAAGTGGAGCACAAAAAAGGCATGTCTTTAGGTTCAACGATATATGATATTGTTGACACCATTCCAACATCAGTATGAGGTTCTCAATATGATATTTTATGAGCCCAAACACTACCCATTTGTTGAAGTATGCCTCAAGAAATTTATGAATAAAGAATTTGAAAGCAGTCGCTATTATTCTTGAAAAGATAGCAGGAGGATTCTTGATTCCAAAGGGCATTATCGTATATTGGAAACATCCCCACTCTGTCGCAAAGGTTGTCTTGTGTCGATCTTCATTTGCGATCCTGATCTAATGGGCGGCCAGAGAACCCATTAGTGAATGAATAGACTCCCTTGACCCCCGACACTGGTTCATCTGTAACCAGAGTAAAAAATGGGTCGTGCAACCATGCATTGTTCAACTGCCTTAGGTCGACACACATACGTACTTCACCAACATTTTTCTTATCCTGCACTACCATCAGGATGATCCACTTAGATTCTTCAATTGGTTCTATGATACTTGCATTTATCATTCAATCTAACTCTATCTTAACTTTTTCTTTGTACCACGGATTCAGCTGGTATGGTCGCTTCTTCACAGGATTTTTGTCAGGATTTAATGGTATCTTCATCTCCCCAAGGTCCCCAACAATCCCCTTCATCTTTGAGAATTTTTTCTTAGTAATGGGCTCTTGAACATCTGAGCAGATGTCTTATGGATCGGTTAGTTGTAAGTTGATTTGTTCCAATAACGATGGAAGATATGGTCGACGAAATTTCACATTGAATACTGGATACATACCCAAGTATGGTGGAATGCTGAGCTTACAAGCATTTTCCCCAATTTTCGGAATTAGAGCTCAATTTTCCTCACTTGTGCGAGCAGGCAATGGGGACCATTTCCACTTAAGGAGGAATTCTGATCCATCCCAAGACTCGAATGAACACATTGAATAGTGTCTAGTCCCAGTTGACTCCTTGGTTGGATCCATGACTCAATCATCTAAGCGGATCAGTTGATTCAATGACTTAGACGACTAGCACATGGGACGATGGGTCATCATTTATGCCGATGATATTTGATGATTCCAACACATGTCAAATAGTTTTATGAGTATTCAGAAGGAATATGAAACGCCATCGATGTGGCAACGATGTCTCTTCATCTTCTTTTAGCTAGTGAATGGGAAGAAGACATATGGTATCTTGTAACTGTTTTCTTTGTAACTGAAATGCAGCGGGTAGTTACCTAAGCATCCCTAAAAAATGTATAAATTATTGTAAGCTCGAAAATGAAATGGCTTTTGGTTCTCTGCTCTTGACTGTAGTAGGACGAGTTCCTAAAGAAAAGGCTCAATTGGTTCCTATCAGATCCTACATTCGACCTCTGCGTATGTAACGAGTCTTTTGGCTCATTGCACCCTCTACTTACAGACTAAAGAGTCTGACCTCTCACAATGACTGCTCAATACAATTGGAGTTTTTACCCTTGTGGTTTCTCCGTTATCAATTATTATCTCACATTCTTCTTTGATTCACATTGTCTACTAAATTTGTAGTTGTATAGTGTTTGGTGTATGTTTTTCTTTATAGTTGTTTCTTTGATCAGTTTAGCACTAATCGCTTCTGCCATAACAGGGTTAGACTCATTCAATCGTCTCTATTGTCCCCCTATCGACTACATGAGCAACAACAGTATCATGAGAACCGTTGTGAATCACGTTGGTGCAAATTACAATAGAGTGAATTAGAAAGTAGCCACTGAGGACATTTTGACAAGATGGGATGAGATTGAAGATGATTCCATGCAATTTTCAAAGTGATTGATCTATATCAAAGCTTCTTAATTTAACTTGACAAGCAAGGAACTGAAATGGAGTTAAAGTTGCACACACTTCTAAAATTTTCAAGTTTGATGCTTGTGGATGAAGCAGAAATTGAAAAATCAAAAGGTGAAGACAACAGTGGAAATATTTGAAACATTAATAGATGTGAGAACAAGAATTCCAACTACAATAGGAAATGGAGAAACATCTATATGAATGTTTTTCAGAGACCCTATCTTGATTTAGAAAACACATTGTCAACATGAAAATATTGTTAAATTTTCACTTCCTTCACTCAACAAATTGCCAACTTGGGTCGCCATATGTACACGTACTAATTATTCTATAAATTTGATCACATCCTTGGTGCTATGTATTCTATAACTTCGACCTTTATCTTAAGGTGTATCCATAACATGTTCAATGTATTTCCAGTGTCCATCATAACATATCATAGTTATATTTGAACTTAGGTGAAGAGTATCAAAACCAATACTTCCAACCACCCAATCTAAGTTCTATTAACTTATAATAAAGACATTTACATTATTATAATGAGTACCGTTATATTAAAAAAAAAATGAAAATACATTATTCTAAGAATAAAATACAAATTAAAATAATAATAATAACAAAAAAAATATATTCCATAACTTCATACTTAAAAAATTCACCCACGCAATGTTTATCTTTTTTTAATTTAGCTATCCAAAATAAAGAAAATGTTTAATTAATTTTATTAAAAATGAAATAAAAAAACTAAATCCAAGTAAGTCATTAACTCTACAAATCTCCTCCATTGTGTTTTTCAACAAACTACGAAGTTATTTGAAACGGATAAACAGCCACCAATAATAATAATAATAGTAATAAGTAATAATATTATGACACGTGCAAAACTATGCCTCATATTTGTCATGTAATCATTAAATAAACCATAGACATGTAATCATTAAATAAAAATAAACGCCGTTTCAAATTTTTAGGTTTGTAGATTCATTTTTTTAAAATTATTATATAAATTTAATTTTTTTTCCTAATAAGCTCAAGGATTTATCTTTTCAGTTTATTTATTTTTTATATTTGATCTTCTAACCCATTCAACATTAAAATATAAGAGAGCAAAAACTGTAGAAAACACAGATTTATTTTTGTGAAAATAGTGGCATTCCGACAATTAAATTCGTAATTAAAATAATTTTCCGAAGAAAAAAGTGAAAACTCAGGAATATTTTGATGTCAGAAGTGGGATTTGAACCCACGCCCTCTTTCGAAGACCAGAACTTGAGTCTGGCGCCTTAGACCACTCGGCCATCCTGACTGATACGAATTTCTGGTAAAGCGCTTAAGTTCTCTTATAGTTTTCCACCGCCGCCTCTTTTATTTTTAAACAAAGCGCTTGTCTCCTCTGACATCACTTGCTCTTGCGAGTTCATTTGAAAAATTTTGATCCGCCCACTTGGCAAGTTGAAGTGTCTCATGAAAGTGGGCCTTGATGACTACCTAAACTACTTGTTCATTCTTGCTTTGGTCACAAAAAGTTCATCCATTCCTTCTTTCCAAATTCCCCAAACCAAACCAATAGGCCTAGGAAGATTTGCCACAATCTATTGAGTATAGCATTATTGAAAGGATCAACTACCCATCTTATCATGTTGACAACAAGGTTTCCTTTGGCTCGATCAGATCTTTTAAATAGCTTAACACTTTTATCCCATGATTTAGAAACAAAGGAATATATATCCAACAAATGTTCAATGGTTTCCAATCCAATTTTGCATAAAGGGGACAAAGATGGACCATTGAAGTCCATTCTTGAGTAGATTGTCCCAAGTAAGGATACACCCTTCCTTTGATCATAAGCCACACGAAGGTAGCTACCTTGGGCCAAAGGTTCCCAACCCAATTTTTTTGCCATATCTTATCACACAAAAGAATCTTTTGGTCAATTTCTAGGGAATATGCATCTTTGATAGTAAAGTGACCTTTTGGAAGGTATACCCATCTAAGTTTATCCTTGCAGGATTCCTTTTGATGGATCTCTCCTAAAGTTCCTTCCATATAGCAGTAATATCTTCCAGTGTCCAACAGCCACTAGTTGAGAGGTATCCATCATCGCCAGTCACTATATTCATCATTGGCCCAATAATGACAGACTTGAGTCATTCCATTGTTCTAAAGTTGAATCTCATTGTTCGAAAGTGGTTTAGTATGCCATAAATTGGGCAATTGTTGCCACAAGTCCTCCGAGAAGGAGGCAGTTCTGTTATCTTTGATCTCCAAAAAAATGTGTTGATGTATGAATGTTTTGTTTTGTGAAGCTAATTTTTAGATGAGAGAGCTTTCTACGTCTTCTGAGAGGCAGATGCCATGATATTTTTCAAGGTATGACACGGTTTTCAAGTGTAAGTGACCCAACACCACCAAAACTTTTCTCTTATCACTTTTCTCATAACCTATGAGTCCCTTAGCCATAGGCCCCCTACAAACTTGGGCTCGCATAAAGTTTCCCATTTGACTAATGCCCACTTGTGATGAGTTTCTGTGCCTCCCTATAGGAAAGTTCTTTTAAGGTTTCAAATGTATTTTATGACAAATTTGGGGGTGGCCATAACAAATAAGAGGTATAAGGGCATTGTCTGAAGGGTCGACTTAACAAGGATTAAACGACTATCAAGATTAAGTGGTCTAAGAGTCCAACTAGAAATTTTTTTTTATATTGGTTAGCTAGTTATTCCTCCCAAGATGATCGTTTAAGCACAACGTTCGTAAGAGGAGCTCCTAAGTATGTGGATGGAAGGGAAATACCATAGAATCCTAATATATGATAGATTATCCTTCATGTGACGACATGAGTGTTGAAGAAGAAAATTTGGGCTTTTTCATGGTTAATTGAGGTTCCAAAGGCTTCCATGAATAGGTGGAGAGAAAATTTAATGGCTCTATCATCTCTTACCAAAGAGTGACCCATAAGCAATGTATCATTCAAAACCTGATAATGTGTGTGATCTTTGTCATGAGGGTAGAGAGCAAGGCCTTTTATCTCCTATTTAGAGGCAACGCCCATGATAGTGCAGCTAAATCCTTCCACCATTATAATAAAGAGAGCGGGTCACCTACCTAATGCCTTTAGGAGGTTTGAACAATGTTGAGGGATATCCATTGACAAGGATGGGGGAAAAAGATGAAGAAAGTTAAATCCATTATCCAGCGTGTCCATTCCTAGTTGAATCCAAAGGCAAGGATCATCTTCCAAATGTATCTCCATCTGAGTTTATTGAAGGTTTTCAATATATCCAATTTTATCAACATCCCTGGATTTTAGTGGTTTTTATCTAAGAGTGGATTACCTCATGGGACAAAATAATACCATCAAGGATTTGTCGGCCCTCCACATATGCCAACTACTCATAGGAAATAAGTTGAGGGAGAAGCAATTCGAATCGATTTGCTAGCACTTTAGTGATGATTTTATAAAGAACATTACAAAGGGAAATGGGTCGAAATTTACCTAGAAGTTCAACATTATTTTCTTTAGGGAGGAGATCAAGAAATGTGTAGTTAATCACTTACAACACATTATTGGAGATTCAAGAATCCTTTACAATTTACCAGACATCTTATTTGACCGTATCCTGATAGTGATGGAAGAAGTTTGTTGTGAAACCATCTAGTCTAGGAGATTTCCTTGCCTCCATTTGTTGTATAGATGTTTCAACTTCTTCCATCTCAATTGGTATAATAAAAATGTCATTTTGTGTCACTGTGACGAGTGAAGGGATGTACTGAGTTAAATTCTATGTTACACGAGGAACTTCTACCCAAAATTTTTTAATCAGTTTCATGTCTCCCTACATTTTGGGGGCTTTGGAACTCCTCAGAAATGTCCCTAATTCGTTGGGGACTTCTTGGTTGTACCCTAACCGTACCCATCAAAACTGGGGACTTGATATGGATTTATGTGAGAACGAAATGAAAGAACAAATATAGAATCATAAACACCGAAATATTGCAAAGATAATAGAGATACAATAAACACATATTCTCTTCAATGGAGGAAATTTGGCAAACTATGAATACAACAACTAGAATGGTGGTAGCTGTCTCTGAGAAGATACGTGATTGCAACGCTCATCCATGCCAAGTTGAATACAAAATGAGGCCAAAAAGGGCCTAATTATAATAATCATGAGTGAAAGAACCCCAAAAGTACAAAACATAACCCTAGAAGATGAATTGTCATAAAGTTTGTGGCCCCAAGGTGGTTAGTTGAACAATCAACTTCTTGGGGTCATAACTTTTGCATATGATATTCGATTTGGGCGCTTTATATCCCATTGGAAATTTCTGTTAGAGCTTTACATCTTTCGAGTGTGGCCACGAATCGCCAAAAAAACTTCATTTGGGGACTCAAATCAGCCCCGGGAGTTTGGGACCTGAAAAACCGTAGAAAAAGAACTAGGAAACTGCCACAATGGACAAATGTTTTGAGCCAGTGGAATATGTGGGTGGCCACCAATCTCCATCTAGATCAGGTATTTTTCAGGAACATTCTTGAAGTACCTCGACTAATTAGGGACTTCTATATGTCCCTCGACCTACACTATCAAAAAAATAATTAAACAAATTGAGTCAGAGACTTCAAAGATTTCCATTTTGTTTTGAGGCATTTTGGTGTTTCCCAATTAGCAAATGGCACTAGTGACTAATTTATTTTGGGAATTTTCTATTTTGGACTTGTTATCACAAATCTTGTAGTTTCCCCGTAGAGTAATCCTTGTACAAGATGGCAAAGGGGACGAGCAACTTAAGTCACGCTCCACGAAAACCTTTACATTCAAAATATGGATGTTGTCACGCTGGTTAGGATTCCCTTCGCTTTATGCCACTAAATTCCCAAGTGGCGAGAGATCCAAAACTATCCTAAAAGGGCAAACATACAGCTAATCACCAGATCAAGCCAACAAACAGGGAATACGTAAGGTGAGAGCTAGAAACCCTAGATTTAAGGGATAAGCTACAAATTAAGGAATTTTTTAGTACAAGTGTTTAAGGATGGTAGAAAGGTTACTCAAGAGAAACAGATCGGTGACTTATGGAATTACAATAAGATCTAGGATTAATGTGCTTGTTCACTAGATCTAGCTTGGGACCCTAGGGGGATTTAATCAGAAAAATGGAAATTCCGCAAGGTGAGGTTGAATCAAATAATTATGGTCTTCAACACACTCGCTTGGATGAGATATTTGACAGTACAACAAAATCCAAGCAAAACCGAGAAAGAAACAAGGGAAAACTAGTTGCTAGACTAGAAGGGGCGCTTTTCTCCTTAAGGATCAGTGCATGGATATGGGAAGATGGAGTCTATAGCTTACGCCTAGGTGGAAGAGGATGTTTTTTGGGATGGTCAACAAAAACTAGATTGATGAATTTGCATATTCCCAGTACAAATCGATCCTTAGGGAGAAAAGCGCCCCTTCAAGTCTGGAAACCAATTTCCCCTTATTTATTTTTCGGTTTTTCTTCGATTTTGTTGTAATATCAAATATCTCATCCAAGTGAGTGTGTTGAAGGCCATAATTCTTTGATTCAACCTCTCCTTGGGGAATTTCCATTTTTCTGATTAAATACCCCTAGGTTCTTGGGATGGATCTAGTGAACGAACACATTGATCCTAGATCTGATTGTAATTCCATAAGTCACTGATCCATTTCACTTGAGTAACATTTCTACCATCCTTAAACACCTGTACTCAATCATTTCTTAATTTGTGGCTTATCCCTATAATCCAGGTTTTCTATCTCTCACCTTACGTATTTCATGTTTGTTGGTTTGATCTGATCATTCGCTATAGGTCTGTTCTTTTAGGATAGGTCCAGGTCTCCCCCTTTGTCACATAGGAATTCAGTGGGATAAAGCGAAGGGAATCCTACTGGCGTGACAACCATCCATATTTTCGGGGTTAGGGTTTTCATGGTGCATGACTTTAGTTGCTCGTCCCCTTTGCCATCCTTTACAAGGATACTCTACAATGAAACTACACGATCTGTGATAACATATTTGGCATCATTGTTAGGGAGGTAGAGGCTTACCTTGGTTCGACATTAATCTTAAGATATACTCTTGTTCTCTGGCAACATTTTTTCCACTCGGTCATAGAGGCTTACTTACCTCCTATGTTTGTGAATGCATTCGTCTTTCATATTCATTCATATCACATCCGGTTTTAAATCTAGTGATTGCATTTTCAGTTGTTTAAATCCTACACAATCACTATATTATTTTTATATCTCTAACGACATTTTATTTTTAGTGAACATGGAAATTCATTGACCTGGCGACTCCACTGAGAATCAAACCCATCCCATAAATCATAATGAAATCGAATTTATTCCTCCAATATTTCAAAAAAATCAAGGAAAATCCAACCAAGCTTAAAAAGAAGCTTCTATCTCGTTTTGACTTCTTTGAAATATATGGGGAACCTCATCTAATGCCAAATAGATACAGTGAACGGTTGCCTCGTTTCTTTGCAAATTCAATCGAATAATTTGAATGTCACTTGTATGCTTTTTGGTATTATATGAAATCCTTAGGCGTAGAGCATGAAGATGTCTATATGTGATCCCTAGGTGAATCCTTAGGAGGTAATGCTGATGTTTTGTTATATACGTTAGCACTAGGATCCATCACTGGATACAATATTTTCACCAAGTTATTAAGAGATGAATGGGGTAAAAATATTAATGAATCTATAAAGCTAGATAATGATGGTGTTGCTGAGGAACAATCTGATAAAGATGATCAAGATAACCATAATGAGATAACTGGCGATTTTCCTTATCAAATTGATTCCTCCTTGTTACAAATAAATCTCGTCATCACCATGTAATGAGGCCCCAAACACAGTATTTTTCCCTGAATCCCAAATCATGAAGTAAAATCCTGGTCCAGATATCAATCATGCATATCAAAATCTAGCACCGACCCTACCTTTTAGTTAATGAGTGTTACCTCCTTCATCACCGCCTTTAATCTTTTGGCAGTAAGAGGTGGCACCGCCTTTACTTCTTGTACAAGGCATGGTTCTTCCCTATCACTGCTCTATCATCGTGGGGAAGAAGCAGTGCCCATTAGAGGAAATTTCAACTCAAAATGGGCCTTTTAACTTTGATTCAAATTCCATGTCATCATGTGTTAGCCAATGAAATTGCTTTAAATTTTAAATACCGTATAGGTCTTAAACACTTTTTGAATATAAATTTGGGGATAGGTATCATAAAAAAAACTACTTTTTTTTGTTTGTATTTTCGACATATCTCCCTGTGTTTGTACTCAAATTTCGATCGGGAGAGCTCGTTGGATGCAGAATTAAATTCCACATCCAACAAGTACCCACTCGGCATACTTTTGACGAACTCCACTACCCCAAAAACAAGAAATACTTGAAAAAACATGATGATGACATACACGGGGATATATGTCCAAAATACAAACAAAAAAGTAGTTTTTTTCTTTTCTTCCTCCAAAATTAATAAATATTATTTTATTATTTTAACTATTATTTTATTAATTCTTTTTAGGAGGCCCATTTTGAGTTGAAATTTCCTCTAATGCTTGGTAAAAAGTAAAAAAAGAGACGTTTCCATGAAGCTTCTTGAAGGAAGGCTCCGTGGGTCCCTTATCCCTACACCCGAGGACCATCTGGGCTCGAGATCCATCCTTTTGGGATATCCTATCCACCTCACCCCCATTTACTCAACCATCCCTATCCTCCCAAGGCCTATAAAAGCAGGATCATATCCATGGTTTAGAGAGGGAAAGGTTATGCTGTTGCATTGACATTATGGCCTAAATCAGTAGGGTGAGCATAGGAGGAGCAAGTTGGAGATTTTGGGGAGAAGATATTGGCATTGTAAAGGAGCATATCGACACGAAGGCAAAGGTCGCAAATTTCTTCTTCATTCTTTAATGCAAAATTGGTTCCTTTCCCATAAAGTATGTTGTATCATTATCATGTATTTTATTGTTAGATTCCTTTGTCACTTACATAGAATAGTGGAACATTTTCTGGTGCTTTTTGATCTTGTGTGTTGGTTTCATGTGATCATACAGGTACATCTGTGAAGAGATATCATTGTAGGAAACAACAACACTATTCCATCAAAGACACACATTCCAGATATTTACCCATTCTAGGGAAAGTATTCCAATTATGTTGTGTACTATTTGTTCTAGATCTGAACCATTTAGAATAGAGGAACAACTCTTGTTCGTAGGAGGTGCATTCTTACTAGAAACACTCCTCTCCTGATCCAACAATGAATATGCCTTTGAAATACCCTTCGATACAAGAGAATGATGATGAGGAAATGTTGACCCTTCAGGATTATGACCTTGATATTGATATAGAAGAGGATATTATTAGAATCTTGTCATCATTACCTCATGAAGGAATATACAATGAGGGAGAACAAAGTGATCACTATCAGGAACCATCCATAGTTGATTATCTCAGATGTGGATCCATTAAAGATCCTCACTGCCTAGTTGATGATTATTTTGAATCAAATTTCAATCATATCTTAGAAGAATATCGGTCACATGATAATTATGATATGATTGTAAGTGAACTTCATCAAAATCATCCTTGTCCTAATGGTATCAATAAAATTACTTATCCAATCCTTAATCATGATGTGTTTGTTAATCATGATGTGTTTGTTCAATGTCTGATACTGACCTTGCTTCAAATCTTGCTATCATTCCTGGAATTCAATTGAAAACTTTTCTCTCTCATCAATTTTCGAGATCAATTGTTCCAAGTCATATGGGAGAAAATTTTCAATCCACCCTCCCATCCCAAATTTTTGAGTCCTCTTGCTTCGGTTTGTGTTTTGATCAAGCTTTTATTTTCGAAATCTTCAGTCAAGGGTCTAAACATGATCACATAATTAGAGAAAATGTGCTTCATTTCCCTTCTCAATTATATTTGATAAATGATATTTTCCAATTTATAAATATTTCTTATGGCTGGTTGGAGAAGGTGTATGAAGTTCAATTTCATCTTTTCTCCATTTTTGAACATCAAATTGGCTTGTTCTCATTCTTAGTTTCATTACATTACAACTTGTCCCCATTTGATTCTCCCATTTTTTCTTGAGTGAATAGAATTGAATGTCCTAGTAGGGTAGAGGAGAAAAAAAATAATTGTTTGGAGTGGCTGAATCCTAAGTCATATTGTCTTCTTCCACCAAGAACGAACTCACATTATTTTTATGATCCTATCGGTATCTTAATGGATGAGGTTCTCAAAATTCAATTTCAGCCTTGGCATGAGTTCATTCCACATTGTCCATATCTTTGTTTGAATTTCAAATAGCAAGTTAGAATGGTTTAAACTCTCATTTTCATTACTTCTAAACCATCTATGGTCGGTTGGGTCATTAACTGTAAAGAAATCTCAATTGATCTGTTCAACAAGTGGTTGCATTGGATTTATGAATTTAATTAACACTTGTCTAATTGGTTAGAGTAGGATAGGTAGGAATGAATAAGCTCTCTGAGTAGTAGATGAGTATTTGTTTTTATGTTTTGCATGCATCTTGAGCCTAATGAGTTTTGGATAATTTATTTCTCTCTTGAAGTCGATTAGAATAGAATTTACTTTCCAACATTTCTTTTATCAGTTCATCTTTACGCATATATTTTTCTCATACATGCTACTCTGGTATTTCTTACTTCCATGTGTGCAGAAACGAGTAATACCTGGAGAGGAAGTAGAAAGCTGGAAGCGTTGGATTATTTGTTGCTGATGGTGCCGCGGACCATAGATTTATGAGGTTCTTAAGCACTCTCTTCATTAGAGAACTTGTCCCAGTTGGAGCCAGATGTTATCACATATACATTGCAGCTGGGATACAATGATGCAACATACAGTTTGATCTCTTTATTTCTTCTGAGCTATTCATTCACATGGGGTTTCAGTATGGATCATTACAACCTCAACCATTTCAGATCCTTTTTCAGCAGTGTTTCCTCTCCAGGACTGAGATTCACTAGTCCATTGAGATGCTTTCAGTGTTGACCTAGTTCATTTGAGTAGAGTAGCCGCGTAGATATGGTACACACAGTTACAGAGGGTCTTATCAAATGGAGACAGGTAAATATGGTGAGATCCGGTATATGTTTCCTTGGTTTGTTTTTGCTCTGTGATGTATATTAAACACCTAGGTCTGTCTTGTTAGGATGATCATGGTGACCTATGCTTATATTTGTACTAATGCTTGAACTTGTACTTAGACTAATCAAATAACTCAATGCTGGAGACTGTTGCTCATGCCATTATTTATACAAATATTAAACCTTAGTGCTATGTTGGTTCCATGTGTCATTTTCCCCCGTCCATCTATTTCATCCATGATTGATTCTCATCCCATGAATTTGGTTTGGTTGATACCTATGAGACTGGAGATCACTTTCCCCACTTTGACCCCTATGCATAATGGATCCCACATTGTACTGTGTCTTGGCTCTAAGTTGTGCAACAAAAAATGTCGATGCCTTGATCCTTCTAGGCCAGGAGAACCCATTGGTGTTGGTTCCTGAGCTTAGGCGAGTTGGGTTTTGAAGCCTTGACCTATCTAGTCAATTGCCCCCGATGTTTGGTCCTGACTGTAGATATTCCCCCATGTTTTCTTGAAGCGTGTCAACTAAAACGCGAAGCAGTATGTCTACCATCATTACATGCATTATGTGCTATAAGTTCTATCTATTTAAATGCAAAGCCCTCAAATAAATGCAAACTATGTCTTTAGACACAACTCCAAAAGTGCTATAAAGTGAAGTTGTGAAAGGCCTAAAGGCAGTGGATAAATAAATGCTAAATCTAAAGACTGTTGGCCACTATTGAAATGTAGTGATTAATTTCTTCACGAAGCCTACTGGTTTTGATGTGAGATGGCGCAAGAGACCACTAATTCACAGTGTCCCCTAGAATCTCTTCACTACAGTTTCTTGTGTACTCAATGCAAGGGTCCTAGTAAAGATCCTCGCTAAGCTTGTTTCTTATCTTGGATGTGAGTCGTAGACATGTTGTTAGAGTTTAATGGGATCTTTTCAGATTAGCTCATCCACTTGTGAGACACCACCATTCCCTATTGTTCATTTGTCATGTATATGTCAATGTGGTCATGTGTAATTGTCATCATTCTAAGATATCATATGGTCAAAGTAAGCTATAATTCATCTCCCTTTACCTTATTCTTGTTTTCCACCCTCACCAAGCAGCACACTGTTTAAAATTTGTAAGCATGGCATGCACAAGATACTTCCAAAAGGTTCAAAGATCTTTCAAAAGCACAAGTATATCTTGTTATCATTATTATTGTCACCATGATTATGAATAACATGATTTAAGTTGGGTTTTGATATACAACATTGGAGCATTTCTTACCTTGGATGCATGTAGGATCATATTGGTACAGTATCTCACATGAAGTTTGGGTACTTTGACCTGGCCAAACCAGTTGATCAAGTCAAACATGATTCTCAAGGCTGTGACTCAAAAACAATGCTTATATTTGCTCCAGACATGCCTAGGACCAATATTGTGGTCTTGGTTTTAAGATTTTGTCCATGGATCTCATTATCAATGACTATTATCACTTTATTATTGGCCAAATGATCAACTTTTATTAAAGATTGCATATTTTTTTATTCTCCTAGAGAATTGTAGTGTTCCAGGGGGTATGAGTAGTCACTTATACCATTCTTCTATGTTTTCGAATCATCCAGTACAGTCATTTTTCCCCATTTATAATCCTGGACAGATTTATGGTGATTTTATCATTTTTTAAAGGATGTACCACCAGAAATGAACTAGAAAACTCACTGAAAAAATTGATTGGGCCTAGTGGGTTAAGGAGATGGCATGGGAACTTCTCATATGATATTTTATGACTCCTTGGATAGTACCTCAGCATCTCCAGTCATCATTTGGTATGGGCTTATTTTGTTTGGCTTAGCCAGCGAGGATGTCCCTCAAGGGGCGCCCCTCACTTGGCTAATTGATATGTTTTATTTTTATATCCTATGTGTTACCCAAAAAATCCCTCGATGAGCTCTACATGACCTACACCACCCAAAGACATCTATTTCACTACCCTCATTTGACCCCCACATCCTTGCAAAGGCTTAAAAACATAAAAAGGGCTTAAAATCCCCTTAAAAGAGCCAAAGTAGCTCTCATAGGGACTAAAAACTCAAAAAAGGAGATAAACCCCTCAAAGGAGATTAAAATCCCCAAAGGAGCTAAGAATTGGGTGAAAGGGGCTTAAAGCCCAAAAACGTGGCTAAAGCCTTGACCAAGGGCTTAAAACCCTAAATATCAAGAAGAAACTATAAATACAGGGGTGGGGGTCATTCTAAAAACACTCCTTCTCACCCTATCGTTATGCTGCTCATGTGAGTGCCTTGAGACCCACATCTCTCAAGCCATTCACCCCTCTCTTCCATTTGCTCCATTAGCCCATAAGCTGAAACCCCATTTCATAGAGAGGTGCTTCCAAAGCTAGGGCATGGTGGCCCATTTCCACAAAGGCTGAAGGTATAACCATGTATTTCTTGTTGGTAGTTTAGATTGTTTTTACTTGCAGGTTTATTTGCTCATAGCTTGTTGCAGGTTCTCCAATGAGTACTTGTTGTTGGTTTATTTTGCCTAACATTGTCTTGCAGGTCTTCCATTAACAGTTTCTTGCAGGGTTTTCCTTCCACCCACAGGAACCATACCCTTCCGTCCTATAGACGAAAGGTAGTTGTTCCTGCTCATAGCTAGGGAAAAATCCCTACTACAGATTGGCGACCATACCAGGTCGATCCCACAGGATCCTTGGGTTGTTTTTCAGTTTTCCAATTTTGTTTTTGTTTTGTTAACCCATTTTAAATTTCTATTAAATCTAGTTTAAATCTCTATTTTTTCTGCATGTACGTTTACATTCCAGCCTCCTTAAGGCCAACCTGATCCCAGTACAAGTTACTATTGGTCGTTTGCAGCTCAGGTTTTAAAAAATTTCAGTTTTCGGGCCAGGTCGTTCTTATCGGGCTGAAAGGTGTGACCAAGTCGCTCATTTAGACTCGAAAGGTGTGAATTCATTCCCAGGTGATAGATCGCACCTGTTTTTGGTTTCTGGGTGACCCCCTCTCCTGTTTTTGGGAAAATCCAACGACCCCCTTGCCACATTTTCCCCGAAACGGGTGACCGGTCTCTTAGAATTCGGTTTTTAAGCTGTTGGGACAGTCAGTGCAGCTCAACTGCCACTGTCCAACAACCTGTTTTCTTCTGCATACAATTTCTTTAAAATTAATGATAGATTTGATTAGTTATTAATAGATATGAATATGTTTTAAGGCTTACCTAAAGTATTGTGAGTTAGTTTTCAGTTTCTTTAATTAAACATTGGAAATTAACCCCTTTCCTAGCCCTTCCTCCTCTACCCAGTCATCACCCTCCAAGGTATTCTGGGATAAGACGAAGGGTCAAGCTCGTATAGTAATAGGCACTTGCACTTGTGATTGCTTTAGACCACTAAAAACGAGTAACTTGGAAGGTAGAGGGGGTGGTAAGCCCAGGGGGGCTCACGCCGTTTGCGTCCTCCTTGTTGATTGACCTTGCACTCAAAGAGTGACCTAAGGATCTATGGATGGGCTTAGTCCCATTGTGTTGAGAGCCCAACACTGTTTCCTGGTCGAAAATGAATACAGGTGTAAGGTAGTCACCTAGTAAGTCTACAGTAGTTCAAGTTCATTAGTTACATGTTTCAAGTTTTCTGTTAAAAAATTCACCGATTTCATAACAGGTTGCCCATTTTGTAATCTCTATAACAACTAGAAGCAACTGTGAAGTATTCATAAACCATAACTGCAGTCATAACATAAAATAATAATAAAAATGGACAATCTTTCACACATTGGACATGCACACAACCACACCAAGTAAGATAACCAAACTCAGTTCATGACGCTAAGCCAGCCATTAAAATCTATCAATCTACATTAATTGAAAACCTTGCAGTATTTGAGGACATAAGTCCCTGACTGCCTCATCCATGGGAAGTACTTGGGCTCAGCCCTGAAACTCATTATGAGGAGTACCATGGGAACCCCAAAGTAGCTGGTTGTTGAGAGTAATTTCCAAGCAAAACGAGCAACGACCCCTACCTATTGACTAGCACTCTCGTGAGGAAAAATCCAAGCGTTGTCTCCTGGAAGTCTTGGTGGCCAAGTGACCACCTAATAGCCAATAAGAAGCCACTGAAACCGGGGTCCCAACCGTCATTACCATATTGCACCATTTGATTTACCAACCAAACATAATTGATCCCCCGCGCTCTTATTCACGCCTAACAGGCGATCCACCACAGTTCGGGTCCTTGAACCAACATCGTCGCTACCATTCTCGATGACCCTCTACATCGTCAGAAGGTTACACAGCCTCTGACTTAGACTCAGATTCATATCAATCTGAGGCAGATTTACACACTGCACTATCTAGCCCCATGGCTGGTGCAAACCCGTATCCACTTTTCGGATTGGTGATTGGCAGTGGACCCACGTCCATACCTCATACCGTCACCAACACCCCTGCAGTTGGTCCTAATACCACCATGCAAACTATCTTAACCCAGCTTCCTCCACCTGTACCTACCAGTCAAATTGTCCCACTTGTCATACCTGGGGGCATTGGCCCTTCCATTCACACTGTCCCACTTGCCGTACCTAGGGGCAATGGCTCATCCACAACTGTGCCACAAGTACCCCTAGTCATGCAGGTACATCATGTTCCTACACACCCCACCACCATTGCCAGTCCTTCCCACATCAACCTTGGGTCAAACCTCCCTTTCATGGCACGCCTCAATCTGCCTGACTTGGCTAGGTTAACCGATGACCCCATCTGTCATCAAGCATTTTGGCCTCCCATGCTAACCAAGCTCCCCTCAAACATCCCTAAGTTTGAAGGGAAGGCTGGGGAGTTCCCTCAAAACCACATAATGACATTTCATCTATGGTGCTCATCAAACAACATCGTAGATGACTCGATCAGACTCAGACTTTTCCAACGCACCCTCACAGGTGCGACAGCCAAGTGGTACATTGAGCTACCACAAGCCAAGTACCTAGACTTCAAATCCTTAGCCTTTATGTTCCTGCAGTATTTCCAACTCCCCGTTAGATATGATGAAGGGGTGGAAATCTTGCTATCTTGCCACCAAAACACTGCGACCCACATCACCGACCACATCCATGAGTGGAGGCGACGTCAAATCTTGTGCAAGATCAAGCTTGATGACATGATCTTCCTTGACTGGTTCTTGAAAACATTACTACCACCGATAGCCAAGGACGTCGCCTCCGAACATCCCCAAATAGAGGAAGAAGCCATCTTGAAGGCCCAACAGCTTGACCTCATTTATGCACAGCCTAGATACCTCTACACCATCATTATAGACGCTCCCCATGTAGGCATCTCCTACTGGTATGCAAGTGGGGAATCCCATGCTACAGATGGTATCATAGGTTCTATCTCCCACCAATCACAGCACCACCTAGCACCACCTATGTTGCCACCACAATCAAGCAATACCCCCAGTGTTTCCTACCCAAACCAAGCTCCTGACTATGCAAGAATTATGTCTCAATCCGGAGCTACAACCTCCTATGCACAACCTGCGCCACAACAACTGACCCATGCACCTTCTTGGCCAATGAAACAATATGTGGGGTAGATGCCCACATTTATAGCACCCCCAGTCCCCCAAGTCTACTATGTACCACCTATGCAAGCTGCTCAAACCCCCACCCCAACTCTGCCTGCTCCTTTGGGACAAGTGTTTGCACAGTAAAAATGTCCCACCCAACCAACCCCTAATAACCAACAAGGGCAAGCCAGAAACAACCGAGCAAGGAATTAAGACAACAACCAACCACAAGGAGGCGGTCAACAACCAAATCCTCCCAACAACGCCGGGGTGAACCGAACAGATTAAACCCCCCAGCAACCAAACCAACCTATACGCAGTGCTTCGTTACGCATAAATCAACCATGCAAACTATGCAAGGTCTACGGGCACTATAAACATGAATGCCCCTTCATGGGTCACGCTAAGCAAGCCATTCCTAATGAATTTCAACATGCTAACAATACAACATCCTCGACTCAACCCAACCCGACACCACCATGACCTCCACCCATGGTGCTCCAAAACCCATTAGCAGTCCAAGGACAAGAAGCAACTGCACCTACTCCCCAACCCAATCCCATCGCCTCGGCTACACCTCCGACAACAGAAATAGGTGTCCACCACTCGCTAGCCTTGACAACCGAAGAGGTCAATTTACAGACTAGATGAAATCAGTACAGATCCAACACCGAACCTGGTGAACCATCAGTGACATCCATGTCCAAAACAACCAATACACCTCTTCACTTACCCCCTTTTCCCCCAAACCCCCCATACGGCGGGTTGCCAACAATGTCACGGTTAGAGCTGCTATAAGCTACAACATCGTGGATGACTTGGCTCGAACACCTACGGCTATGTTCGCTCTTGAGGTACTTAAAACTTTCCCAACATAGTAGAAATCCTTACTAGCCACCCTCGGTGTTGTAGACCCCTCTGACTCCAAGTTGATCACATTTGACATAGAGAACGGAGAACCGCGGATGCCATCAACCATTACCTTCCAAATCCCGGTATCCATTCAGAATTTGGTCATGCACCAGTGCATCATCAACAAGGGGGCATCCACATGTGTCATGCCAACCTTAGTCTGGCAGAAAATTGGGTCCCCAATTCTACAACCATCCACCGCTACTCTACGGGCTTATGATGGCCACCCCACTAAAGCCCAAGGTATCCTCCCGCATGTTCCCATCACATTATCTAGGAAAACAATATTGATTAACATAGAGGTTGTCAATGCTCAGTTGGACTATAACCTTCTCCTTGAAAGAATTTATATGTATGCCATGAGAGCCGTAGCATCAACTATTTTCCATCTCATGATGTTCCCTCACGACGGGAAAATCGTGACGGTTGACTAATTAACTTATCAGGATCCACAAGGGCTAACCGCACCAGGAAATGTTATTCCTATGGTCAATACCATCGATCTACAAGGGCTAACCACACCAGCCAATGTTATCCCTATGGTCAATACCATGGGGATAACCGCACCATCGATCGACAACATGCTCGCCTCCCCATTATTGAATGTGGGCCCTGGGTTGTTTTCCAACACCACCATGATGGCCTCCTTCCCCTTCATGTCACCACCGTCAACACCAAATGAGACTGCGGATTTGTGCATGCTATCATCTAGCACTGTTGCACCGAAACATAAACCGTAGCCACAGCCCCAACAACAGCCACAACATCATCCACAGCCACAGCCCCAACAACAGCCACAACATCATTCGCAGCCACAACATCATCCACAGCCGCAACATTATGCGTAGCCGCAACCACAACCCCATCTCCACATGCAACCATCAAGGAGTTATTTGGGATCCTCCCCAGTCCACACAATTCCCTTCCTATTTCCCCTGCCTGGTGTCATGAGTAAGCTAGTAATGGATACCTTAAACTTACCCAACTTCACATTGGGGATTCCCATGTGGTACCTCGATCCATCGGCCCAACCTCCAATGCCCCGGGTAATCTTAACCCTCGTGCAACCCATTGCGGTCGAATCTCATCCTCCACCCAACCCACAAAAACCGTCCACTGCACCCACACCCACACCGCCCCACCCAAAAAGGACCAGGGGAAAAAATGTGAAAGCAACAACTGAACCCCGGTAGATCCCGCCTTGCGTTGTGTGTGAAGAACAGGGCCATGCAACTCAAAAATTCCTTGAGATTCCCATGATCCGCGCACATTTGGATGCCATGGATACAACAAAAAACATCCTTGTGGTTGAACTCCCAAGCGGGCCAATAGTGAGAAATAAGTCGTTGAGAACAAACCATGCTTGCGCCCTTTGCAGATTGTATGGACACTATTCTCACCACTACCAGGACTTGTCCAAGTTTCGAATGGCCCTAGCCAACCTTCGACAACATGCCTTGAATATGAGATCACTCTGATATGAGAAGTCCACCTGCCACCTCCTTCTTTAGACATCATGTCCATTTACATGATGTCCAGTTCCATAGACCTTCTTATCTAGATCTATCTCACTATTGCTTTTGCAATGATAAGGAGATACTTGAAGCCTTAATCGCACTGAAATACCCTTGGGATGACATGAACCACCGTTCATTCTTCCTCCCCGAAGAACTTGTGTCATAGTCTAACCAGTTTTCCGTTGAAACAAATGATTTCATTCATGGGAGAGTCGATTGGTTCAAAAATCCCATTCTGGCACCAGATGCCTTCGAAGAAGGGAACATGGCCAATATTTCACCAACCATTAAAATCAACATCTCAACCAATCCTGAGATGGCTGAGGAAATCATGCTGGGGGCATCCTGCTCCTCGGAATAAGTCCTTCCTACAAAGCACTCTTCCAAGAATTCCGCGACATCTTTTCCTGGTCCTACACTGAAATGTCCAGGTTGGATCCATCCATTGTGGAACACCACATCGACACATGGCCCAATGTGGTCCCCGTGCCCCAAAAGAAACTACCCATCCATCCCTCCAAAGCTGTCGCGGTCAAAGCCGAAGTAGAGAAGTTATGCACGACCGGATTCATTTACCCCATTGCTTACACCACATGGGTTTCAAATCCTCTTCCCGTGAATAAAAAACAGGGTACCATCCGCATTTGCCCAAAATTCCACGATCTGAATTAGGCATGTCCCAAAGACAACTTCCCAATACCCTTCATCGATCAGATTATCGATGCATGCACCAGACATGAGGTCTTTTCCTTCATGGATGAATTTTCTAGATACAACCAAATTCATATCCGGAAAGAAGATCATTACAAGACTGCATTCACAACCCCATGGGGCACATTCGCATATCGAGTAATGCCCTTTGGTCTAAAAAACACTGGAGCCACCTTCCAATGTGCCATGACATATTGTTTCCATGACCTAATCCACATCATATTGGTCTACCTTGACGACCTTACCGCTCGATCACAAAACCGAGCACAACATATAGACGAATTGTGGAAACTCTTTTTGTGATGACTCAAGTACAAAATTCACTTGAATCCCCTAAAGTGCATTTTTTGTGTCCCAACAGGTCATCTGCTTTGGTTCATCGTATCCCACAAAGGGATAACGGTTGACCCTCTCAAAGTTCAATCTATCCTTGATCTCCCTATACCACAAACTCGGCACCAACTGCAGAGCCTCCAAGGCAAGGCAAACTTCCTTCGCCGCTTTGTACCAGAGTATGCAACAAAATCCCACATATTCATATGCCTGCTCTGCACAAAAATCCCCTTTGTTTGGGATCAACAAGCACATGAATCATTTGATGCACTCAAACAAGCCCGGGATTCTGCACCATTACTCTTGGCACCATACTTCACCTGAGACTTCATTCTTTATGTGTCAGCCTCAGAGAATGCCATTGTTGGAGTCCTGGTCCAGGAAGATGATGCTCTCCAAGAGAACATGATTTATTATGTCAGCCAGAAGCTGATCAGTCCCCCACTACGATATTCACCCGAGGAGAAACTGGCCCTCACCGTCGTTTTCTCGGCCCAGAAGTTGCACCACTACATCATTGCAAACCATACCTGTGTAGTGGCTGATTCCATCCCAATGCGGTACCTCTTAAGATGTCTCTTTCTACAAGGTCGTGCGGCCAAGTGGGTAGTCGTCCTCTAAGAATTTGACTTGGATTTTGTTTCCCTGAAAAGCACAAAGGCCCTCGCGTTGGCCATGCTCATGACCAATCTGCCCCCATCGACCACTCCACTACCGCCCAAGGATGACCTCCCTGATGATTTCCTATTCATCATATCCACGGAAGACCCATGGTGTGGGGGCATCCTCCTATAATTACGCGCACAGAAGTTTGCAGCCCACTTAAACTGCGAAGACAGGTGACACATCCGACATCAAACCACTCGCCATATTCTGATTGGAGATGTTTTATATCGTCGAGGCATTGATACCATCATAAGTCCTTGCCTCACTCGTAACAAGGCTGAGACAATCCTCAACGACTGTCATAGTGGAGCCTGCAGTGGCCACCTTTTAGGCCTAGCAACTGCCCAAAATATTCTACGCATTGGATACTTCTAGCCTTCCATCTTCGATGATTGTATAGAGGCAGTCAAACACTGTCGCAGTTGTCAGCTCTTTGCCCCAAAGGCAAGAACCCCCCCCCTGCACCATTACACCCCGTAGTCATAGTAGGTCCATTCTGCAAATGGGAAATCGATTTCATGACAATCAACCCTACCTCATCCAACGCTCATAAATACATCATTATGGTGGTTGATTACTTCACTAAGTGGGTCAAGGCCATGCCCACATTCGATTGCAAAAGTGAAACAATGACACGTTTCTTCTTTAACCACGTCATTTTGCGATTTGGTGTTCCCAAACAGTTGGTATCAGACCATGGTAAACACTTTGAAGACGATGTTTGGAATGAGCTTTCAACCATGTTGAAATTCGAACACCAATACTCATCTTCCTACTACCCCTAGGGAAATGGCCAAGTCGAACCAGTCAACAAAATCATCAAAACAATGCTACAAAGGATGGTAGGAAATCACAAAACCAACTGGTACCACATGTTGTTTGTCTCCCTATGGGCTTACCGCACATCCACAAAAACCACAACTGGTTTCACCCCCTTCTGCCTAGTACACGACGTTGAATCAGTACTCCCTATAGAATGTCAGATCCCATCACTCTGCCTCGCAATAGAACCCCTTCCCGACACTTCACCTTTAGAAGAACGACTCCTCCAACTTTAGCAAACCATAGAAGACCGTCGAGCTACCCTCCAAGCCATCGAAGCAGCAAAAACATGGTCAAAATCCCATTATGACTCCCATGTCCACCCTCGCACCTTTAGTGAAGGTGATATGGTTCTGGTTTATGACCAACACAATGATAATTTGGGCAAAGGCAAGTTTGAGTCAATGCGATACGACCCATATGTCATCCACCGTTTCCTCAAAAAAGGGGAATACATTCTTATAGACTCTGATGGAAAACTCTTGGACAACCCCCGTAATGGGCTCTACCTCAAGATATTTTACGCTTAACATCACCAATGAGTCCCTTAGTTTTCCTTTTTTGTTTTGTAATGTTTTTTCCACAAATCAGAAACCCCCTCCAGTAATAGTTCTACACATGAGAATAGCCCATGGAAGTGTGCAGTACCATAGCTGCACATGCACACGATATGTCGTGCGTCTGTTCTATCTACCACCCTGCTAGCACACACATAGGCCCCCATTTGGTCTAGATTTTCCCTATACTACACTAGGGGCAGCACCATTAGCTGCTAGTTTAAGTCGCCCAAAATCTGTTCGAGACTCCTCTCACACCTCCAGGTTCAGAATTTCGTCCTCTATCTTTTAGTGAGACCATAGTCTCATGTTTAATAAGTAATTTTCGGGGCCACTTCTTGAAATTTACCTCGGTTTATGTACCACATTGTGATATAAGTGTCTCCAAACCTATATTTGCATCACATCAGCCTACCACAACTTATGCGGGACTCCGGACCATCTCCCCGGAAGGCACATCATTTTATCATTTCAGCATATAACTATCAAATCTGTCCACCACAAGTTACGTGGATTCCCAGACCATTTCCTATAGGACGGATCATTTCTTTCACATGCATTTGGCATATAATTGTCTCTGAACTTGTACTCACATCATATGTAGTCCAGTCCATCCACCACAACTCACACAAGACTCTCCTAACCTCTGTCCAAGAGCCACCTCCGTCTGCGTGCCTTTGTCACATTGAGTCATGTGCCTCTGTTGCAATCTATCCCGTGCACATATAGGTATGTTCAAGAGCTACTTACTCCATCCATACTGCACGAATGACCTTTGTACCACTGTCCATAGTCCCGAGAGGGGGGCATCATCAGTGCCCCCTCGATCGGTTGACCATACCAAAGTTTCAGTAAGCTCTTTTCTGACTCCTAAAAGAATGAAAAGATTGTCGAGCGCATTTGCTTCCTCTCCCGCTCGTTAAAGTATCGGAAAGGGCATCTACATTGCTTCGTTTATCTCCTTTTGCAAACCATGTAGACTACCATATGAAAAGGACCACCTTGGCACATTCAAGCCAATACCATTCTTCTCTGCATCCTTTTATGCTTTCTTGGGTAGAGGGGCCGAACTTTACGAAAAATCTCACCATGGGTTGTCTCGTTAAGCTCTTTTCTAGCCTTCTCATCAAGAAAAGATCGTCGAGAAAACTTGGTTTATTTCATGCTCGTAAAATTATCTGAATGATCGTCTAATAAGTATAGGTTTAACCTTTTCTGATGATTGGACTACCAACGGTAAAGAAGTCTCCCATCCCCCAAAGGATGGGTGAGCTCTCCTATGTACACTTTTAACCTTTTTCGGGCACATGAGACTATCAACGAAAAAGAGACCCCACTGGAGTCTTCTTCATGCTTTCAGACTCTCTAAAATTGAAAGCGCCATTGAGCATTTACTTTCTTGGGCTCACTAAAAATCCACGAGATCATATCACAATGGTGTCTTTAAACACCACCCCACATATAACAGTTCGGCAACATTCCCACTTTGGGTCGCCTTTGTTCAGAGTATTATGTGATGTGTCTTCCTTGGAACCCATTATTACCAAAAGTGTCTACCTTCCCCAAGTATTTCCCATCTGCAGTTACATTCCCGGTATTACAACTATGATCCCTTTCCCATGAGTTAGTTTCATTTGCTTCCTGGTCCGCCCTGCCTTCATGCTCTGAACAAAGGAAGTTTGGATCCCCCGTGATTCCCTGCCCCTTTTCCACCTCCCCCCCCATTTAGTGGGTCTGTCCTCAAATTGTCTCATATCTTTCGGTTATCTCCTTCACGTTTCTGGTCAAGGAAACACCATTGCCTTGGCCAGTTGTAGGTCTCCCTCTGTCGACGACAACACACATTTTGCAGAGGATAGACCCAGAGGTCCCTATATCTTGGTTTCATTAACCTCATTAATGAGTTCCTTGGACCACTTGAGAGGAGTCCTCAGTGCCTCTCAGGATGGTTGTATCTCACGTGCTCAACTACAACTACATCATCGCATCATTGAGATTCATACAGGGTATTGGTCCATGTAGTATTTGGTCGAAGACCCCAGATGTCACGTGATTCTAGCACATTGATGAGTCTATTTGAGAGACCCAAATAGGTTCATGTCCCTTATGATTTCCGGGTTGCATTGGAGACAGTGTTCAGAATCCCCAGAGCAGTGCTTCTATATAGATTTATGATTTATACAACATATCGGTACCATAGGGACTCTGAATCTCCATCATCGGGTACCATTCCAAATCTAGCAGACCGTCAGTCATGAAGATATAACATTCCATGAGAATTCCATGGGTCCACTGTAGCAGTTCTTCAGATCAGTATTGTATTCAGCCTCTTATTGAGGAAACCACTATGTAACAACAATTGTACATGATCAGCTCTTGCATTTTAGAGCTTAGATCACATTATTATTTTGACATCGTTATGAGCATGGGGATGCCCACCTCGTCCATATACATGTCACACATTATTTGTATCTCACCCATTCATGGGAGCCATATTAATACAAAAACTAAAAGCCACCATGCCCCAGCCCAGGAAGCACCACCTCTCCCCAGAAAAACCTATGATGTTCATCGGCCATACGATAAGCTCCTGCCCTCACACATCAGGGGGCAATTTGTTAACCCAAACAATCCCTCGATGAGCTCTACATGACCTACACCACCCAAAGACATCTATTTCACTACCCTCATTTGACCCCCACACCCTTGGAAAGGCTCAAAAACATAAAAAGGGCTTAAAAACCCCTAAAAAGAGCCAAAATAGTTCTCATAGGGGCTAAAACCCCTCAAAGGAGCTTAAAATCCCCAAAGGAGCTAAGAATTGGGTGAAAGGGGCTTAAAGCCCAAAAAAGGGCTTAAAATCCTAAAATCTCAAGAAAAAACTATAAATACAGGGGTGGGGGTCACTCTATCGCTATGCTGCTCATGTGAGTGCCTTGAAACCTACATCTCTCAAGCCATTCACCCCTCTCTTCCATTTGCTCCTTTAGCCCATAAGCCAAAACCCCATTTCATAAAGAGGTGCTTCCAAAGCTAGGGCATGGTGGCCCATTTCCACAAAGTTTGAAGGTATAACCATGTATTTCTTGTTGGTAGTTTAGATTGTTTTTACTTGCAGGTTTATTTGCTCATAGTTTGTTGCAGGTTCTCCAATGAGTACTTGTTGCTGGTTTATTTTGCCTAACATTGTCTTGCAGGTCTTCCATTAACAGTTTCTTGCAGGGTTTTTCTTCCACCCACAGGAACCCTACCCTTCCGTCCTATAAACGGAAGGTAGTTGTTCATGCTCGTAGCTAGGGTGAAATCCATACTACACTATGATTGGAGGTTGTAATGGGGAATAGGGTGAATTAAGCTCGTAATGACCCCCTTTAATGTACTATCATGTTATATCTTATGTTATGTTGTGACTTTTACCTTAGGAAGGAGTCCTTGAGAAAAGTGCTCCCCGCTTTGATGTAGTGACCTTGATCCATGTATTGATCTATGCATTTGTGGTCTCCATTGTTGATGATGTGTTAATATCAACCGTCAGATGATAGTTAGGTAAAATGTTGACACACTCTCAAGTTATTTAAGAGAGGGGATCCCCCCATTGTAAACCATGAGCTTTGGCATTGGAACTTCTTGAATAAAGATATATTTATGGGTTTCTATACTTGTGTATATGTGGATGAATAATTGTGATAGTGATTGAAATGGCTTCTCTCTTGCACTGAGTTTCTTCGGCATATATGTTGTGTATCTTTTAGATCCATTCGATTTACAAGAAAAGAAGGCGATTTGGAGAAGGGGGTGCATTGTGAATATTCACCTTAACATATTGTTCCAAGTTCGGGCTTTAATAGGGAGTGATTAATTCTTTATTACTTTTTACTTATTGATCTTCATCTTCTTTCTTATTTATCCCAATTTATTTTCCATTACTTTTTTATTTTCCTTTGTGTGGCAGGTAGAGAGGACGTTGGGGTCATCAGGAAAATGTTTTCATCAAATATGATTTGAGCTTCTCATTTGATCTGTGAGGAAGCAATCCTCATTATCTAGGAAAGAATCTACATATCTCAGGTGAGTTTCTCAACCAATTTCTCTATATTTAATTTTTCATCCATTGCCCATCAACTATTCTACTGAAAAAACCCTAGTTAGAAGTAAGATAAAATAACTATGGCATATTATACTTGAAATATCAAAATTTGGCGAATTGGGTTTTGATGGAAATTATCCAAAACCAAAAATCCCAAGGAGGCGTCACCTTTAGACTCCATATACCCATTTTACTATGGCATTGCTCTTCCAGGCAAATCACCCTCTCCTCTTTGACTGGAATTTTTTGAGTTTAATGTATCCTGGCCTTGTTTGGATTCTGAATATTGTTATTTATATCATTCAAGCAATAAATCAAGTGTGTTAAAATCCCTAATTCAGTATCAAATCTAACTTTGGGTATTTTCCCTATTTTTTCATCTAAATCCCCCGATGGTCCCATATTTGATCATTTGAGTTAACACATGAATTCTAGATCTGGTAACAATATATGTCGTCGATTCAACCATTTGACCTGAGAACACTTCCAACATCTTTAAAACACTCGGTCTTTCCTTAATTGGTGGCTTTATCCTTAAATCTGGTTCACAACAATCACATTACGTATTATGTGCATTTAGTTTGATCTGGTGGTTAGCTTTAGGCCTTTATATATATGATTGGTCTATGTATCTCACTTTGTCACTTGGGATTTACTGACATAAAGCAAAGGAATTCCTAACCGGCGTGAAAACCATCCATCTTTTGGGGGTTAAGATTTTCGTACTTTGCGGCTTTAGTTGCATGTCCCCTCTACCATCCTGTATAGGATTACATTATGGGACAACTATAAGATTCGTGATAATAGGACTATCATCCATTCTTATCTAGACTCTTCCTTTTGCATATGAGTTTCAAATTTTAAATATTGAATTTGTAATCATTTTCATAGTTTTATGTTTCATGAATCATAACTCTTGACTTCTAAATTTAAATTTAAATTTTTAAGTGTTCTTGATAAAGTTTACATGAAAGCTCAAGCTTATAATAAGCAAAGGAAAAGAAGTAGATTTTCTTACTTTTGAGGTTGCCTAGACTTGGAATTTTAATATTTTATGTACACAATAGTTATTTGGTGTTTCTTTATTTTATTTTCTCTCTATTGAAAAACATGGGAAAACCAATTCATTCCTATAAAATACCTAGTATTGCAATTACATGTCAATTTATTTTCAAACTTTCCTACACGCTGCAAACATGAACTGTGGTCACCAAAGGGAAAAATGATCCAACCAACAGTTGGCATGTTGTCGAAATTCAACAAAGTCTAGCACTTCGACTACTTCGACTTCTTTGACATGTTCAACATCGACCTCGACAAGTCTGAGCCTCGACACAACCGACTTTGACAAACTCGACAGGTTTCGCTCTTGACATAGAGCATCTTGGCATGCCTTGTCGGAACCCACAACTATCGAACATATGTTATGCTTATATAATACTCCCTTGTCCATATATATTCTATTCGATAATTTTGTCTAGCTTAGGAGGACAGTTTCATTGTACTGGGGTATGGGGAACACATATATAGGTTAACAACTACTTACTGCATGTTCATGCATGAGTTTAGGTTCCTCTGATACCAATCCCTACATTATAGGAGCCACTCTGAATGCCACCAACAGCCTCCATCAGTTGGTCATGGTTGGTAAGCAGTTATGCTAAGTTAGTCTCCAGTTACATTCAGTTAAATCACTCTCAGTTAGTCTAGCGCCAGTTTTGCATGGTTGCATGGGGAAGTGGTGTCTTTTTGCACCTACCTCATCAGTTTAACTGGTTATCATACTAATTTATACATTAGGAGTTAGAATAGTGGCTCCCGTGCAATGATTTAGACACTCCTACTTAGTTATTTAGTTGGTAGATTTGAATCTTATCCACATCATTCGAATTCTCGTTATTGTAACATTGTGGTATTACTGTTGAATTAATGAAGATTAATGTTGTAATTTAATAATCAATTCTTATCAAATTTGTTTGAAATTTGTCTTGTTCAATGTACATTATTCTTGATATTCCATTGCACAAGTCACCTCTCAATTTCTCTCCTTTTCATGTAGATAAATGGTTCATAATTTAACATGGTATCAGAACCTTGTTCAGGCTAGCAACAAGTCTTTCCCAATATCCATTGTACACCAGAAGCAACGGAGTTTCCACATAAATCCAAGAATGATATCCTTTCTCCCTCTGAATTATGTTCACAGAATTCTATCCAGGTGTGACGGACTCTGATAAAGTGTACATGTCGAGGTGGAAAGGATTGAAACTAATCACATGATTGCGAAATTATTTTTGTTTTTGTAATTTGGAGGTACCTACGTAGATTTTGAGGAATTGATTGTTTCAACATACATAAAGATGGATTTGTCAACTCTCGTACTTTGAATCCTTACACCCTTCAACTATTTTGATTGGATGGCATATATGCAGGTATCCTTGCGCAATCTTGGCCTGTAGGATGACTATGGGTAGAGAAACCGTGCCCCAACAGTATGTTGAGAAGAACAAATTTTTGAATCGGCTTGATGAGGCCTTTGGCTTCATGTGTACTCATATATCCTGGGATATTTTTTTCCATGTTGAGGGACTAAGGACTTCGAAGGAAGCTTGGGAAAATATTGAATGTTTGTTTGGAAAAAAAGATGAGCTTCGAGGGCACTTATTGGAGAATGAGCTCATTGCTTTACAGCCCAACAGTTTCAAATCTATTCAACAATTCTTCACAAAATACAAGTCACTAGTAATACAATGCAAACAATGTGGATTGGAGAGGAAATATGAGAAACTTGTGTTGTCTCTACTAAGCAAGCTTGGATCTGAGTACTCAATCTTTGTCTCTACATTCCATTTCAGAAGAGCTTACATCCCCAATTGGAAGACTCCTTCTCTATATTCTTTTGTCGAGTCCTTAATACAAAATCAAGATAAATTGGTTCAAATAGGAGTGATTCAAACCTCAAAGAATCAATGACTCTTGATGAAAGACTCAAACAATGTGCAAGCCAGAGAGAAGCACAAAGGGAAAGATCCCAAATCCATTGATCTGAAGCCAAAGGAGAATCATAGATCTTCTAAAGGAGCCTCGGGTTCCAAGAAAAAAGAAGAAATTCAAGAAGACTAGATGTCCATATTGTATGAGAGGCTTTCATGTAGAGAGCCGGTGCATGAAGAATACAATCAGCCAGCTTTCAACACTCTTTGAACAAAACAATATTCCCCTCCCACAAGGAGCAAAGAAGTCTAATGTTGGACAACCAACATAAGATCATGAGAGACGCCATGCCTTGAAGGCAGGCCTCACTCAGTCAAAATATTACTTGATTGATTATGGAGCATCCAACCACATGGTTTTCTACAAGGAATCCTTCTCCACTCTCACTCTATCAGGAGGACCTATCACTCACATGGGAGATGACTCCCAAATCTTGGTTGTTGGGAGAGGTTCTGTTAAAATCCAACACGGTGAGTTAAAGAATGTTCTCTATGTGCCCTCTCTTGCATCAAATATGTTGTCTGTTTATCAGATGACCCACATAGGCTCTCCCAAGAGAGTCACATTCGATTATGACTCGGTTGAAATCACAAAAAAAAAACTACTGGAAATATCATAGAGAAAGGGTTTTCTAACCATGCCTCAAAGGCATATGAGTTCTCCCATTTCCTGCCTGTTTCACATTCAATAACTTTAATAACTCATGCCAACAACACCAGCAAGATATGACATGATAGATTTGGGAATCTTAATTTCAAATATCTCCAACAACTCCACAATGAGAAAATGGTTGAAGGCGTGCCTCTCATCCAAACATCAGATGGAGTATGTCGTGGTTGCTTGGTAGGTAAGCATCCAAAGAAGAGGTATGAAGTTGGAAAGGAAAATAGAGTTGCCTCTATAATTCATCTAATACACAGTGATGTTTTAGGACCTATGCCTACAACATCAAACAATGGTTCCAGGTAATTCCTTACTTTTATTGATGACTGTTCAAGGTTCTGTTGGGTATATTTCATGAAACAGAAATCAGAAGTATTCAAAAATTTTAAAGTTTTTGAAGCTTTGATTGAGAATAGTTTCAGAAAAAAGATCAATTCCATTAGATCAGATAGTGGAGGTGAATACATTAAAAGATATTTTCATCATTATTTTGAATCATAAGGGATTCGAATGGAACACTTAGTTCCATACACACCACAACAGAATGGTGTGGCTGAGAGGAAAAATAGATCATTGAAGGAAATGGAAACTTGTCTTCTCCAAGCCAAGAATCTTCCTCCTTCTCTTTGGGATCAAGATGTAAACTGTGATTCATACATATAGGATAGAGGGACTCATAAATATGTGGTTGGGTACACTCCCTTTGAATCATTGCATGGGCATAATCCTAATGTCTCTCACTTAAGAGTTTCTTTTTCCAAAGCTTAGGCCATAATACTCACGGATAAGAGAAAGGCCTTCCAAGCCCAGAGTAGCGAATGCATACTGTTGGGATATGTTGACGATGAAAAAGCATATACGTTGATGGAACTTGCAACTAGGAAATTCTCCATAGAGCTAAGTGTTTAGTTTGAAGAAGACCAGTTGCTTGATCTACCACCATCTGAAGCACAAGAAGGTATAACACTCTTCCATTTCCTTTTGATGATGATATTTTGTCACATGTTTTAGATTTAGATGAAGAGGAAAAATATCAGCATGATCTTGATATTGAGGTTGTACCTCATGAGAATCTAGATCCAAATCCATCTCCCATCCCAAATCAGTGGCCTAAGCCTAAATGGGCCCAAAATCTCATTGAAGCAATTGGGGATGGTGTTGGTGTTGTTCAGGATAAAACACCCTTGTAACCTAGGGTATGGGGTTACCGAATTACTACTAACTTGTAGACAATCAGCTTTACGAGAGAATGGAAAGGGAATAGGAAGAAAGTCTTGACTTACCCGATTACCGACGGTTGATCCAACCTTGATCTTCTCCCGCTCCTCTTCTCTCTAAAGTTTCCAGGGATGCACCTCTTCACCTGAAAAGAGAAAATCCTTCAAGTAATATCTCATGCATATATATATCAGAGGTTAGATGAATAGTATATCAAACATATAAGCAAATATATTCATTAACCAAAATACATGAAATAGACTCAATACAAGATTGGAAGAAGAATTCTCTTTATTAACAATCGATGAATGAGATAAGAGTACAACCTGGCTTCTAAGACAAGGAATCCTTTGCAACCAAAGGACTCTGAGTTCTGCTACTCCAAGATTCTGAAGATATACCACCAACATAATTTTTCTCTCTAAAATTGATTGATTAGTCCCCACCCCAAGGCCTATATTTATACTTTGGGAAATAGAGTAGTTTCGAAGGTTGGGATGGTTGAGATAGTTGGGATAGTTATGGATTAGGACCCAACTAATCTCATCTAATCTCATTTTATATATTTTAAATTCGAAACAAGGTGCACGCGATTATTAATATAGGAAACTCGTGTACGACACGCGATTTGCTCGAAGGAAACCCGCGTATGCAAGTGTACGTGAGTTGCAATGCAAATACTCGCGTATGGTACGCGAGTTGCAATGCAGATAGTCACGTATACAACTCAACACTTAGAATATATATATATATATATATATATATATATATATATATATATATAT
>LPNX010150179.1:159746-221405 GCA_001517045.1 Pseudotsuga menziesii
GAAGAATGTCGGCACTCAGATGGAGAAGTGTCATTTGGGCTGATAACAGATTCCCCCTAATGTGTGAGGTCAGAGGGAAGCGATGGCCGAAATACATTATAATCATTATCTTGGAGAACTCAAAAGTCCAATGAAGCAGGGGAAGTACCTGAAACAAATACATAGCAATGTCATATACAAAATCATATCTGAGGATGCCATGTTCAATTTACTGGAACACTAGATCCTTTACAATATTTGAGTACATCATATGATACGGGTTCAAGTCCATGTATATTACAAAGGTGGATCGAAGCCATAATATACAATAATTATGAATCTTCAAAGATCTAGAAACTGTGTAAGTGAACACAACATAATATTGCACAACTTAGGTTATAGATATGAACCTAAGGTCTTCGTAAAAAATCCAAAGGAACCAGTACAATCCAGGCCATGTGAATAGATGTGTCGAAGTCGAACATGGATAGGATTCAATAGATTGTCAACCAATAGGTGATAATTGACAACTGAAGCAAAGGAATTCACCAATAGTGAAAGTGAATCCTGAGGTACCATCATCAAAATTCTAGGTATTCGTCGTCAGGAAGTGCTGATGAGAAACCATACTGTGATGAGGAAGGAAATAGATCCTCCAACGGACCACAAGAGTGACTAGGAACTGGATAAAGGAAGGTAAACACAAGTAATATCAGATAGGACAATGATGGGATCAGGATAAAAATCAGATGCAGGGATAAATCCTTGCACAATGAGCACAACACAGAGATGACCCAAGGCAACTATTAACTTTACAGATAGTACAACTAGACTTGTCTATCATGTAGGAGACATGATTAGATTCCCCAGGTATAACGGGCAAGTGGAGGAGTAATAAACTCGAAGTGATAGTTGAACTGAAAGTGAACACTAAGACATGAGTATCAAAAAGTACAGAGAGTGTTATGTTCAAGGATGACATGCCGCCACCGACTGAGAATCAAAAGAAAACTTATTCCTTATCTTTCCTGTTAAATTTTAACGAGTCCAGGAAAGTCAACTCAAGTCTCTCTTCATTTTTGACAAGCTTGAAGAGAAAAGGGAATAATGCTTGATAATGTTACTAATTCGTGGATTTTATGAGCCCGAACTAGTACATGCTCACTTGGTGTTTTCATGTTTAGAGAGTTGAAAACTCCGAAGAAGACTCTAGGGGGGTCCTTTTTCATCCAATTTAGTCTCTTGAGGCTGAAAAAGTATAAAACATACCATAGAAGAACTCTCTTAACTTCCTTAGAAGAAAAGGTGAACATTTTTCATACTTAGTCAAGGAGGTCCGAAAAAGGTTAAACTACCACCTACCCAACGCTCCTTCAAGAGCAGCATATAGATTGATTTTTACGAGTGTGAAGGAACGCAAGATCACTCAGAAAGATCCATTTGAGTACGAGGAATGGGGCTTACAACAGTAAACTCAATGTTTTTTTCTTAGTGTTTAACGAGAATGACAAAGACATAAAGTACACTTGAAATATTTTTCATGTTTAGGTCCAGAGCATGAAAAAGAGAAAACTAAGCTCATACCGGGCGTTCCTTTTCTGTAAATTTAGTCCCTCGGGTCCGGAAAAGTGATAAACCTATGCCTACGAATACTCTTCTCAATTCCGTAGAAAAGAGAGTGATCCTTTCTCATATTATTCCACATGGTCTGAGAAAGAGATAACCTACCACCAATGTGGATGCCCATTCATGTATTCTTAACGACCCTGAATGGAAAAGTTTACTCGGCATTCAAGTCTATTTTGAGGAGTTAGACCTGGGCCTAAAGAAAATCCATAAGGGCGAGGAGCCTTTAAAAGGGATAGCTTGTAAAAAGAGACCAAAACAAGGCTCAATTTGGCATGAAAAATAGCTAAGGAGACTCCCCTGAACCTATGACAAATGAAACATGAGTACCAAAAGACAATAAATGTGTTCTAATCTAGCGTACTCATGTGAGGAAAGCCCTATCCATGGAAGAATAATGGCATAGACAAGGTACTAATGGGTTAAAATACCATAGTCCGTGGTCAAAGTAGTAATTCTAGGGTAAAGACAGATTAGGTATAAATGTAAAAATGCATATGAATGACCAAAATCCTACCCTATATGAGTGAAAAAAAACTTCAAGTGACCTTAGACCTATTTGATTGAAGAAAAAAGACATGGTATTAGTTTGATTTTTATAAAAAATAAGAACTATAGGTTAAAACCCACTTTTGAAATAATATTTCTATAAATAGTTCAAAATAGAAATCAAAACTCACCATTTGACATTTTTACCCAATATAGACAAGTTTTACCTCTGCCTTCAATCACTTGGTGTGGACAACTTGGTGGATGATTTTCAAAACCGCAAGTGCCAGGTAAATCTACTATCCATGCTATTTCATTTTATCCAAGCAAATTTTGATTTTAGGCAAAAATTTAATGTTTTCAACCATTTTAAAGGCAGTCATGCTGTGTATGCAGGTATGATATGTAAACATGCGCGTACACGCATTTTATACGCGGTTTGCTTGAAAGCAAGTCGCGTATGATACGCGACATGTCCGAAGGATAGTCACGTACATTGCGCGATATATAAAAAAGTTATCTAGGGCCAAAATCAAAAGTTTTTATATGAATTTAATATTTGATAATGGTCTTGTTAACAGGTTGAAACATGGTGTTGGAGTGGAGGGAGAGGGAGCATGAAGACATGGACCAAGATGCTCTTCAAAGTGCCTCCACGGTAAATGCTTTGCAGCGAAGTGGGTTTCTTAAATTCTTTTGTACCTCACCTATGCGATCCAATGTTTTCTTACTGGAGTTTTTGATAAACTACTGGGATCATGATCTTGGTGCATTTGACCTACAAGGTGAGATTCTAGAGATTACCTTGGAAGACATCTATTTCATTTCCATTTTGTCACGACGAGGAGCTCCGGTCAACTTGGAAGGTACCGGTAAAGGCGGTAACCTTCTAAGTGTGCAAAACTACATTGACACATACTGTGCGCCCAATACTAAAAAGAGATGTAGTTGCATCCCTATTGTTCATATTCGCAGCTTGCCATTATAGGTGTTGGTAAGCACCATAATGAGGGTTGCAAGATCATCATCTCTTCATCCTGCAACTCGAAACCAAATGAGACTTGCAGTGGAATGTCTACAGGGAGCCCTATTTGACTAGTGTTCAAGAGTAATCCTGATAATGAAGAAGCATCTCTCTGATTGCAAAAGAGGCCAACGAAAAAAATTCAATTATTCTAGCATATTGGTGGCCTTTTTCTTTGAGAGGGTTCCCGGTCTGAGTCCTGTAGTACCTATACCCATTTCTTCTCCCTGTCAGCCTAGACAGAGTAGGTGGGGGAAATATTCCTCTGCTAGGGAGGCGGTGGATCGGTTTAGAGTGTATATGATGATGAATTCTACTTATGGTAGGGGTGATAGCTACCAGCACTAGAGCAGTTTCCATATGTTGGGATAGATTTTTGAGGTGACAACGACCTTGTCCTCCCTCCTGGAGGAGCATGGGGAGTGTCAAGTATTTGTGTTTTCAATTTTTTAAATTTTTATGAATTTTTAATCATAAAGATATATACATATGTATAAGAGTTTTTAATCCTATAAAATGTTGAAATACAGATATTGGATCAGTCCTCCCTGTTGGGCATCCACATATGTATGTGCGACCTATGGCAGGAGAGGATCATGGCTTGATTAGGGTTCTTGAGGGGAAGTTGTCTAGGCTTATCCAAAGAGTACCTACTTTATGCATTGAGCAGATACCTGTCGTTATGTAGGAGCTAGTGGTTGGTATACCACCTATCTGGATACGCCTTATGAGGGGGGTAGCTAGAGCAGTGCTTGTGTACATAGATGTCGCTGAGGTTGCTGTAGCTGAGGAAGCTGAAGAAGCCTGAGAGTAGGATGATCAGGATGATCAGGGGTACCAGGCTGGTCCAGATGACTAGGGTGGTCAAGGTTAGACCTAGGAGCATTTTATGGACTTCGATCCATTTTTTGTATTTTTTTGGTATATTATACAGTTATGACTGGATTTGAGGATAAAAAAATTGACCTATCTATATGGACAGATATTCACACACACACACTCACACACACACACACACACACACACACACACACACACACACATATATTGTCGTTTTTATTTACATGTGTTTTTGTAATGTATATGTTGTATATTTTTATGAAAAATGTGTTAAGTTCCAGGCCAACATATAATTAGCATATGCATCAGTTAATGAATTTTGATTTCTTGGAATATGATTGAATGTAATAAACTCAAAAATTCTTTCCAATAACCTAACTTGCATAAACTGACGTAGTAAAATAGGGTTTCGCACCTGATAAGCTCGATTGAGCTGGGAAACCACCAGTTGAGAGTCAAGTCCGACTTCCAGCTGGGTGATGCCATGTGACAAAGCATCCCATAAAATCTCAATGACAGCCCTGTATTCGGCCACATTATTGGTAGTAGGACCTAGGCAACCACCTCCAGAGGCAACTAGTTGTCCTGAGGGTGAGTAAATAACCCATGTGGTTGAAGCCAGGTTGCAAGTGTGACGACTAGCGCCATCTGTAAAACCTATGAACCACTCAGAAGACATCTGTAACAACCAATAGATGATATAAGAACACAAACTGATGAACTATTGTACATAAAGTTACATACAATAAAAATACAGGAAAAAGCGCTAAGCCTAAGCATAATACTTTTTCAAGTAGATCCCATTTCTATGCTCGGGCAGCTGATTCCCCTCGAAATCAGTTAATTCATATGTACCTTTCTTCAAAACTTTTGACACGACATAAGGTCCTAAGCACATAGACCTAAATTTCCCTACCCCCAGGGGTTCTTTGTCTTGATCCCAGAGCAAGACAAGCTCCCCATTAGAAAAAGTCCAAGGTTTGACCGATTTATCATATTTATTTTTGACACTATTTTTATGAGCCTCATTTGTTGTGAGTGCATCTCTATGATGTTCATCTAGATGTTCTAAGTGTAACAATCGTTCTTCAAGCTCAAACGTATCAGGTAACACATGAATAGCAATATTTAAGGACAGGATTTTGCATTCAACCGGGGTTACTGCTTCCACCCCGTGAACGAGTTGGAAAGGAGAAAACCCTGTAGTAGTTTTCACATTGGTTTGATAAGCTCAAAGTGTAGGATACAACATGATGTGCCAATTTGACCTAGCTGCGTTAAAAGTATGCTTGAGAATAGTCTTCAACCCTTGTTTACTGCCTCGACTTGACCATTCACTTGCAGGTAGAAAGAAGACGAATGTTCTTGTTTAAACCCTAGCATAGTGGTCAATTCAATCATCATACTATTTTGGAAGTGACTGCCATGGTCAGTGACAGTCTCTTTAGGAATAGCGAACCGTGCGATAATTTGGTTGAAAATGAAAAAAGCTACAGTTTCCCCGTCAGCTTTATAGGTGGGAATTGCCTCTGCCCACTTCATGAAGTAATATACAACGACAATGATATGTTTGTGCCCCCAGCTGAGATTGGGTTGCACGTCACGTAATCTATCCCCCAATTCATGAAGGGGCCCACTGAGATGATGGGAAATAACGGAGTAGGATGTGACCGCATCTTTCTGGTGTAAAGCTGACAAGGATGACAACACGTCATGGATTCCACACAATCTTTAAAGATCGTGGGCCAAAAATAACCGGCACATAAGATCTTTTGGGCCGTTGCTAACCTAGATAAATGACCCCCACACACTCCACTATGGGAATCATTTAGGACAGTCTCGGCTTCTTCGTGGGTAAGAAATAGACGTAAAACAAAATCTACCCCCCTACGATATAAAGTATCTCCAATAATGTGGTAGTTTTTTGCATGTAAGCATAGTTTGCGCCGTTCTTCCCACGAGAAGGCTGCAGGGCACTTCAGAGTCTGGAGATAGACAAGTATATCTCCGTACTAAGGGTCAGAGGTGGAAATCAAAAAGATGTGCTCATCTGAGAATGAGTAATATTCAATGGCTACATCTTCCTCAGCTGGAAATTCTACGATGAGCTCAGTAAAATCTAAGGATTATTTGGATTTGGCGGATTGGAAATCTAAGTCAAAATCCTGAAGAATGACTATCCATTTTTTGAATTTGCCTCCAACTATCCGTCAGGACAAAACATATTGGAAAGGATTAACATCCGCCACTATCGTCGTGGTCCTCAGTAAGATGTAGTGATGCAACCTGTGAACAAGATACACAATTGCTAATGCCAACTTCTCGAAATGGGAATATCTAAGTTCAAGGCCAGCTAAAGAATGACTAAGATAGTAAATGACATGCTCTTGGACCTTATCATCCTCCTGGACTAGTACTAACCCTATGGTTGACTCGGATGCGACCAGATACAATATAAAATCGTGAGAGTAATCTGGCGGACGCAGTAATGGTGCCAACAACAAAGCTTTGTTTAATGCCTCGAATGCAAGTTGTGAGATTTCATCTCGTACAAATGGGGTTTCTTACTTCAACAGGTGCATGAAACCTTTAGTGATCTTAGCATAATTTATGATAAAACATCAAAGGAAGTTGGACTTCCCTTGCAGGCTTTGAAGCTGCCTGATGGAACAAGGAGGAGGAAGATTTACTATGGCCTCAACTTTCAAAGGATCCACCTGAATACCTTTGTTAGAAACAATGAATTCGAGTAGTCTCCCTGACTCGACATAGAAAACGCACTTGTGGGGATTCAAGTGAATTTTGTAGTATCTGCATCGTTTGAATATTAAACGCAAGTGATCTGGATGATCAATCCTCTTATGAGAATGTGCTGGTAGATCATCAAGGTAGGGTTCGACAATAGATTTAATGTCATGAAAGGCAAAATTCATTGCCCGCTGAAAGGTAGCCCCTGCATTTTTCAATCCAAAAGGCATTTTCTTGTACGCAAATGTACCCCAAGGACAGATGAAAGCTGTTTTATGTTGGTCTTTCGGTTTAATTTGAATTTGATTATACCTGGAGAAACCATCCATAAACGAAAATACTTCACTCCCTGCACAGGCATCAATGATTTGATCTATGAATGGTGTGGGGTATTTATTCTTAGGACAAGCTTTGTTTAGATCATGAAATTAAGTACAAATGTGTATTGTCCCTTGCTTTTTGTCGACAGGAACGAGGTTGGATACCCATTCTGTCAAATCTATCGGGTAAATGAAACCGTCTTTCTGCAGTTTTTTAACTTCAGCCTTAACGGATGCCTCTTTACACAGATTGACAGGTCGAAGTTTTTATCGAACGGGTTTGGCATCAGGATATGTTCAAATTTCATGCTCGACTATTGATGGATCTATGCCTAGAATCTCCTCATATGACTAGGAAAACACGTCGCGGAATTCCTTAAACAAGGCTGTATAGATCACAATCTCCTCCGGAGAGTAGTTTTCACCGATGTGTACATTTTCCACAATGTTTGGGTTTGCAGAGATGTTGATAGGAATAGTAGCGAAAATATTTGTCATATTCCCCTCAACAAATATTCCTTCCCTAGGTAAGGGATTAATAGGTGTATCAGCATCCCCTTCCAGTCTCATATGGAACTCTTGGTTCTCAATCCTGCTTAACTCTAGAAGAAAATAGGATTGATGGTGAATATCTTCACAGATCTTATCTCATCCACACATAGCTTCCAGAATGGCTTCATCAAAAGGCAAAACCATATCTAAGCAATCTTTAGTATGCAAATAGTTCTCTGCCCAAGAAGGAAGATAGGCTTCTTCTGGCTCCTCTGAGACTATGAGAGGTACCAGAATGGGATCAACAACGGTATGAACGATAGCTTGATAAGCTACTTTCGTTGCTGATAATGGCACTTTAGGTTCATGGAGGGAAGGAAGAACCCAAGGATCTGTTCTATCGACAACCATTGCAATAGGCTTCCCTACACTAGTAGAACCTAAATAATTAATCGAAGCTGGAAAATTGAATGTGCCCATCAATGATGCATACATTCCAGCCTCTAAGCTCTCTGAAGTAGCTTTAACCTGATCAACCAATGACATGGTGGACTCGTTAGTTTCCATGCGGCCCTTTTGAGTAAAACTGAGTTGGTCTACAGTAACCAACTTCCCTTCGTGCGGAAACACTACTACCCGAAGTACGGTCGATGCAATAGCAGACATGGCATAAGTCCAACTTCTCCCCAGGAGCAATTTATAATCCAAAGGTGCATCAATCACCTCTACCTCAACATACATTGCCTTCCCTGCCAACTTTATTTCAAAAGCCGGTAGGATACCATGTGGATGAAATGATCTTCTGTCGAAAGCAGTAAGTAGGGTGTTCGATGGAACTAGCTATGGAGATCCAAGAGCTTTCTAGAAAGACAAGGACATGACATATGTGGAAGAGCCCTCATCAAAAACTGCCCTTCTAATGGTTTTTCCGCCATGGATGACATCTATTGATAAGGCCACATGATAAGGTAGGCGAATTTTGACATTAGACAAATTAAACTTCGCCATGAGGCTCAATGAATCCATACTACCTAAGGCTACTAAGAGTGCATCTTGCTAGGCGGGACAAATCTGTAACACCTCTAAATCTGACATCGCACAAGGGGTCTAGCCTAAATCTTCAACTACAGATTAGTTGGCTGCATCCCTAGCATTGGGATTGTGCAAGGTTTTCTTAAAGACACCCTTTGGTATCTTGGGCATAGTTTTGGCAGGTTTTTCAATTGTGAGAGGGTTAGAAGTTTCACCTATAGACTTACCCTTCTCTGAAGCCTCAGTCTCATAGTTCTTGTTCATAGTCTAGAATAAAGTCTGGGAACGAACCATGTTGATATAATTTGGGTCAGGAGCATTTGGGGTGCCCCCTGCTACATTTGAAGTTGAAGCTGAATTCTGTCCTTGGGGAAAAGGATCCTTCAGGACAACCAGTTGTTGGCCTTTTAGCATCTTCTAAGATTGGTCAATAAGGGGACATTGATGGGTCAGGTGATCTTCTTAGCACAACTTACATGGGAATTTCACCTTCTTCTTTTCTTTTTTCCCCCCATTAGCATTGTTTGTGGGTTTTTTCTTGTTTTGGTTTCCTCACCTTTCTTCCCCTTCTTCTTTTTCCCACCGGGCTGTTGATTTCCCTTTTGAGAGGATTGTGCAAAAACATTTGCATTCTAGGGTGAGGGGGCAGCTTTTGCTTCCTCCACCGTAGAATGTTTGATGGACAACTCATGGAGTTGCTTATCCAAAGACTCTACAGTGGGAGATTTCACAAAACCAACCACACCATCCACATGGGGTCTAGGCTTAGGTTTCTCTACATTATGCGTTGGCCTCGATGCATTAGGGATGATTTCATATAAAATCCTAGACTAAGAATATATCAAATCTAACTTTTGGGCCCTGAGGATAGCCTCTTTCTCATTGTTTACTCCCGAAGTAGATACATCCTTAGATATATACGACAATAAGGATTTAAGGAACCATTCTAGTAAAAACTCGGGAGGAATAGTGGCCTTAATAAGGCTCTTACATCTTCTCCACTCTTGGATGTGATCCGAAATATGAGTGGCCTTGTCCTGCCGAAAGGTAGACAACAAGTCTGTACCAGCATCATACCAGACAAGAAGTTGGAAGTGATTAAGGAATACATTAGCCAAGTCCCAAAAAACTATCAAACGTAATAGAGGGTAGTTCAATGTACCATTTTGTTGCGGTACTAGTCAAAGTTCTTTGGAACAATCTCAACCGAACCGTGTCATCGTTCAGTGAGTTGGAAGAGCACCATAAGTGGAAAGTGGTGATGTGAGCTCCTGGGTCTTCACCAACTTTGCCTTCGAATTTTGGGATATTCGAGAGCAACTTGGTCAGAATGGGTGGCTAGGAGGAGTTATGTCTCACAAGGTCATTCATTAGCTTCGACAAGTCTGGCAAGTTTAAAGTTTCCAGGAAAGGGATCTTGGGTCTAACCGGAGCATGAAAAGTACCATCTTGGGGATTAGAGGGACTTGCCCCTAGGTTCCTAGATGTGAAGGTGAGGTTGTCCCCTGCTACCGGTTGCGAAGTAGTTGGGCTGCTTTGGAAAGGATTCCACCCATAAGCCAGTGGATTGTTCACGTGCGGTGCAGTGTATGAGGTTCAAGCTGCCCTAGTTGAAACTGGGGTTTGGAACACAGAAGCAGGTATCCACCCACTAAAAAGCGAGAAAGGAGAGCTCGTGAAAGGAGCTGAAACCAGAGTTTGAAAACCTTGACCATAAGGATTAGGGTTTTTGAACTGCACCCCTACATACGTGGGTGTTGGACCTACATATGGAGTGGATGGGGGAATGTGCCCCCCATTCAAAGGAAAAACTTGGACAAATGACGAGGATATTATAGGACCACTCTGAGTAGTGTGTGCGAAGGAAGTAGAAGTAGAAGGTACACTAGGAATCCCAGTGACCACTCCACTAGAAGTGCCTACTAAATTTGTGGAAGTCAATGGTTGAATCACTCAGCTAGCTGGAGTTAAAGGTATAGTAGGTATACTTGTTCTAGGGCTACCAACTGGGGGAGGTGGCACCCCTTCAGCCGGAGCGGCTGAGGTGGAGGTAGGAGAACTTTCTCCTGCACTAGAAATTAGTCTACCCAGAGGGACACCAATCACAAGCGAACCAAAAGCATGAACCTGGACAATCATAGGATCGTTTAGGTCAGTTAGAGGTGAATTAAAGTTCCTTGCAAACTTGTCAGCCTGCAAGTATTCTATCTCTACTATAGTTAAATCAAACTGGTTTGTCCTAAGTTCTGGTTCACCTAGAACTTCACTAACTCCTATCGGTTCAAAAGAACCGTCTGTGTCTAATCTCCGCCTTTGAGGGGGAGGTGGATGTTCCAATGTAATAAGAGAAGGAAGGTTTTGCAACCTTCTTGACCTTCTGAGAGGTTGATCCTCCACGATTGGAAATTTGACTCTTCACACCCTAAGGTCGGCTAAACATAGACAAACCATAGAGCAATCACTACAAAATTTCCTAGAGTCTCAACAATCACAAGGGGTATAAGATATGATTTCCCGAAGAAAGCTGAGAGACAGTTTCTTGGCGTCCTTGAAGAGGTTCTTAGGCATAAGTGGAGGAATCACCCACCACCCTCCTACACTTTCAACAAGGGTTACCTTCCAAGCCCATCCAAGGTCAACCAGAAATAGCCTTTTGGTTTACCTGTGTATGAACCCTAGATGTCAAAGAGACTAAAGGCTACCTTAACTATATCAATAGTCTAGGGGGACAGTCACAATCATGGTCCATACGCATGGGCAGGGTAGCAAAGCCCGAAACTCTGTCTAGGACAAAATCCCCAGATGCGCAAAAACCCTGGTCTATTTTTTGACAAGGAATCGGAGGGTTATCTCCTCAGTCCAAGCCTCCACGCAGCCTCATGCTTAACTCCCGTTTGAGAGGAGCTTCCCAGATACTACCAACATATAAAAGGATTTACCTATTGATTGGCCAACTACGTTTGAATTTAAACACTTGTGGAGAGCTTACACTTCCTATCCCACAAGTTTAGCCTAAGCTAGTAAGTGTATGACCCTATAAAACAAAACTTGCTAATAAATTTTAAATTATATCGTTCATTTTAAGGGATGTTCTTAGTCAGAGGGTAAGTGGTGTGAATGTCTGTGATATTATAGACTTGATAAAAAAAGTAAAAAGGTGTATAAAATGAATTCCAAAACAAATTACAACTACTTAAATCAAGCTTCTTTTCTTTTTGTAAATATGAGCTAATGAGATTACAACTAAGTATGAGAAGACTAAGACTTGTTTTTATAATTTTTGAAATTTTATTCGAAAATACTGAAAATAAAAATACTATATGCAATTAAATGCAAAAGTATCAAATGTTTTTCTTCACTTTCCAAATTCTTCAAAAATTATCATGCACCTAAATGCAAATTTTTTTGAGTATGTTTGAATAATCGGACCATAAAGAAAGCAATATGAAGTATAGCGGACTTGTAAGAACCAATTTTAACCACTTAAGGAGGAGACTTGGTAAACACCTAACTTGGGAAGAATCAATGAATAAAATCCACTGAAATTACTAAAGGACAAGTGACAAACTGATACTACCCGAAAGCAGTACAGAGTACAAGGTATCCAAAATCCTAATCACTGACTCATATACACAACACTGAACCTATCACCAAAACAGGAGAACCTACTTCAAATTGCTAAGTGAAAGAAGACTCAAACAATAAAACTCAAAGGCTTAATGAAATGCACAAAGCATAGTGTACAGGAATTTCAAACTTACAGAAAGATGCCAGCAACATAAGACCTTCAAGCAGACAAAAATCCAAACAAGACAGGGACAAGCAACCCTCCCTAAAAAAATTTGCTGCTACAGGACGTATGTGACTGTCTTATAGGGAAACTCGAGTACTGCACATGACTGTCTTATAGGGAAACTCGCGTACTGCACGCGACTGTCTTATAGAGAAACCCACATATACAAGTTGCTATACGCGACTGTGTAGCACAACAACCCATGTACGCAACAACAAAAAAAATTCATAAAAGAAAAATAATAAAGGTCTATGGACACACTACTACAAATCAAAGGAAATATAGACAACCACACACAAAATCAGAGCAAAGACTGGGAAAGTATCTACATGACTAACCCACAGCAGGTTGGACTCCCCAGCGGATTCGCCAGTTCTGTTGTTCGGGATAAAACACCCTTGTAACCTATGGTCTGGGGTTACCAACTTACTACTAACTTGCAGACAATCAGCTTTACGAGAGAATGTAAATGGAATAGGAATAAAGTCTTGACTTACTCGATTACCAACGGTTGATCCAAGCTTGATCTTCTCCTGCTCCTCTTCTCTCTAAAGCTTCCAGGGATGCACCTCTTCACCTGCAAAGAGAAAATACTTCAATTAATATCTCATGCATATATATATCAGAGGTTAGATGAACAGTATATCAAACATATAAGCAAATATATTCATTAACCAAAATACATGAAATAGACTCAACACAAGATTGGAAGAAGAATTCTCTTTATTAACAATCAATGAATGAGATAAGAGTACAACCCAGCTTCTGAGACAAGGACTCCTCTGCAACCAAAGGACTCTAAGTTCTACTACTCCAAGATTCTAAAGATATACCACCAGCATAACGTTGCTCTCCAAAATTGATTGATTAGTCCCCACCCCAAGGCCTCTATTTATACTTTGGGAAATAGAGTAGTTTCGAGGTTGGGATGGTTGAGATAGTTGGGATAGTTATGGATTAGGACCCAACTAATCTCGTCTAATATTGTTTTATATTTTTTAGAGTCAAAACAAGGTGTACATGACTATTAATATAGGCAACTCGCGTATGACATGCGAGTTGCTTGAAGGAAACCCGCGTACGCAAGTGTACGTGAGTTGCAATGCAGATAATCGCGTATGCAACTCAACACTTAGAAAAAATATATATAAAGCTGGTTTGAGGGTAATGCATCCCAGGTCATGCCCATCTATAGTATTTTGACCACTTCAATCCTAATTTGTCCTTTTGTGTACCAACATGAAGAATGTTGGCACTCGGATGGAGAAGTTCCATTTGGGCTGATAATAGCTGGGAATCCAGAAAATAGAAGGAGACCAAGGTCCCAATATCAGAATGAACATGTTGCACTCTATTACACAACATCGCTATCTACAGAGTGGTGCAACAAAATTCTAGGAAAGTGTTACTTTATGATAACGAATGATCAACCATTTGGCCCATAGAAAACAAATTTGATCATTCCATTCCTACTCCAGAAAAAAGAAACACATACAACATCCATTAGATCAGAAGAACATTGAGAGGTTCACATGCACAGCTTCCGGATGTTGATGCACAGAAGAACCATGATGTTGCATGGTATTGCATATTGCAGCAAATTGTTTTGCAAGTTATTACCCAAAGAGGAAAATTTTCTCCTAAGTATAGCTTATTTTTCATGTTCCTAATTATTTTTTAAGGGGGGGGGGTTCCCATGAGGTTTTCCCCATTTTCCTTAGTTTATTAAGCAGTTTTATTTTTCATTAGATTGTATGGGTGACTTTTGGCCTAGTTTCCAGGGCCCAGAGTTGTCCAAGTCAGGATTAAGGGGGGGTGTTACGATTATATAATCCTCCCTTGTCCATATATTAATCTATTTGAACATTTTTCCTAGCTTAGGAAGAAAATATTATTGTACTGGAGTATGGGGAACACATATGGAGGTTAAATGCCACTTAATTCATGTTCATGCATGAGTTTAGGTTCCTCTGATACCAATCACTACATTATAGGAGCCACTATGAGTGCCACCAGCAACCTCCATCGGTTGCTCATGGTTGGCAAGCAATTATGCCGAGTTAGTATCTAGTTACATTCAGTTAGATCACTATCAGTTAGTCTAGCGCCATTTTTGCATGGATGTGTGGGGAAGTGGTGCCTTTTTCCACCTACCTCATCAGTTTAACTGGTTTAACTAGTTTAATTGATTGTCAGACTGATTTAGACATCAAGAGTTAAAATAGTGGATCCCATGCAGTGATTTAGACACTCCTAGTTAGCTATTCAGTTGGTAGATTTGAATCTTATCCACATGATTTGAATTCTCCTTATTGTAACATTGTTGTATTACTATTGAATTAATGAAGATTAATGTTGTAATTTACTGATCAATTCTTATCATATTTGTTTGAAATTTGTCTTGTTCGGTGTACATTTTTCTTGATATTTCACTGCACAATTCACCTCTCAATTTATCTCATTTGCATGTAGATCAATGGTTCAATAATTTAACAACATCGACAGAATGTCTCTGTCATCCAGTCGTTTGTGATGGTTTAAATTCTGAACCATTATAAATTCATGTAACTAAAAGTAGTGGGTAGTCACCCAAGTGTCTCAACGTTCTATATAAACATATATACTATTGTAACAATCAACCAACCTTCATGAAGAATAAGTAATATAGAATTTCATTCAAATTCTTTCATATTGTCTATGCGCATACTTTCTGTCAATATAATGTATTTCCTGCTTTACTTGTTATTTTTCTATGCTTCCTCCATAGAAATGCTCAACTTATTCAGTTGACTGTTGTCCCTAGCATGCACCTGGGCACGACCTGGATCATTGGTGTCAAACCTTGAGCTTGTTCAAAGCTTAAGTTACATCAACACTTGCATCGAAGTTATTTAACTTATGTCTATTCAAACATGCTCACAAACTCAACAACACAAGCATACATTTCCTTCGACTTCAGAATAGATGGTCGAAGAAGCAGACAATAGACATGCAACTGACGAGACATAGCAACTCATAGAAAAAGCACTGGCTCGCCAGCAGACCGAAATGTTCTCTCAGTTCAACGATATTCTCATGCGATTCACTTCAAACTTCGAGGAATCCTCAACGCGACCTAACTACGATAAAATCAGCCCCTTCAAAGTGAAAATGAATCTGGACATACCGAATCTTGAAGGAAATATTGACATGGAATCTGTCGATAATTGGGCACAACAAATAGAATTGTACTACTCTGTGAATCAAATCTTCGAAGTGGAAAAGATGACCATTGCATCCTTAAATATGTCAACCTCCGTACATTGCTGGTGGGAAAATGTATCAACAAAGATGGAAAAAGAAGGAGACCCTATCGACACATGGGTAAAATTTGTTGAATACGTCCGAAAGGAGTTCTACCCACCCAAATATCTTGAATAACTATATAAGAAGTGGCAACAACTAAGGAAATGGAAATACCAGTCCGTGTAGAGTTACACCGACGAGTTCTATTGACTCATGGCTAGACTTGGTGCCAAAGAAGAAGAGAAATTGCTTATCTGGAAGTACATCAGTGGATTATCCTCATACATTCAGCAAGAGATGGAGTTTTTTATTGTCAGTATGCTTGCAAATGCATTTCATTACTCCATCATGCTTGAAGCTAAACAAAAAGGAAAAAAACGTTTCATGAAAAATCCAATAGGTAGACATTCAATAAGAAATCACCATTCAAATCCGATAAGTTTAAGCACCCTTCTCAGCCAACTCCACCAAATCCCGATCATCACAAGAATAAATTTCATAAAGACAAGAAGGATCACAATAAACAAGCTCCTACCGGAAATGGTGTGATTATCATAATTTAGCATGGCATGATACGTTAGAATGCAAAGCTTAGAAGGAATTTTTGGAAAAATTGTCAAAATCCGACTTGTCTGACAAAACCTTGGTAGAATTTGATCCAGATGCATCAACCTTCTTGGATTCAAACTCGATCACTTCGACAGCCTGGACTATCGTCGATGAGGAGGAATGAGAGTGCCTATTCCATACACAGATATGGGTTCATAAAAATCCATTACATATGATTGTGGATAGTTGTAGCTAGAATAACTTCATTTATGAATATCTTGTGAAGAAACTTGGTCTTGTCACCACTCCACATCCACAACCTTGCAACATCATTTGGATGAAGGATGGACAAGAAATAAGAATCACACACCAATGCAGACTCACCTACTTCATTAAGCCTTTTGAATATGAAGTACTATGTGATGTGGCACTGCTTTCCGTAGCTGACGCCTTGTTTGGGAAACCTTACTTGTGGGATTGACATGGTACATATCAATCACAGTCTCAGAAGGTGATTGTCAAAATTAGGAATCAGTGGTACGACATACCAGAGTGACAACCAACATCAACATTTTCTATGATAACTACCAACCAAACAAAGAAGCTTATCAATCATGCTCATAAGTTCTCATTGATTATGATAAAGCCTCAACAATCCAGGAAGACTGCAACAATAAGGAGACTCACTAACCTGTGCGGCTCCCAACAACAACAACAGATCGACCACATTCTTGAGGAATACCAGAACATATTTCAAGAGCCAAATGGAGTACCTCTGCATAGTCAGGTAAAACACTCCATCAAACTTGTTCCTGGTTTTTCATTACCTAACGCATATGTTTACAGAAGATCCATTCTCGAGAACGAATAAATTCGCAGACAAATCCAGGATTTGATCGACAAAGGTCATATCCTCCCTATATCCTCTCCTCGTGGAATTCCAATCGTCTTAGTTCCAAAGAAATATGGGACTTAGCACATGTGCATCAACTATCGGGTTCTCAATAAAATTTTAGTAAAGAACAAAAACCCTCTTCCAAGGATAGACGAACTCATCGACTATTTAAAAGGTGATAAGTTCTTTACGAAGCTTGACCTTCAGTTGGGATATCATCAAATTCCGATCAAGTCCACTGATGTATGGAAAACAACTTCCGAGACCAAGGAAGGATTGTTCGAATGGTTAGTCATTCCTTTCGGCTTAACCAATGCACCTGCAACCTTCATGAGATATATGGATGACCTTCTACGACCCTTCATCGACAAGTCTGTCATTGTCTATCTCAACGATACCTTGATTTTCAGTCGATCATGGGAAGAACATGTCAGACATCTTTGACAAGTCTTCGACACTCTCTAGCAACATTGACTATATTTGAACATGGACAAATGATCATTTGCGATGACTAGTATCGAATATTTGGGGTATGTAATTGACTCTGCAGGCATTCATGTTGACCCAAAAAAAGTACAGATCCTCAAAGATTGGCCCATTCCTCAAAAAATTCATGAACTAAGAAATTTTCTTAGTTTGGCAAATTTCTATCAATGGTTCATACTTGGATTCAATCATATCGCATGGCCTTTGAATCAGTTCAATAAAGGAAATGGGAAATTTGTATTTAAATGGACACCGACACAACAACAATCTTTTGAACAACTCAAAAAAATATTTGTACTACACCAGTACTTGTGTAACCTCATTTGCATAAGCCCTTTGAGATTAAGATAGATGCATTGGACTATGCTCTCGACGCAATGATCACTCAGTCAGGTCAGCCAGTCGCGTTTCATTCCACATCTTTCAACAAGACTATTAGAAGGTATTCAACGTATGAAAAATAATTGTACGCCATTGTGCAAGCTCTTAATATATGGAGACACTGCATTCTTGTCAAGGAAACGGCCATCCTCACTGACAATAAACCTTTGTAGTTCGCTCTGTCCCAATCAAAATTACAAACAACTCGGCAACTCAAGTGGATTAATTACCTTCAACAATTTTAGTAGGTAATTAAGTATAAGAAAGGTAATGCCAATGTTGTAGCTGATTTTCTCAGCCGACCATCCATTACTCTACTATCTACAATGACGAGTATGCAAGGTTACGACACCACTACTTTTCCATAATTGTGTTTGGTAGACTATGACTTCTCTGTAATTTATCGACAGCTTCAAGCCTACACGTTGTCTACTACCAACTACTTCCTGAAGGACACTTTGTTATACACCCTTGGACAAATTTGTGTACTAACCAGTGAACACAAAAAAAGCTCATTTGGGACGCACACTACAAACTAACTGCAGGACATTTTGGAGTCACAAGAACACTTGTTATCCTCCAAAATTATTTTTATTGGCCTTCGCTTAAATACGATGTCAACAAGTACATTCGATCATGTGTAGTTTGTGCCATCACTAAACCGCTGAATCGACGACAAGGACTGGACACACCCCTACCAGTTCCTAGGAGACCATGGGAATCTATTCCAATGGACTAATTAACGAAATATCCTACTACCAAACATCAGCATGACGTGATCTTAGTAGTAATCGACAGATTTTCCAAGATGTCTATACTTATACGATGCAAGAAGACTACGAAAACACAAAAGACTGCTCAACTCTTCTTTGAACATGTTGGGAAGCATTATGGCCTCCCAACGACCATTATTTCTGACTGAGATGCTAGATTTGCATACACCTTTTGGAAAACTCTTCGGGAACAACTCGACATGAGAATTTCTTTGTCAAAAGCCTTCCATCCACAAACAGATGGACAAATGGAAGTTGTAAATCTCTTGGTAGTACAACTGCTTCGCATGTACAACTACAAGCATAGTCGAACATGGGATGACAACCTTCCATACATACAACACAACTACAATTGTGCTCAACACAGTTCTACGAGAAATAGTGCATTTGAGATCTGTTATGGATTTCAACCCTTAGCACTTATCGACTTGATCAGTTCCTCGACACAGTCGAATGACACCGACTTCGAAGGACGAGAAGTTGAGAAAGCATTAAAGTTTAGAGATCAAATCTACAACATCCGGAAGCAAGGATATGAAATGTTTCAATGAGCTAGTGAAAAATCTAAGGCCCAAATGATAAACATCATATTCCTCATTCATTCCAAATTGGGGATCAGGTCTAGTTACATCTAAAGAGGGAGCGCTTCATTGGCCCATACAAAAATCTGAAACCTTTGCAATATGGTCCATGCAGTATCCTTAAATAGAATGAAGAAAACACTTTTTAGTTCGACATTCCTGCATGACTTGCCCTGCATCCATTATTCAATGTAAATATACTTCGACCATACCATGCACCATTGCTAGAACATAACGACTTGCAGACAACAGAACCCAAAGACATCCATCCAGATGTTCAAGAACCTATTCTCTGCGACACCATTATGGGGTGACGCATATGTCATACAAGGACGAACTCCATTCCATTGTTTCAAGTGGCTAAATTCGGACAGCTCCCCGCGCAAGGAAAATGGTACTCTGCTACTGAAGTATCCAACAAGTTTCCTCAGTCGAACGAATACACAATGGTGACCATTGTTTCTTAAGGAAGGAGGAATGATCCAACCAACTGTTGGCATGTTGTCGAACTTCAAAAAAGTCTAGCACTTCGACTAATTTGACTGCTTCGACAAGTCCGAACCTTGACACAACTGACTTCGACAAACTCGATAGGTTTCGTGCTTGACAGACATCATCTTGACATGCCTTATTGGCACCGACAATTGTTGAACATCGATAGAATGTCTCCGTCTTCCAGTCATCTGTGACAGTTGAACTTTCAAATCGTTATAACTTCTTGTAACTGAAGGTAATGGGTAGGCACTCAAGCGTCTCAACATTCTATATAAACATGTACACTATTGTAACAATCAACCAACCTTCATGGAGAAGAAGTAATATAGAAATTGGTTAGAATTCTTTCATATTGTCTCTACGCATACTTTCTGTCGATATAGTGTATTTCATGCTTTACTTGTTCTTTTTATATGCTTCCGCCATAACATTTCTCAACTCATTTAATCATTGCTTTCCCTAGCGTGCACCTGGATCAAAGAAACACATCATAACCAATATATCTGCTACAAAAAATATGATTATTAGCAGTAAAATAGTTTATATTTCATTTTATAATTTGAATTACATAATTAGTTCTAATATATGTGTGTGTGTGTATAATTGTTGTTCCCAACATGTCATCCCTTCAAAAATCGGGGGTGTCGTCTAGCCATCTCAGAAACTCGTCCTCGTTCCCCACCTTGAGTCCTTGAGGGTAGTGTAATCGAGGTTAAATGATTTATTGCCTCAACTCTATTGGGTTTGAGTTCCACTAGAATTTCCTTAAAAACGTGACTAATTCCTATTCGATATCTTCACACTTGGTTAAAACTTGATCATCAACATTTTTAAGTTCATAATTCGATTTCTCTGTATGTGTTGTATTATGGATTAGTGGAAGAAGCTTGTATTATGCTCTCCCTCCTTCATTCATTTAACTCTTGACTTTTGCTTCGAAATCGTTTCCTCCTATTGATTCATTTCCTTGATTCACGCTTGGAGGCCAATCTCCTCTTCAATGGCTTCCTCTGTATAACATGTGCATATTATTTCCTGTTGCAACTAACTCATTATCTCTTCAATCTTTATTTTCTCTTTGAATATGCCACAAAAAATGTCTTGTTCCATTTTTTAGTTTGGCTTTGAGAGTCTTTAGTTTTCGTTGTAGCTAGAACATTTTACTACCTCTTGGAATATCAATTTTCTCCTACCAATGTTGCACTATTTCTTGGAAGTTGGGGTGGGACAACCATAATTTCTCGAATCTAAAGGGATTTCTCGAAGGAATTCTAACCGTATGTCATTGCAAACAGATCAACCAATGATCTGATTTATCCACTGGTAAGATATTTTTTCTAAGGTATCCCTCAGTCATCATGATGGAATCAGATACCAAGAACCAATCTAGATGCGAGGCTCCACCTCTTTTATTAGTCCATGTAAAAACACCATTATTGGTTTCCATGTTAATGAGATTCAACTATTCAATAGTTTCCCCAAAAAATACACTTTCCTTGTCTAATCCTCTAAGGTCACCTTTCTACTCTAAGAGTGAGGTTATCATATTAAAATCCCCACCCAAGAGCCAATGCCTTTCTACAACTTGTTGTCCATCAAAGCATTTCCAAGAAAATATGCTTTAAAGATGGGGAATTTGGACCATAGACATTGGTGATCATCCCAACAAGCTCTATTCCTACAACATGGAAGTTCATGGATAAAGCAAAGGAGGTAGCAAACAAGTTTGATAAGGATACCTCTTTAGGGTTCCATATGATGGCCAAGCTGCCTGTAGCTCCTTACGCATCTATTGCCATATATTGGCTACCTATCTAAACCCTTTTGATTATTTCTATAATGGTTGATGTACGGAATTTTGTTTCTTGGAGCATTAATATTGAAGGTTTGTCTTGCATAAGTTTCTTCTCCAATATCCTTTTTTTGAAGCCCATTGGTGGCTCTTATGTTTGAGGAGATAAATTCATTTAGAAGGTGGGGGGATTGCGAAGAAAAAACATGTAAGCTAAGCATATTGACTTGAGCCAGGGAGTTTGACTCCCACTTTCTCAATTCACTGCTAATTGCTCTTGCACCCTCATTTTTGCCCTTCTTTGTATCCTTGCACTATCTCCTTCTGTTTTTTGGTCTATATCCCTAGCTATGCTGCAAAATGGGCTTTAAGAAGCGCCTATTTTAAGAGTTCCATCATTTTTTGTAGTGTGGACTATGGATCTTGCCACTAGCATGCCTCCTCTAAGGTTTGAAGATCCAAGTCACCCAGATCCACCTCCTCAACCTCCTGCTCTTACATTTCCATATCATCATTCATCGTTTTTTTGTGTGCATGTTTGACCCCCTTTTCACTCTCCCCTTTGTCATTTGGTTGCATATTATGTGTGTGGATGTTAGATGCTTCATTGCCCTGACTTGGGTCACCCTTTTACAGGTTATTGTTGTCTTCATTGATTTGATTGAACACCTCAAAGTTGTTAGACAACTGGGGTTTCTTTACTTGCTCTTGGTTTTGGTTTCTTTTGGGTGGCCTTATTTTGTTTATCACCTTCTGGAACCCATCCACATCTTTCTCCTCTTCCAGCTTACTTGTGGGAGATGGTGTTTAAGGGACAAAGATGGAAGAGATGTCTATGATCATGACACCTCTAGTAGCGAAACGAAACATTCTCATAGTCTATGGACTAAATCCATTTGATGTCTTTGTGGATCAAGATATTTGATTATGGTAGCTCTATTGTAATGTTAATATACATGCAAATCTTGGCATACGAGGTGTAGTGGCCCAACTTAGTAATTTTAGAAACCTTGAAGAAATACCCTAGTGTATTTCCGATACCTATGAAAGTTTGTTCCTCTTAGAACTCCTGAGGGAGCAAATATATTCTAATCTAGACAGGGGCATGATAGAAGTCTTCTTTATCTGGGTGAAAACACTCTTTCCAATTTGAGATCTAGTGTGGCATAATTAAAAAAATAAGGCCCATTATTGAAAATCTGATTCTTGTCTTCTAGGCTTGTCAAAACACTGTCAAAATGACACTAAAAAACCTGTTGAGCCAAGTTGGAGATCATAGTTCCCTCGTGGCTTCCAACTAGTGTTGATCCACCAGATCAGAGATTTCTCAACCGACCCAATCCCAATAAACTTTCCAATGACAACATGATCCTTCTTATATTGGATTCGCACGTTGATGCGATTTGAAGTTACTTGATAACTTGGCATCTGCGTAACCTTGTGCCTAGGTTGCCACCCACATATTGCTTCGTGGTTGAACACATGTTGAAAGACCCATCCCCCTCCTTCATATTTCCTTTAGCACAGTGTCATTAGGTTGGATTTAATAAAATTTAAATTCATCATACATAAATTATTATAATTTTTAATGAACTTCATGTTAAGTATTTTAAGTAGATAGATGGACCTCATGAATTGGGTGAGATAGAGTATCGTGTTATTGAACATTGAATTGGTCATAAAATCTTAAACCGTGAAAATATTGTTTGTTGAATCCTAAATTAGAAAATAAGAATCCACAAAAAGACTAGCATTCATATATGAGGATGAACTGGCATTGGCATTGGCTAAGTGAATAAAAGAAGAAGAAATTACATTTGGCTAAGTGAATAAAAGAAGAAGAAATTACTTGTAGGAGGTAGGTCTAGAGTATCTTCTTACACACTGAAGGTCCCCAGTTCGAACCTGGGCAGCACCATAACAATTACAAATTGTTCTTGGATTTTACAGAGATATCAATCCTCTCTTGACTTGAATCCAACCTGGGCATCACCATAACGTTTTCCAACTGATCTTTAATTTTATGGATAGATACAGATCTTACACTTCCCTTTCGCTTTCTGAAGTTTTACGGAGATAAAGATCCTCGCTTCACTTCCACTTCCTGAAGAACTGGAATCAAAGAACTTTAGAGAGATAATCACTTCCGCTTACTCTTTCGCTTTCCTGAAGAACTTGTATCGAACCTGGGCAGCGCCTTAACGTTTTCCAACTGATCTTCAATTTGAATCAAAGAATTTATTTTGTTAAGAAGGAAAAAACTATAAATTTGATATTAAATCAAAGTTTCTATATACTTGTCGTCATAATCTGATAAGCCAAAAATAAAATATAAAAATAAGTCCTATCCTGCCTTTTTGTGGGAGCATCACCCCACTGCAAAGCTTTTTCAATACCAGACTTGTATCTTTTAGATCAAAATCTGAGAAAAAGAAAAAACACTCCAGGAATACTTCTTTACAAAACTCGAATCAAAGAATTTTGAAAACATACAGATCTTCACATCACTTTCGTTTCCCTGAAGAACTTGAATCGAACCAAACTCCAGGAATACTTCTTTACAAAACTTGAAGCAAAGAATCTTTACACAACTTCAATCGAACCTGGGCCCCTTCCAGAAAACTTAAACTGATAAAATGGGGGCATTCCGAGAATTGAACTCGGGACCTCTCGCACCCTAAGCGAGAATCATACCACTAGACCAAATGCCCTTGACCTGACGTCAAAATGATGTGAAATGGCTCCATCGATAGTAGTCTATACACAAGTTAATCCTAATTTTAAATTTGTATATATATAAAACTTTGTGAACAATTATCTAAATGTATAAAGGAAAAGTGAAGAATTTATTCATTATTAGTAAAATCATTCTCGGATTCGTTATTTCACAAACAAAAAGGGAGACGAACTTGGCGGCTCAACATTATTCGGAGATATTTCAAGCTCCTGGCATCCATGGCTTCGAGCTCGGAGTTGCAGATTTTTCCTATACCCCTGGATAAAGCTTCTGCCTTAGCTTTCGTTGGAAAATTCATAGAGTTTGTGCCTCTCCTTCTTAACTTTATCTCAGCAGTTGACATCCTAGATTCGCTGGTGGCGTTGGAGAAGGAAGCTCCCAGGGTGGACGGTGAACCCGGTGAGGCGGTGGAGGGGATTAGACTTTACTCTCCCGGGCTCACGACTATTTGTGAAGATGATGATCCATCCTTCAGTTCACATGTCTCTTCTCATGGTGTCCCTTCGAGCTCGCAGATGTCTGATGTACCTCCTATACACTCGATTGTGGCCTCACCAGAGCCACCTCTTTTCTCCGATAGTGATTTTCCTCCTTTGAACAGGCAACTCGAGGGATCTCTGGACATTAACATATCCCCATCCCCCTCTCTGCCCCTACTGCATTTTATGAGAGGACTGAGGTTGTTCATCTGTGCCCCCCAGGGATTCTGGCCCCTGTTGAACCTCTTATAGCCTATTCAGCTGAGGGCCAAGATGAGTCCAGATGTCCTGCATATCTCCTCTATCAGGGCAGCGAACGTATCGGTCCGTAAGTGCAGAGGTTCTAAGAAAGGACGTGATAGTTGCAAGAATGTAAAGGAATCTATTAGGGCGGCTTATGGTGGCAATCATGTGCTTGTTCCTCTATCGGAGAGGGGACTCCCTATGAACACAGCTGAAGAGTCTTCCTATGTTCGGGCCCTTAGATATTTGGCCCTCTTAGACGATTCCCCATGATTTTCACGACCCTCAATGTTCGTGGGTTATGCAGGGGACCCGAAAGAGCTGTGTTAAAAAGGCTCATTAATTGTCAACATGTGGATATTGTTTTACTATAGGAAACGATGTTGGATGCTTCTTCTTCGTGCGAGTTTTTTTGAAGGATCAAACCGGGGTGGAGAGTCTTTGCTTTGGACTCTACTAGGTTATCTGGTGGTACCTTGGTGATCTGGAACCCCTAGAAGGTCGATTTGAAGCCTTTCTCATCTTGTGTTGGTATACTTCTCTCTGGTTTTTGCAAGGGTTATGGCAATCAGATTAACATTCTTAATATCTATGCTGCTTGTAGGGATTGTAGGAGGTTCTGGGACCGTTTGCTTCTGTTGGGTTGTTTACAGTTGCAGAATCTTATTCTTGTAGGAGATCTCAATCTCACCCTCTCTCCTAGCAAGGTCTGGGGTGTGGGTAGGCAGGAGGATGCTCTTGTTGATTATTTTACAAAGCTATTTGATGATGCATAGTTAAATGATATAGTTCCATCGGTTCTTTCTCCCACTTGGATGAATGGTCGCGCTAGTGGAGAAGAGATAGCTAAACGTTTGGATTGATTTCTATTGGTGGATGGTCTTTGTGAAGATATTGGGAAATTCAGGTCTTAGTATTTGGCTCAGGCTTCTCGGACCATAGGGTCATTCTTCTTCAGTTGGATTTTGTTGCATCCTTTCACTTTTATCCATTTAAGTTCAACCCCTCTTGGCTTAAAGAGGATGCTTTCAATTTGCTTATTCCCGAACAGTGAATGTTGTTGGTTGAGCGTGCTCCTTCGTTTAAAATCTATGGAGTGCTTCTTATGGATTATGAACAATCTTCGTAAGGTGGTTATTGGATAGGAGCGCAATAAGAAGAAGGATCTCAACAGAGATCTTGAGCACATCAAGGCTGAGATTCATGGGCTATCCTCGGATGTTTCTAGGGACCTTTTCTCTAGCTCACAGCATCAAGCCTTGTTGAGGCTGGAAGAGGCCCTTCAAAAAAATTTGCTGCATAATGAAGAAACCCTTAGCCAGAAGAGCCGAGCTATTTGGCTATTGGCGGGGGACTCCAATTCCAAGTACTTTCACAATCAGGCTAACAGAAGACGTTTGACATATGCTATTTGGGAAGCTAAGGGGGAGGACGGCTTGGTTGTTTATGACAATGAGTCCATTCAACGGGCAGTGAAAATGCACTTCCAAGTGTCTTATGCTGAGCAGGAGGGTCTTGGTATCTCAAATCAAATCCATGTCATAAAAAATTACCTTCGTTCTTTGAACACAAGGATTGTGTCTCCATCTCAGAGACGATCACAAAAGCTGAGGTGTTGAAAACTCTGATGAGTTTCAAGAGAGATAAAAGCCTGGGCCCAGATAGGTGGACCACTGAGTTCTTCATTCATTTTTTTGACCTGTTAGGGGCCAAAGCAACGAAGGTTGTGGAGGAATCAAGGAGGTCAGGTATTATTCTGGAGCATCTTAACAAAACTTTCATTACTCTAATTCCTAAGACTGAGAAGCCCTCCAGATTCAATGAATATCGTCAAATTGCTTTATGTAACCTTTTTTACAAGCTAATATCGAAGATTATAGCAAACCTCTTGAAGCCTGTGTTGAGTAAAGCTATCTCAGCTGATCAATCCTGCTTTCTCCCTGGACGACAAATTTTGGATGATGTGGGTAGTATGCAAGAATGTATGCATTCGATCAAGGTGATTTTATTCTTAAGCTTCATTTTGAAAATGCATATGACAGGGTGGATTGGACTTTTCTCCACCTTGTCCTCTTTCAGGTTGGTCTATCTTATGACATTGTCTGCTGGATAATGTCTCGTGTGTCCTCGGCGAGCTTTTCAATCCTAGTAAACGGATCTCCTTCACATTGCTTCAAGAGTGGTCGTGGGGTGAGACAGGGCTGCCCCCTGTCACCTTCCTTATTCATTTTAGCTGGAAGGGCTCATTCGTTTGTTCTTAAAGGAAAATGTGGATGATATTTTACAGTGAGTGAAAGTCTCGTATGGTTTTTTTCTCAATCTCATTATGTTTTTGGATGATATTATTATCCTGGGCAGGGGCTCTATGGCTGAGTGGAGTCTTATAAAGGAAATGCTTGATTCTTTCTACTCTGCTTCTGGTTTAACTATCAGCAGGAACAAATCTTTCTTTAGGAACAACTGCCCCAACGAGTTGTTGCTTGCACAAATAGTGGATCTTTTCTCACACCAGGCGGCGTCGATTGATGAAGGTTTGCAGTACCTGGGTTATAATCTTAAAGCTAACATGTACGAGAAGAAAGACTGGAAATGGTTAGTGTCAAAGTTTCAAAGGAAGATAGAGGGTTGGTCCTCTCATTGGCTCTCTTTGGGCGGGAGACTTGTTTTGACTACCTTTGTTCTGCAAAGCGTGCTGGTATATTGGTTCTCATTGCTTCGTCTCCCGTTTGGGATCATCTCTTACATTAGAAGGATTATCTTCAACTAGTTATAGTGCGACAAATCCAAGGATCACAAATATCATCTGGTCAGCTGGGAGAGTTTGTCAAGGCCGTGTGAGCATGGAGGCTAGGGAATCAAACACTTGGGAAACTTTAATAAATCCTTATGTGCCAAGATCCAGTGGAGAGCTCTTCATAGTAATGGGATTTGGGGCAGGATTATTAGTCATAAATATCTTCACGGGTTGCCTGTCATCTTGTGGTTTCGATCCTGTTATCAGCCCTCTGGTTGTGCTTCAATGATTTGGAAAAGCTTGGTGAACACCTTGCCAGTCATTAAAGCAAATATCAGCTGGCTGGTTGGGAGGGGATCGCAATTTTTTGTGGGGATGGGTGGCGTATACACCCTTTCTGTCCCATTGATTAAACATCTTCATGAGAGGAATTTTTATGACCTCTCTCACATCTTGGTCGATGCAGAGTATCATTCCCCACGCTGTCTAAATGACAGGGATTTAAACCTCACCGGTGACTTAACCAAGGAGTGGTCGACCTTCACGAATTTGATGTACGCTGATGGTATCTCCTTAAGTTTGGACGATGATGTGTTGGTGTGGGACTACAACAAGGAAAATGGCTTTGTTATAGGGCAATTGGTATATCGCGCGCTTGCAAAAAAGTCGTCCTTCCTCCCGGTGGATGACTCCTTCAACATAATATGGCTTGGCCCTTTACCTATTAAGATAAAATGCTTTGGTTGGTTGTGCATTCATCGTAAAATATTGACATGGGATTCACTCCAGAAACGTGGCCTCTCAGGGCTGAGGAGATGTTGTCTCTGTTAGTCTAAACAAGAAACGGTGGATCATGTTTTTGGCGGCTGTGAATTCTTCTAGGAAGTGTGGGGTTTTGTTAGAAGGCATCTATCCTTATGTTTTGTTTGGGACAACCATGCCTATTAGATAATATTCGTGGCTTTGTTAATTCATCTTCTCAACCAATGGGTGTGCTGCTGGCCATTTTTTGGTTTGTATGGAGGGCCAATAATGTTGTCATCTTTCAAAATGGAAGGGTTGACCCTTATTTGGCTGGATCGAAGGCTCTAGGCTGGCTTCACGCCTATTCTATGTGGCATAAAGTGTCTAGCCATAACATTCCTCTCGCATCGGGGATTCAACAGGGTATCGTTGGCTTCTTTGATGGTGTCGAGCAAGGTGGGATATGTGGGGCTGGGATGGTGATTAGATTGGGCCAGTCTCGATCTTATAGACTTAAGTTGGGCATTGGAGCTGGAACTAATTGTAAGGCGAAGCTTTTAGCGCTCTGGGGTCATTTGTATTTTGCAAAGGAGAAGGATTTCTCTTCCATCACGATTTTTGGGGACTCGAAAGTGATCGTGGACTGGGAAAAGGGTGTTCATTCTCTTCGCTCTATTGAGCTTTATCACTGGATTATGCGGGTTAAAAATCTCATAAATAATTTCCAGCAGATTTCTTTTAATCATTTTTATCGTGAGCTGAATTTGGATGCAGATATTTTATCAAAGCACACTATGGGGGAAAGAATGGAAGCCATTGTCTGAGAGTTGGTTCATGATGGGCAAAAAATTGAGAGCGGCTCACAAAGTATAATGTAGTGGTGGTCTCTATACTTGACAATGTCTGACAGAATGAAGGATTTATTACTTACTGGTTCTAAATAGTTTGGTGTCTCCAGCTTATACCAAATATGTAGTTATGGTCTTAGATGGTTATGTATTTTTCCTAGTAAACAGAATTTACGATTGTAAGACTAAACTTTTTCTTCTATATAAAGTTGATTTTTTTGGTGTGAAAAAAAAACCTAAAAAATAAAATACCAATATGCCTTCCACTTTTTTTTTTGTGACTCACGTAGTTATCTAAAGCCAAAGCCAGAGGTTTTAAAGGTTTCATCATTGTAGATGTGTCTACATAGAACAACTTTATGCCTTCAACTTATTTTTTGTGATTCCACATAGTTTTTTTTCAGGAAGAAAAAAGCTTGTCCTTGATATTCTATTAAGAATCAAAGGGCATCTAAAGTGTCATCCCAAGCATGGGTTACATCCAAGAGAGTATGCAACTCATACAAGAAGAATTCACCTCACTACCAGAAGCGGTCAGGGGGACAATAGCGGATCAACAGAGAAAGTGTACCCATCAGTATACTGTCTCATCATATAGCGGATCTGTCTCATCAAACCATATCTACCGTGGGCCAAAGAGATCAGAGCAACAACTAAAAGAGTCCGCTCCAAGAGCATCTAATAAGCAGAAAAATAGGGGAGTAAGCTCCCCTTACAAGCATCAAAAGAGCTGGAAAGTATCATGAGTGACCAAATGGTCCTTAGTAAATTCAGAGAAGCAACCGAAACCAGGAGCCAAAGTGAGAGCAGTTTTAGAGAGGCGGTCTGCAATCTGATTGTGCTCACGGTAGATATGGTTGAGTGACAAATAAGGAAAGCGTGTGAAGAGCTTCCTAGTTTCCCTACACCAATGGAAGAGGTCTAGTGGGGAAAGAGCAGTGGATCCCTTTGACCAGTTAATGATGACCGAAGAGTCACCAAATATATGGAGTAAGGGAATCCCCATCATTTGGGAGGTAAGCAAAAAGGCCCATAAGCCGAGTAGTTCTGCTTTTGTGTCGATGCTATTTCCCACTCCTATCGCAAACTCGAAGGTGTGTGATTCCACATAGTTGTCTAAAGCGAGAGGTCTTAAAGGTCTCATCATTGTAGATGTGTCTACAACAACTTCACAAAGTTGTTGTACATGGATTGAGCATGTTGTCAGAGATATATTTAAAAGAAAGTTATTTTGATGGTAGTATCCAATTCTCTTCAACGTCTATAAATATTCTTACAGGTTATTACTCATCAAACATATAAATTTCTCCATGATGTAGATATTATTATTAATATTGTATAATAAGTTTTTTTCTTAAAGAAAAAAAATAGTTTATTAATATTAAAATATATAACTTTTGCAAAGATATATATCTTTTCAACAACCTCTGAAACGTACTCTTGATAAAAATATCATAAAAAAACATCATGTTCAACTATATATGCATAGATAATTATTATCTTGCCAAGGCCACATGAGGCAAGACAGATTCATAACTTAAGCTTCAAATATATAAAACATGTTATAATCATTTAGATTAACAAAATTCAGTCCATCAAACCATATAACCCAAGAAAGGCCCTGGGTCAATGATTATTTCATGTCCATTGATATGCTCCCATCTATGCCACATGCCTTCTTCAATAAGTAGTCCCCTTTTTTAGAGTGAATCAACTAGTGAGTTCCTTTCCTGGTAGATGTGTTGGAAGGATATGATAGAAAAATGATCCAACAACTTGATAATCTCCTCATATATGGGAGTCAAAAGGATATTCTTGGGCTTCCTACGGAGCCTCATCCAATCGATAATCAACTTTGAATCTCCAAAAACCTGAACCTGTTGGACCCCTTTGACAATAGCAGTGGTAAGAGAGAGCTTAAATGCAAGGATTTTGGCCTTATTATCGGTACAACGACCAAGACCAACAACAAAGGTAATCTGGTGAGAGGCAATTAAATTTATAGATTCGCCTATGCCTCCCTTCACGGGTTTAAAAAGAGCAACTCCATCAAAGTGAATCGAGGGAATCGAGGAAATAGAGTTGATAGCTATTTATCATCAAATCACTCGATCGAAACCAAGAATTATACTTCTTGTTCTTTCTTTATTCATTCAAGATAACAGTCAACCCGTCCATCGACACATATCACAACATTTAACATAAAATCCTTATCATTGATTCAATCTATTAGCAATGCAACATATATATATATATGTGTGTGTGTGTGTGTGTGTGTGTGTGTGTGTGTGTGTGAGAGAGAGAGAGAGGGGGGGGAGGGGAGGGGGGGTTTATTCATAAACAGACGTTGTGCAACATATTTAGATCTACTAATTCACAACATGCATGCATTCGACATAAACATAATTATCAAAGACACACAAAGACAACATTTAATGTGGAAACCCATCTAGGAAAAACCACAAAGGTCCTCTTCATCTAGCATGAGAAATTGGTTAGCACCTTTCGTTTGCACACTCAACTTGAAAACTCTTCTTTAGACATTCTTTACAATTCGTACCAACTTCTCTCCTCTTATGCTCTCTGGTTTTGGGTCTATGTATTTCTTCTTTTCTTCTCTCAATTGTTGATTTGCACACAGCATGGATCGATTCTCTAGCTAAGCAGCTCTCTTTTCTCTTCACCCTAGCCCCTCAATCCCTAACTAACAATGATTCGTGAGCCACACATAACCCGCACAAAGCTTGGGTTCTCCCTTTTATAAGTGTTTACAAGTCTTAATCAATTGACTCTTTTCTTTTAGCTGACATGATGTCATTTCTATTTCATATGTTTAGTTACAACTGAAAATAGGCACTATTGGCCCAAAATACAATTATGCTTTATTACCAAAAGTGTGCTTTATTGTAACTAACTCTTTACCCATGATCAGTTGAACTTTCATTTTCGATTGTTTTATTCTTCTTATGTCGTGGTTCCTTCCATTGCAACTCTTCTTCCGTCGCAGATTCCTTTTTGTCTTGCGACCATAATCTTTATCTCCCCGAGCAGAATTATGGTTGAATTTTGCCTAAATGTTTCTAGATCCAACAAGCCCCCAACACTCACATGTGGCTTGCCCAAGCCACATTAGTATGAAACCTTTGTTATTGCGACCTTTCTTTGAAAATACTGAAATATTTTCACTACATTTTCAGTCTCATGTCACACTTCTACTTCTATCTTCTTCAAAATTTCCACAAGTTCGGAACTGATGTGTTTCGAAGTTGTAAGGCTTGCCGACCCCAAAACTTATTGCACTTTTTCATGTATAGGCTGAATGATGCCTATAACTTTCTCTTCGTTTGCTTGTAACTATGTGACCCTTTCAGTTCTCTTTTGTTGATGTGTTCATAGTTTTGCGACCTGCTGCTATAGCTTCTTCATATCGGAAACCTTAGCCATTTTCTCAATTATTGGAAGCTTCTTTACACCATTCCTCAGTTGGTTAACCTCTTCTTATGCAGTGCACAACTTCTCTGTTACTTTTTCTAAATCTTCATCGTCGATGAAAGCTTCCCACGACTTAGAAACTTGCTCGACTGCCTTGGCACACAATGCCTCCACCTCTTCTATCCTCATCGTAGACTCAGTTGTTGCTTTTCTTGTTTCTTCCAGTACCTATGGAGGTGTACTAGGTTTCACTTGTAATTCCAACTCCGCGACCCTCTTGCGGAGGTTTTCTACAATTTCACCAGTTGTCGTGGTGAGCCTGGCCTACTTCTTAATAAAATGTCGAAGGGCCTCACCCTGTAAAAATAATTCTACATTATTGTCTTTCTATCGCTCAAGTTTCTCCTTGTCGAACCAGATATTCTGGTATTGAGATCCTCGACATAAGACGATCACATCTACCCCTTGTTAGTTTGTTGTTTCTACTCATGCAACAAAAGAAATCAAAATTAGTAGCCAAGAATAATGAAATGGGATACCTTTTTCCTGTATCTCTTCTGCATCTGCTAACAATTCGTTTAGAAGATAGCGTGACTAGTTGATTTGGACTCCTACTGCACATAGATCTATCGTGGTGATTTTCCCTGTGGTACGTTGGTTTGGTCGCATCTTTCCGCACTACTTGCTAGATAAAACTTTCATTGTGAACCGAACAACAATATCATTGATAGAGGCGATTGCAAAGCCTCATGTGTCCATTGCCAAATCATACTTATCTTTCAACTTATTTGTTAATGTTGTGTTCTGGTCTTTCCCAAAAAATGACGTTGGGTTGATGCCTACAAGGGACAACCCAGTGATTGCTGCTATGAACTCGACATCCACTGAAATATTTTGATCGAGCCATAGAAATCCACCATGGAAACAAACTAGCAATTGTTTAACACAGATATTGACTTGTGTTGTGCGGCCAAAATGTGTCATGTACATCAGCGACAGTAATCCATATTTGTCCAGTCCTATTTCCTATTCCATTGGAATTATGCGGATAGGGACATCTTCTATGTCACAGATAATTGTCATATAATTTTTCATTTCCAGTTCTGGACACTTGCATAAGTCACGGTCGACAAAGCTCATCTTCTGCAAGTTTGGAACGATGTTCACCATTACTCGAACTCCTTTCTGTACAATTGGTGATACTGGTTGATACCTTGCATTTTTTCCAAGTCTGATTTTAAGTGCATCAGCTTATCTAGGCAGGACATAGTATGGAAGCATGGATTCAGACCCTGCTTCTTCATCTTCTGGTGGCGGTGTTGTTGGCTTCTTGTGGGTACCAGATCATTTCCATTTTTACATGCCAAGTGGGTCTAGTTGCAAATGAACTGGTGGAATCACCAGTGACGGTGCAACTTCTTCTACAATCATGGACGACAATAGAACAAATGTGGAAGTGTATTCCATAATGAGTGTGGGTGAAGGTGTCTCGACGCCTGATTATGCAATAGTGCTTGTACTAGAGATAGAAATGACCATACTCTGCGAAAAATCGCCTCAACTCTTATAGTTGTAGAGACAACAACTGAACGTACTCAGACAGATGGAATAGAATTGAATGAAACTTCAGTGTGAAGATGATATACATTCACCCATTCAATCAATCTTTCCTTCACACGAGCGAGAAATTATGGAATGGAGCAATCTTTCTAATCATTACAAGGAATATGCCAATCAAACTGTCACTTTGCCTGTTAGTTCAATAGTAGTTATTGTGAATTAATGACGGAAGTGACCAAAAATTACGCTATTGAAATCTCCTACATCCTCAAATTAACTACAACTTGCTGTCTTTTTACGACCAAATTTTTTATGCGACAACAATTGTATTCCTGCGACAGGTATACTTCCTTCAACACACTTCTTTCCTTGCGACAGACGAAGAGTCTTTGCCATCATTTTTCTTCTACGACAGACAATAGTCTGCAATTTTTTTCTTTTTTCCTCGACAAACATGTCTTCTGTAACATAACACTCAATATTTGAAACAAAACACTCATGATTTTTACAGAAATAACACTCATAATTTATTTATTTATTATTATTTTCAGTCGGCCAAGTCGCAACTATCATGGTAGGGATTTATCCGAATTCCATTCACCAATCCTTTGAAAGGTGTTACATCTAATTTTTGCAATTGTACTGTGCCTCTTTCAGTGATCTAAATGATAACATACATTCCCATCCAATGTGTTCTTAGCTTTCTAGGATGCTTTAAAACTTACTCTCATACATGGGGACAAGCTCTCCAACCTAAAATTGCTTATTCTTGATGTGTCTGCCATGGCAGGATTTTTGTTGCGCCTTCTCAACATTTTGATGATAACCTACAACGAAACACTCTTCATCCAACTACACAGGTTGTGACAATCCCTCTTTGACAACACCAACATCGGTCATTTCAATAATCACATATATTCTTAGACTGGGTACAATGTATTCCATCAGCATAACAACCTCTTTTCCATACACTAGTCGAAATGGAGTTTGACCTGTCAATTTCTTACAGGTTGTGCAATATGCCCAGAGTACCGAAAACATTTTCTGGTCCCAATCATCTCTTTGAATGTTGCAAATCTTCTTCAATGCGTTCTCTAGGATATTGTTGAATGCCTCGATATCACCATTCGCTTGTGGGTGATATGGTGTCGTCTTTCTATGTTGGAATTGGAATTATTTAGTTAATTCGTCGATAAACTAATTAACAAAGTGTGTTACCTGATCTAATATCAAAATCTTCGGGAATCTAAATATATTCACAACATTGTAGAACAAACATTTCATAACAGTCGTAGCAGTACAATCCTTTACTGGCGCTGCTTCAACCCATCTAGTCAAGTAATATGTTGTGATAATATTATATTATGTACCTGTTCTTTTTCCTGGTGGGTTGATAGGACCCACAAAATCAACAACCCATCTGTCAAATTCTTGTAAAGTTATCTAAGGTACTAGTGGAATTTCATCTCGTCACGATGACTTTCCAGTTCTCTAACATATATCACAGTTGCAACAATATTCTCTAGCATCCATATGCAAGGTAGGGCACCATAATCCTTCTTGTAATTATCTTCCACAATGTATCTTTTCCAGCATAATGGCCTCCTACAACACCATAATGCGCTTCATTCAATATCATTGGGAACTTGTTTTCTAATACACAATGACGAAGAATTACATCAGGTCCCATTTTATGTAGGTGTCCAACTATCAATTGGAAATTTGTAGCTCACACCACTAATTGTTTCTTCTATGCAGTACTGGATCCTTCTAGTGCATATCTCGTACTCAAGAAATGTATAATATCTTTCTAATGATCATCAAACACCCTTACTGCAAATAACTGTGCGTCAAGAAGGATGTTGTCAAGATTCACAGGTTCTTCACCACTTGCTAACCTTGACAGATGGTCTGGTCCTCAATTTAGTCGACCCAGATTAACAATAACTTCAAAGTCAAGTTCTTGGAAAATGGGAAGCCACCAAAAAATCGCTCGCCCCAACACTGGCTTGTTGACCAGGTATTTCAATGTTGAATGGTCTGTGTACATTTTGAAATGTCCACCCATCAAATAGTGTCGAAATTTCTAAAGGGTGTTTTCCATGGCTAGTCCTTCTCTTTCTGTCGTGGTATAGTTCTTATTTGTTGTTGATAATTTTATACTATTGAAGGAAATAGGATGATCGACAGACCCTTTGCTAGGCTATGCTAGTACAATGTTGAGTGTGACATACGACACAACGACATGTACATGGAATTATGTCTTCCAGTCTAGAAAAACTAGTATGGGTGTTGTGACCATCTTATTCTTTAGGGTGTACACACTCTCTTGACAGTGTTTGCTCCATTGGACCAGTCACCTCTACATATCCTTTGATAAATTTTTGATAGTATCCTATATTTCCCAATGTTGTTCTCATCTGCTTCACTATCGAGGGTGGTGGTAAGTCAACAATGATCACAATTTTAGTAGGATCAACCAGGATTCCATTGCGACAAACCACATAGCCCAAAGTAATTCCAAACGGTGCACAACAAATACATTTCTTTAAGTTCAATGAAATATGATACTGTCAACACCATTCCAACATCAATCTAAGGCTCTCAATATGACCTTTTAAGATCCCAAAGACTGTCCATTTGTCGAAGTCTACCTCAAGAAATTTATGAATAAAGTCTTTGAAAGAAACCACTATTATTCTAGAAAAGATAGCCAGAGCATTATAGAGTCCAAAGGGAATTATGGTATATTGGAAACATCCCCACTCTATCGCAAAGGTTGTCTTGTGTCGATCTTCCTTTGTGATCCTGATCTGATGGTATCCGGAGAACCCATTAGTGAATGAATAGACTCCTTGACTCCCGACACTCTTCAATACTTCGTATGTAAATGAAGTCGAAAATGGGTCATCCAAGCAAACATCGTTCAACTTCCTTAGGTCGACACAAATATGTACTTCACCGGCATTTTTCTTATCCTATACTACCATCAATATGATCCACTTAGATTCTTCAACCGGTTCTATGATACCCGCATCTAGAATTTAATCTAACTCTATCTTAACTTTTTCTTTGTACCATGAATTCAGCCGATATGGTCGCTACTTCACAGGATTTGTGCCAGGATTTAATGCTATATTCATCTCCCCAAGGTCCCCAATGACCCCCTTCATCTTTGAGAATTTTTTCTTAGTAATTATAATTATTTTTTCTTTAATCTTTTCTACATTTGATTTGCATCAAAACTGAAATCACAAGCTTTTTGCAAAGCACTAGAGTTTATATTCTCTTGGACTACTTGACTAGATATCCTGTTACCTGACACCAACATGATGCAATCTTGGTAGCGCTTGACAGATTCTCTAAAATGGCTATCCTCACTCCTTGCAAGAAGACCACGACATCCTAACATACTGCTCAACTCTTCTTCAAGAATGTTTGGAAGCACTATGGCTTGCCAACTTCAACCATCACCGACCACAACTCCATATTTGTTAACACATTTTGGAAGACCCTGTGGCAGTAACTTGACACACAACTATCTATGTCGACAACGTTTCATCCTTAGAACAACGGACATACGCAAATTACGAATCGCATGGTGATACAATTGCTTCACATGTACAACCACAAGCATCGTAGCACATGGGTTGAAAGTTTTCCATACATCCAACATAGTTATAGTTGAGCACAACATAGATCTATAGGCAAGAGTCTGTTTGAAGTCTATTATGTATTTCAACCCTCAACTCCTATTAACTTGGTCATCCAACCGATTGGCTTGGAAGACACGAACCATGAACAACAAGAAATTGATAAGGCACTCAAGTTTAGGGATTGGTTGCATGAGATTCAGAAACAAGCATTGGAGATGATGCAGCGAGCTAATGAAAAAGCCAAGGCCTGACACAATAAGCATCATATTCATCATTCATTAAAAATTGGGGATCAGGTCTGGTTGCATCTCAAGAAAGAAAGATTCATTAGCTCATAGAGGAAGATGAAGCCTTTACGATATGGTCCTTACACCATTCTTGAGAAAATTGAGGAAAATGCTTGTAAGCTCAGCATTCCACCATATTTGGGTCTGCATCCAGTATTCAATGTGAAATTTCTTTGACCATATTTTCCACCATTATTGGAACAAACCAACTTACAACTAATAGATCCATAAGACATCTGCTCAGATGTTCAAGAGCTCCTTGTCGTCGACACCATCATTGGACAACATGGATGCCATACAAGGATGCAAACAATTCCCTTGTTATAGGTGGCCAAAGCAGGACAATTCTCCTCTCAGGGAAAGTGGTATTTGTTTTCTGAATTGGATCTCAAGTTTCCTCACTTGCGCGAGCAGGAAATGGGGACCATTGCCACTTAAGGGGGAAGTTTGATCCATCCCAAGACTCGAATGAACACATTGACTAGTGTCTAGTCCCAACCGACTCCTTGGTCAGATCCACGACTCAATCGTCTAAGCGGATCAATCGATTCGACAACTTAGACGACTAGCACACAAGACGATAGGTCATCATTCATTTCAACGATATTTGATGGTTCCAACACATGTCAGACGGTATTATGAACATTCAGAAGGAATCTGAAACACCATCGATGTGGCAACGATGTCTCTTCATCTTCTTCTAGCTAGTGAATCGGAAGAAGACACATGGTCTCTTGTAACTGTTTTCTTTATAACTGAAACACAGCGGGTAGTTACCTAAGCATCCCTCAAAGCTATATAATACTTGTTAGCTCGAAAAATGAAATGGCTTTTGGTTCTCTGCTCTTGAATTTACTAAGACGAGTTCCTAAAGAAAAGGATTGATTGGTTCCTATTGGATCCTACATTCAACCTCTGTGTATGTAGCGAGTCTTTTGGCTCATTGAACCCTCTACTTACAGACTAAAGAGACCGACCTCTCACAATGACTGCTCAATACAATTGGATTTTTTACCCTTGGGGTTTCTCTGTTATCAATTATTATCTCACATTTATCTGTGATTGGCATTGCCTACTAAATTGCAGTTGTATAGTGTTTGGTGTATGTTTTTCTTTATAGTTGTTTCTTTGATTAGTCTAGCACTAATTGCTTTTTCCATAACAGGGTTAGACTCATTCAATCGTCTCAATTGTCCCGCTGTTAACTACCTAAGTGACAATAGGATCATGAGAACTGTTGTGAATCATACTGGTGCAAATTACAACATAGTAAATTAGAAAGTAACCACTGAGGACATTCTGAAAAAATGGGACGAGATTGAAGATGATTCCATGCAATTTTCAAAGTGATTGATCCGTATCAGAGCTTCTTAATTTACCTTGATAAGCAAGTAATTGAAATGGAATTAAAGTTGCACACACTTCTAACATTTTCAAGTTTGATACTTGTGGATGAAGTAGAAATTGAAAAATCAAAAGGTGAAGACAACATTGGAAATCTTTGAAGCATTAATAGATGTGAGAACAAGAATTCCAGCTACAATAGGAAATGGAGAAACATCTATATGAATATTTGTCAGAGGCCATATCTTGATTTAGAAAACACATTGTCAACATGAAAATATTGTTAAATTTTCATTTCCTTCACTCAATAAATTGTTGACTTAGGTCACCATAGGTACACATACAAGTTATTCTATAAATGTGATCACATCCTTGGTGCAATGTATTTTGTAACTTCAACCTTTATCTTAAGGTGTCTCCATAACATGTTCAATGTATTTCTAGTGTCCATCATAACATATCATAGTTAGATTTGAACTTGGGTAGAGAGTATCAAAACCAATACTTCCAACCACCCAATTTAAGTTCTGTTAATTTATGATAGAGACATTCTCATTAATATTAATATAATGTATACTTTATAAAAAATAAAAATAAAAATAAAATATCTTATTCTAAAAATAAAATAAAATAATAAAAATATATTTAAACCCCCAAAAAAACACTCACACAATGTTTATCCTTTTTTAATCTAGCTATCAAAATAAAGAAAATGTTTAATTAATTTTGTTAAAAATGAAATAAATAAAACTAAATCCAGGTGTCATTAATTCCACAAATCTCCTCCATTGTGTTTTTCAACCAACTATGAAGTTTTGTGAAACGGATAAGGTAAACAGTCACCAATAAGTAATAATATTAACAAGACTTTGTGACAGCGTTATGGCATGAGACACATGCAAAACTATACCTCATATCTGTCATGTAATCATTAAATAAAACATTTCGTTAATTCGTAATTAAAATAATTTTCCGATGAATCATTGGTTAAATACGCTTTTAGAAAAACGTAAAAACGGAGTCTTGTTTTGTTATATGTCAGAAGTGGGATTTGAACCCACGCCCTCTTTCGAAGACCAGAACTTGAGTCTGGCGCCTTAGACCACTCGGCCATCCTAACAGATATGAAAATATAGTAAATTATTTTCATTCTCATATATTATTTCCGCCGCCACCTGTTTGATTTTCGAACAGATCGCTAATCTCGTCTCACATCACTTGCTCTTGCGAGTTCATTTGAAAATTGTCATCCGCCCCCTTAGAAAGTTGAAGTGTCTCATGAAAGTGGGCCCTAATGACTACCCAAACTACTTGCTCATTCTTGCTTTGGTCACAAAAAGTTCATCCATTCCTTCTTTTCAAATTCCCCAAACCAATAGGCCTAGGAAGATTTGCTAGAATCTATTGAGTATAGCATTATTGAAAGGATCAACTATTTATCTTATCAGGTTGACAACAAGGTTTCTTTTGGCTCGATCAGATCTTCTAAATGGAATGGCACTTTTATCTCATGACTCGGAAAGAAAGGAACACATATCCAACAAACGTTCAATGGTTCCAATCCAATTTTGCATAAAGGGCACAAAGACATACCATTAAGCCCTTCTTAAGCAGATTGTCCCAAGTAAGGATACACCCTTTGATGGCATAAGCTACATGAAGGTAGCTACCTTGGGCCAAAGGTTCCCAATCCAATTTTTTTGCCATATCTTATCACTCAAAAGATTCTTTTGGTCAATTTCTATGGAATATGCATCTTTGATAGTTAAGTGCCCTTTTGGAAGGTATACCCATCTAAGTTTATCCTTCTAGGATGCCTTTTGATGGATCTCTCCTAAAGTTCCTCCCATATAGCAGTAATATCTTTCGATGTCCAACAACCACTGCTTAAGAGGTATCCATCTTCGACAGTCAGTATATTCATCATTGGCCCAATAATGACAGACTTGAGTCATTCCATTGTTCTAAAGTTGAAGCTCATTGTTAGGAAGTGGTTTAGTATGCCATAAACTAGGCATTTGTTGCCACAAGTCCTCCGAGAAGGAGGTAATTCTGCCATCTTTGATCTCCATAAAATTATGTTGATGTATTAATGTTTTGGTTTTTGAAGCTAATTTTTAGATGAGAGAGATTTCTATGTCTTCTGAGAGGCATATGCCATCATATTTTTCAAGGTATGACACATATTTTGTGTGCCATAAGCCTGCCCACGGTTTTCAATTGTAAGTGACCCAACACCACCAAACCTTTTCTCCGATCACTTTGCTCATAACCTTCGAGTCCCTTTGCCATAGTACCCCAACAAGCTTGGGCTTGCATAAAGTTTCCCATTTGACTAATGCTACTTGAGATGAGTGTTTGTGCCTCCCCATAGGAAAGTTCTTTGAAGGTTTCAAATGTATTTTATGACAAATTTGGGGGTGGCCATAACAATAGGTATTGTCTGAAGGAACGAATTAACAAGGATTAAACGACTATCAAGATTAAGTGGTCTAAGAGTCCAACTAGAAAATTTTTACATTGCTTAGCTAGTGATTCCTCCCAAGATGATCGTTTAAGCACATCGTTCGTAAGAGGAGATCCTAAGTATGTGGATGGAAGGAAGATACCGTATAATCCTAATATATGATAGATTCTCCTTCATGTGATGGCATGAGTGTTGAAGAAGAAAATTTAGGATTTTTCATGGTTAATGGTGGTTCCAAAGGCTTCCATGAATAGGGGGAGAGAAAATTTAATGGCTCTATTATCTCTTATCGAAGAGTGACCCATAAGCAATGTGTCATCCAAAACCTGATAATGTGTGTGATCTTTGTCATGAGGGTAGAGAGCAAGGCCTTTTATCTCCTATTTAGAGGCCGCGGCCATGATAGTGCAGCTAAATCCATCCACCATTATAATAAAGATAGTGGGTCGCCTACCTAATGCCTTTAGGAGGCTTGAATAACATTGAGGGAGATCCATTGACAAGGAAGGGGAAAAGGGATGAAGAAAGTTAAATATATTATCCAACTTTTCCATTCCTAGTTGAATCCAAAGGCAAGGAGCATCTTCCAAATGTATTTCCATCTGAGTTTGTTGAAGGCTCTCAATATATCTAGTTTTATCAACATCCTTTGTTTTTAGTGGTTTTTATCTAAGAGTGGATTACCCCATGGGACAAAATAATACCATCAAGGATTTGTCGGCCCTCCACATACCCCAACTACTAAGGGGAAATAAGTGAGGGAGAATCAATTTGATTCGATTCACAACCACTTTAGTGATGATTTTATAAAGAACATTACAAAGGGAAATGGGTCAAAAATTACCTGGAAGTTCAAAATTATTCTCTTTAGGGAGGAGATCAAGAAATGTGTAGTTAATCACTTACAACACATTATTGGAGATTCAAGAATCCTCTACAATTTAATAGACATCTTGTTTGACCATATCCCGATAGTGATGGAAGAAGTTTGTTGTGAAACCACTTGGTCTAGGAGATTTCCTTGCCTCCACTTGTTGTATAGATGTTTCAACTTTTTCCATCTCAATTGGTCTAATAAAAATGTCATTTTGTGTCAGTTTCATGAGTGAAGGGATGTACTGATTTAAATTCTATGTTACACAAGGACCTTCCCTTCAAAAACATTTCATTAGTTTCATTTTTCCCTACATTTAGGGGACTTTGGAACTCCTCAGAAACGTCCCTAATTAGTTGGGGACTTCTCTGTCATACCCTAACCGTACCCATCAAAATTGGAGAATTTATACAGATTTATGTGTGAATGAAATGAAAGAACATATCCAGAATCATAAACATCGACATATTGCAAAGATAACAGAGATACAATAAACACATATTCTCTTAAATGGAGGAAATGTGACATACTGGAAATACAAGAGCTAGAATGGTGGTAGCTATCTTTGAAAAGAGATGTGGTTGCTACACTCATTCATGCCAAGTTGAATATAAAATGAGGCCAAGAGGGCCAATTTATAATAATCATGAGGGAAAGAACCCCAAAAGTCCGAAACAAACCCTAGAATATGAATCATCATAAAGTTTGCAGCCCCAAGATGGTTAGTTGAGCAGTCAACATCCCGGGGTCATCAATTTTGCATACAACATCTGATTTGGGTGCTTGATATCCCATTGGAAAGGTTTATCTGAGCTTTACATCTCTCTATTGTGGCCACAAATTACCAAAAAAACTTTGTTTTGGGACTCAAAACGACCCCAGAAGTTTGGGACCCAAAAAACCGTAGAAAAAAAACTAGGAAACTACAACAATGGACAATTATTTTGAGCTAGTGGAATAGGTGGGTGGCCACCGATCTCCATTTGGATCAGGAATTTTTAGGAACATTCCTGAAGTACCTCGACTAATCAAGGACTCCTAGATGTCCCTTGACCTGCACTATAAAAAAAATTAAACAAATTTGAGTTAGAGACTTCGAAGATTTCCTTTTTGTTTTGAGTCATTTTGGCATTTTCCAATTAGCATATGGCACTAGTGACTAATTTATTTTGGGAATTTTCCATTTTGGACTTGTTATCTCAGATGTTGTAGTTTCCTCATAGATTAATCCTTGTACAAGATGGCAGAGGCGATGAGCAACTAAAGTCACACACCACAAAAATCCTAACCCCCAAAAGAAGGATGTTGTCATGCTGGTTAGGATTCCCTTCACTTTATGCCACTAAATTCCCAAGTGACAAAGGGGGAGACCCAAACCTACCCTAACAGGGCAGAACTATAGTTAATCACCAGATCAAACCAACAAACAGGGAATACATAAGGTGAGAGCTAGAAACCCTAGATTTAAGGGATAAGCCACAAATTAAGGATTGCTTGATTAAAAGTGTTTAAGGATGGTAGAAATGTTACTCAAGTGAAATGGATCAGTGACTTATGGAATTACAATAAGATCTAGGATCAGTGTGTTCGTTCAGTAGATCAAGCCCAGGAACCTGGGGGGATTTAATAAGAAAAGTGGAAATTCCCCAAGGTGAGGTTGAATCAAAGAATTATGGCCTTCAACACACTCACTTGGATTAGATATTTTACAGTACAACAAAATCCAAGCAAAACCAGAAAAGAAACAAGGGAAAACTGGTTTCCAGACTAGAAGGGGCGATTTTCTCCCTAAGGATCAGTTCATTGATATAGGCATATGGAGTCTATAACTGATGCCTAGGTGGGAGATTATTTTTTTTGGGATGTCCAAAAAAACCCAAATCATCGAATTTGCATATTCCCGAGGTAAATCGATCGTTAGGGAGAAAAGTGCCCCTTCCAGTCTGGCAACCAGTTTCCCCTTATTTATTTTCCAGTTTTTCTTGGAATTTGTTGTACTATCAAATCTCTCATCCAAGTGAGTGTGTTTAAGGACATAATTCTTTGATTCAACCTCGCCTTGGGGAATTTCCATTTTTCTGATTAAATCCCCCTAGGGTCTCGGGCTGGATCTAGTGAACAGACACATTGATCCTAGATCTGATTGCAATTCCATAAGTCACTGATCCATTTCGCTTGAGTAACATTTCTACCATCCTTAAACACCCGTACTCAAGCATTCCTTAATTTGTGTCTTATCCCTTAAATTTAGGTTTTATAGCTCTCACCTTATGTATTCCCCACTTGTTGGTTTGATCTGGTGCTTAGATATAGGTATGTCCTTTTAGGATAGGTCTGGGTCTCCCCCTTTTTCACTTGGGAATTTAGTGGCATAAAGAGAAGGGAATTCTAACTGGGGTGACAACCATCCATCTTTTGTGGGTTAGGGTTTCTATGGTGCGCGGATTTAGTTGCTTGTCCTCTCTGCCATCCTATACAAGGATACTCTACAGGGAAACTACAAGATTTGTGATAACATATTTGGCGTCATTGTTAGGTAGGTAGAGGCTTACCTTGGTTCGACATTTATCTTAAGATCTACTCTCATTCTCTACCAACATTTTTGGCACTCGGTGGTATAGGCTTACCTACCTTTGGTGTTTGTGAATTCGTTCATATTTCATATTCATTCATATCACATCCAGTTTCAAATCTAGTAATTGCATTTTCAATTGTTTAAATCTTGCACAATCACTATATTATTTTTATAGCTCCTACGACATTTTATTTTAAGTGAAAAAAGAAATTTGTTCACCTGGTGAATCCACTGAGAAGCGAACCCATCCCATAAATCATAATGAACTCAAATTTATTCCTCCAATATTTCAAAACAATCAAGGAAAATCCAACCAAAGTTAAAAAGCAACTTCTATCTCGTCTTGAATTTTTTGAAATATATGTAGCACCTCATCCAATGCTAAATAGATACGGTGAATGGTTGCCTCGTTTTTTTGCAAATTCAATCGAATCAATTGAGATTCACTTGGATGTTTTTTGGTGTTATATGGAATCTTTAGGCGCAGAGCATGAAGATTTCTATATGCAAGCCCTAGGTGAATCCTTAGGAGGTAATTCTGAATTTTGATTATATACATTAGCACCAGAATCCATCACTAGATACAACATGTTCACCAAGTTATTAAGAGATGAATGGGGTAAAAATATTGATGGATCCATACAACTAGATAATGATGGTGTTACTGGGGAACAATCTGATAAAGATGATTAGGATAACCATAATGAGATAACTACCAATTTTCCTTATCAAATTGATTCCTACTCTTCTGAGCCAACAATGAATATGCCTTTGAATGACCCTTTGATACAAGAGAATGATGATGAGAAAATTTCGACCCTTCAGGCTTATGACCTAGATATTGATATAGAAGAGGAGCTTATTAGAATCTTGTCATCATTACCTCGTGAAGGCATAGATAATGAGGGAGAACAAAATTATCATTATCAGGAACAATCCATAGTTGATTCTCTTAGATGTGAATCCATCAAAGATCCTCATTGCCTAGTTGACGATTATTTTGAATCAAATTTTGATCGTATCTCAAAACAAGATCAGTCACATGATCATTATGATATGATTGAAAGTGAACCTGATCAAAAGCATCCATGTCCTAATGGTATCAATAAAATTCCTTATACAATCCTTAATTAGGATGTGTCAGTTCAATGTCGGATACTAACCTTGCTTCAATAATCGCAATCATTCATGGAATTCAATTGAAAACTTTTCTCTCTCATCAATTTCCGAGATCAATTGTTCCAAGTTATCTGGGAGAAAATTTTCAATCCACCCTCCCATCCCAAATTTTTGAGTCTTCTCGCATGGGTTTTTGTTCTGATCAAGATTTTATTTGTGAAATCTTCAGTCAAGAGTCTAAACATGGTCACATAATTGGAGAAATTGCACTTCATTTCCCTTATCAGTCATCTTTGATAAATGATATTTTTCAATTTATAAATATTTCTTATGGGTGACTGGAGAAGGTGTATAAAGATCAGTTTCATCTTTTTTCCATTTTTGAACATCAAATGGGATTGACCTCATTCTCAGTTTCATTACATTACAACGTGTCCCCATTTGATTCTCCCATTTTTTCTTGAGTGAATAGAATTGAATGTCCTAGTAGGGTAGAGGAGAAAACAAATAATTGTTTGGAGTGGCTGAATCATGAGTCATATTGTCTTATTCCACCAACAACAAACTCACATTCTTTTTATGATCCTATCAGTATCTTGATGGATGAGGTTCTCAAAATTCAATTTCATCCTTGGCATGAGTTCGTTCCACATTGTCCAGATATTTCTTTGAATTTCAAATAGCAAGTTATAATGGTTTAAATTTTCATTTACATTACTTCTAAACCATCTCTGGTTGGTTGGGTAATTAACTGTAAAGAAATCTGAATTGATACGTTTAGCAAGTGGTTACATTGGATTTATAATTTTACTTAACACCTGTCTAATTGGTTAGAGTAGGGTAGGATGGATTCAATAAGCTCTCTGAGCAGTAGATAATTCTTTGTTTTTATGTTTTGCATGCGCCTTGAGCCTTATGTGTTTTTGGATAATTTATCTCTGTCTTGAAGTTGATTAGAATAGAATTTACTTTCCAACATTTTATTTCCAACATTGCTTTTATCATTTCATCTTTACACATATATTTTTCCCATACATGTTGCTCTGGTATTTCTTGCTTCCATGTGTGCAGAAACAGGTAATACCTGGAGGGGAAGCACAAAGTTGGAAGTGTTGGATTATTTGTTGTTGATGGTGCTATGGACCAGAGATTTTTGAGGTTCTTAATCACTCTCTTCATTAGAGCACTCATCCTAGCTGGAGCCATATGTTATCACATATACATTGCAGTTGGGCTACCATGATGAAACATACACATTGATCTCTTTATTTCTTCTGAGATATTCATTCACGTGGGGTTTTAGCATGGATCATTACAACCTCAACCATTTCAGAGCATTGTTCAGTAGTGTTTCCTTTCTAGGACTGATATTCACTAGTCCATTGAGACGCTTTCAGTGATGACCTAGTTCATTTGAGCAGAGTAGACAAGTAGATATGATACACACAGTTAAAGAGGGGCTTATCAGATGGAGAGAGGTATATGTGGTGAGATCAAGTATGTGTTTCCTTGGTTTGATTTTGCTCTGTGATGCATATTAAGAACCTAGTCTTGTCTTGTTAGGATGATCATGGTGACATATGCTTATATTTGTACTAATGCTTGAACTTGTACTAAGAATTATCAAAGAACTCAATGTTGAAGAATGTTTTTCATGCCTTGATTTATACAAATGTTAAACATTAGTGCTATGTTGGTTCCATGTGCCATTTTTCCTTGTCCATCTAGTCCATCCATGATTGATTATCATCCCATGAATTTGGTTTGATTGAGACCTATGAGATTGGAGATCACTTTCCCCACTTTGACTCATATGCATGATGCATCCCATGTCGTTCTGTGTCTCAGCTCTGAGTTGTGCAACAAAACTTTCTGACTCCCTAATCCTTCTAGGACAGGAGAACCTGCTAGTGTTGGTTCCTGAGATTAGACGATTTGGGTTTTGAAGGCTTGACCTCTCTCGTCGATTGCCCCTGATGTTTGGTCTTGACTATGGATATTCCCCCCTCGTTGACCGAAGAGTGTAAGCTAAAACTCGAAGCGGTATGTCTACCATCATTACATGCATTATTTTCTATAAGTTCTATCTATTGAAATGCAAAGCCCTTAAATAAATGTAAACTACGCCTTTAAACACAACTCAAAAAGGGCTATAAAGTGAAATTGTGAAAGCCCTAAAGGCAGTAGATAAATAAATTCTAGATCTAAAGGCTATTGGACATTATTTAAATGTAATGATTAATTTCCTCACGGAGCCTGCAGGTTTTGATGTGAGATGGGGAAAGCGACCGCTAAATCACAGTGTCCCCTAGGATCTCTTCACTATAGTTTCTTGTGTACTCAATGCAAGGGTCCTAGTAAAGATCCTCATGGAGCTTGTTTCTTAGCTTGGATGTGAGTCGTAGACATGTTGTTAGAGTTGAATGGGCTCTTTCCAGATCAACTCATCCACTTGTGAGACACCACCATCCCCTAATGTTCATTTTTCATGTATATGTCACTGTGGTCGTGTGTAATTGTCATCATTTTGAGATATCATACGGTCAAAGTCAGCTATAATTCATCTCCCTTTACCTTAGTCATGTTTTCCACCCTCACCAAGCACTAACACATTGTTTAAACTTTGTAAGCATGACATGCACAATATACTTCCAAAAGTTTCTAAGATCTTTCAAAAGCACAATTATATCTTATTACTATTGTTGTTGATACCATGATTATGAATAACATGATTTAAGTTGGGTTTTGATATACACCATTGGAGCATTTATTACCTTGTATGCATGCAAGATCATATTGGTACAGTATCTCACCTCTAGTTTGGGTACTTTGATTTGGTCAAACCAATCGACCAAGTCTAACATGGTTCCCAAGGAAGTGACTCAAAAACAACAATGATTATATTTTATCCAGACATGCCTAGGACAAATACTGTGGTCTTAGTTTTCAGATTTTGTCCATGGATCTCATGATCAATGATTTTTATCACTTTATTATTTGCCAAATGATCAACTTTTATTACAGATTGCATATTTTTATATTCTCCTAGAGCATTGCAGTGTTCTAGGGGGTATGAAGAGTCACTTATGCCATTCTTGTATGATTCAGAATCATCATGTACAGTCAATTTTCCTCAGTTCTCATCTTGGATAGAGTTATGGTGATTTAATCATTTTTTAGAGGATGTACCACCAAAAATGAAGTAGGAAATTCACTGAAAAAATTGATTTGTCCTAGTGGGTCAAGGAAATGGCAGGGAAAATTCTCATATGATATGTTATGGCTCCCCAGACAGTCCCTCAGCATCTCCAATCAACATTTAGTTAGATATTATTTTGTTTGGCTTAGTCAGTGAGGACGTCCCTCACTTGGCTAATTGATATGTTACATTGTCATATCCTATGATTGGAGGTTGTAATGGGGCATAGGGTGAATTAAGCCCCTAATTACCCCCTTTGATGTACTATCATGTTATATATTATGTTATGTTGTGATTTTTACCTTAGGAAGGAGTCCTTGAGAAAAGTGCGCCCCCTTTCATGTGGTCTCCTTGATCCATGTATGGATCTATGTATTTGTGATCTCCACTGTTGATGATATCTTAATCTCAACCACTGAATTATATTTAGGAAAAATGTGGACACAATCTCAAGCTATTTAAGAGAGGGGATCCCCCCATTGTAAACCATGAGCTATGGCATTGGAACTTCTAAATAAAGAGATATTTATGGGACTCTATATTTGTGTATATGTGTATGAATAACTGTGAAAATGATTGAAACGATTTCTCTCTTGCATTGTGTTTCTTTGGCATAGATGTTGTGTATATTTTAGATCCATTCAATTTACAGCAAAATAAGGCGATTTGGAGAAGGGGGTGCATTGTGACTCTTCACCTTGACATATTGCTCTGAGTCCTAGATTTACCAGGGAGTGATTACTTCTTTATGACTTTTTACTTCTTTATCTTCATCTTCTTTCTTGTTTATCCCAATTTATTTTCCATTATTTTTTATTTTCCTTCGTGTGGAAGGTAGAGAGGACACTAGGGTCATTGGGCAAACGTTTTCATCAAAGCTTATCCGAGTTTCTCATTTGATCTGTGAGGAAGAAATCCTCGTTATCCAGGAAAGAATCTACATATCTCAAGTGATTTTCTCAACCAATTTCTATGTATTTAATTTTTCATGCATTTCCCATCAACCATTCTACTGAAAAAACCCTTGTTAGAAGAAAGAAAAAATCATTGGGGCATATTATACTTGAAATCTCAAAATTTGGCGATTTGTATTTTGATGGAAATGATCAAAAACACAAAATCCCAAGGAGGTTTCACCTTTAGACTCCATATACCCATTTTACTATGGCACTGATCTCCTAGGAAAATCACCCTCTCCTCTTTGACTGACATTTTTTGAGGTTAATGTATCTTGTCCTTGTTTGGATCCTGAATACTATCATTGATATCATCCAAGCAATAAATAAAGTGTGTTAAAATCCCTAATTCATTATGAAATCCAACATTGGGTTTTTTCCCTATTTTTTCATCTAAAGCCCCCCACGGTCCTGGTTTTGATCATTTGAGTTAGCAATATAATTCTAGATATGGTAACCATATCTTTCATTCATTCAACCATTTGGCCCGAGAACACTTCCAACATATTTAAAACACTCGGTATTTCCTTAATCAGTGGCTTTATCCTTAAATCTAGGGTTGCCAACAATCACCTTACGTATTATGTGCATTTAGTTTGATCTGGTGGTTAGCTTTATGTATTTTTGTATATGATATGTTTGGGCCTTCCCCTTTGTCACTTGGGATTTAGTGACATAAATCGAAGGAATTCCTAAGTGGTGTGAAAACTATCCATCTTTTGGGGGTTAGCGTTTTCGTAGTTTGCAGCTTTATTTGTCTGTCCCCTCTGCCATCTTGTATAGAATTACATTATCATGCAACTACAAGATCCATGATAACAGGAATATCATCCATGCTTATCTAGACTCTTCCTTTTGCATATGAATTGCATGGTGAGTTCAAGAATGTTTTCTATGTGCCCTCTCTTACAACAAATATGTTGTATGTTTATCATATGACCCATACATGCTCTCCCAAGAAGGTTACATTTGACTCTGAATCAATTGAAATCACATAAAAAGATACTAGAAATATCATAGCGAAAGGGTTTGCTAACCATGCCTCAAAGACATATGAGTTCTCCCATTTCCTTCCTATTTCACATCCAATATATTTATTGAATCATGCCAACAACACCAGCAAGCTATGGAATGAGAGATTTGGGCATCTCAATTTCAAATATCTCCAGCAACTCCACAATGAAAAAATGGTTGAAGGCTTGCCTCTCATCCAAACATCAGATGGAGTATGTCATGGTTGCTTGGTAGGTAAGCATCCAAAGAAGAGGTATGAATTTGGGAAGGCAAATAGAGCTTCCTCTATACTTGATTCGATACATAGTGATGTTTCAGGACCTATTCCTACAATATCAAACAATGGTTCCAGATGTTTCCTTACGTTTATTGATGATTTTTTAAGGTTCTACTGGGTATATTTCATGAAACATAAAAAAGAAGTATTCAAAAATTTTAAAGTTTTTAAAGCTTTGATCGAGAATAATTTCAGGAAAAAGATCAAGTCCATTAGTCTAGATAATGGAGATGAATACATTAAAATATATTTTCAGAATTATTGTGAATCGGAAGGGATTCAAATGGAACACTTAGTTCCATACACACCTCAATAGAAGGAGATGGAAACATGTCTTCTCCAATCCAAGAATATTCCTCCTTCTATTTGGGCTGAAGCTATAAACTATTCTTCATACATACAGAATAAAGTGCCTCATAAATCAGTGGTTGGAGCCACTCCCTTCGAAGCACTGCATGGGCATAATCCTAATGTCTCTCACTTGAGAGTTTTTGGTTCCAAAGCTTGTGCCAGAATACCCATGGATAAGAGAAAGGCCTTCCAAGCCTAGAGTAACGAATGCATACTGCTGGGATATGTTGAGCATGCAAAAGAATATAAGTTGATGGAACTTGTGACTAGGAAATGCTTCATGGAGAGAAATGTTTAGATTGAAGAAGATCAGTTGCTTTATCTACCACCATCCAAAGCACAAGAAGGTATAAACACTCTTCCATTTCCTTTTGATGATGATATTTTGTCACATGTTTTAGATTCAGATGAAGAGCAACAAGATCAACATGATATTTATATTGAGGTTGTACCTCATGTGAATCTAGATCCAGATCCAACTCCCATCCCAAATCATTGGCCTAAGCCTAAATGGGCCCAAAATCTCATTGAAGCAGCTGGGGATGGTGATGGGAATCTAGAAGACAGAAGGAGAACAAGGTCCCAGTATTAGAATGAGCATGTTTCACTCTCTCACACAACTTCACTATCTACAGAGTGGTGCAACAAACTTCCAGGAAAGTGCTACTTGATGATAGCGAATGATCAACCATTTGGCCCACAGAAGAACAAAATTGATCATTCCATTCCTCCTCCAAAAAGAAAAAACACATACAACATCCATCAGATCAGAAGAACATTGAGAGGTTCACATGCACAGCTTCAGGATGCTATTGCATAGTTTTACAAATTGCAACATTTTTTTTTTCAATTTATTACCCAAAGAGGAAAATTTTCTCCTAAGTATAGCTTGTTTTTCTTGTTCCTACTTATTTTTGAGGGGGGGGGGGGTGGTTTCCCATGAGGTTTTCCCCATTTTCCTTATTTTATTAAGAAAAATTAGTTTTATTAGATTGTATGGGTGACTTTTGGCCTAGTTTCCAGGGCCCAAAGTTGTCCAAGTTTGGATTAACGGGGGCGTTAGGATTATATAATCCTCCCTTGTCCATATATAGACTATTTAATCAATTTTCCTAGCTTAGGAGGACATTATTACTATACTGGAGTATGGGGAACACATATATAGGTTAACTACCACTTATTGCATGTTCATGCATGAGTTTAGGTGCCTCTGAGACCAATCCCTACATTATAGGAGCCACTTTGAGTGTCACCAGCAACCTCCATCAGTTGGTCATGGTTGGTGAGAAGTTTTGATGAGTTAGTCTCTAGTTACATTCACTTAGATCACTCTCAGTTAGTCTAGTGCCACTTTTGTATGGCTACATGGGGAAGTGGTGCCTTTTTCCACCTACCTCATAAGTTTAACTAATTGTTAGACTAATTTAGACATCATGAGTTAGACTAGTGTATCCCATGCATTGATTTAGACACTCCTAGTTAGATATTCAGTTAGTATATTCTAATCTTATCTACATGATTCAAATTATCCTTATTGTAACATTGTTGTATTACTACTTATTTAATGAAGATTAATGTTGTAATTTACTGATAAATTCTTATCAGATTTGTCTAAAATTTGTCTTGTTCAGTGTGCATTGTTCTTGATATTCCACTGCACAATTTACCTCTCAATTTCTCTCATTTTCCTCTATATAAATGGTTCAACAATTTAACATGGTATCAGAGCCTTGCTCAGGCTAGCAACATGCCTTGTTTGATCTCCATTGTACACCAGAAGTAGCTAATTTTCCACATAAATCTTGGAATGATAGGCTTGCTTCCTATGAATTATATTTATATAAGTCTATCCAGGTGTGACAGACTCTAAGAAAGTGTACATGTCGAGGTGGAAAGGCTTGAAACTAACATGATTTTGAATTGATTTTGGTTTTGTAGTGTAATTTGCAGGTACCTACATAGCTTCTTGAGGAATTTATTGTTTTGGCATACAGAAAGATGGATTCTTCAGCTCTCGTACCTCGAATCCTTACATCCTTCAACTTCTAATTAGAGGGCAGATATATAGGCAGCCTTGCACAATCTTGGCCTGTATAGGATGACTATGGGTAGAGAAATTGATCCCCAACAATAGGTTGAGAAGAACAAATTTTTGAATCGGCTTGATGAGCCCTTCAGCTTCATGTGTACTCATATCTCCGGGGATAATTTGTTCCACCTTGAGGGACTAAGGACTTCGAAGTAAGCTTGGGAAAATCTTGAATATTTGTTTGGAAAACAAGATAAGCTTCAAGGGAACATATTGGATAATGAGCTCATTGCTTAACAGCCCAACAATTTCGAATCTATTCAACAATTCTTCACAAAATACAAGTCACTAGTACTACAATGTGGATTGGAGAGGAAATATGAGCAGCTTGTGTTGTCTGGATTGAGCAAGCTTCACTCTGAGTAAGCAGTCCTTGTATCTACATTCCATTCTGGAAGAGATTCCATCCCCAATTGGAAGATGCCTTCTCGAGATGCTTTTGTTGAGTCTTTAATACAAGAGAAAGATAAATTGGTTCAAATGGGAGTGAGTCAAACCTCCAAGAATCAATCAATATTGATGACAGACTCAAACAATGTGCAAGCCAGAGGGAAACACAAAGGGAAGGAGCCCAAAGCTATCAATTTGAAGCCAAAGGAGAATTAAAGATCTTCCAAATGAACCTCGGGTTCCAAGAAAAAAGAAGAAATTCCATACAACTAGATTTCCATAATGTATGAGGGGATTTCATCTAGAGAGCCAGTGCATGAAGAATACATTCGACCAACTGTCAACACTCCTTGAACGGAACAATATTTCCCTCCCCTAAGGAGAAAAGAAGTTTGATGCTGGAAAACCGACATAATATCACGAGAGATTACATGCCTTGAAGGCAGGCCTCACTCAGTCGAAATATTACTTGGTCGATTCAGGAGCATCCAAACACATGGTTTCCTCCAAGGAATCCTTCTCCACTCTCACTCTATCAGGAGTACCTATCATTCACATGGTAGATGACTCCTAAATATCAGATGCTGGGAGAGGTTCTGTTAAAATCCAACACGGTGAGTTCAATAATATTCTCTATGTGCCCTCTCTTGCAGCAAATATGTTCTTTGTTTATCAAATGACCCATACAAGCTCTCCCAAGAGAGTTACATTCGACTATGACTCAGTTGAAATCACAAAAAAACTACTAGAAATCTCATAGCGAAAGGGTTTTCTAACCATTCCTCAAAGGCATATGAGTTCTCCCACTTCCTGCTTGTTTCACATCCAATAGCTTTATTGATTCATGCCAAAAACACCAGCAAGCTATGGCATGAGATATTTGGGAATCTCAATTTCAAATATCTCTAGCAACTCCACAATGAAAAAATAGTTGAAGTCTTGCATCTCATACAAACATCAGATGGAGTATGTCCTAGTTGCTTCGTAGGTAAGCATCCAGAGAAGCGGTATGAAGTTGGGAAGGAAAATAGACTTGCCTCTATACTTGATCCGATACATAGTGATGTTTCAGGACCTATGCCTACAACATCAAACAATGGTTCCAAGTATTTCCTTACTTTTATTAATGATTTTCAAGGTTTTGTTGGGTATATTTCATGAAACGAAAATAATAAATATTGAAAAGTTTTAAAGCTTTTAAATATTTGATTGAGAATAGTTTTAGGAAAAATATCAAGTCCATTAGATCAGATAATGGAGTTGAATACATTAAAATATATTTTCATCATTATTGTGTATCAGAAGGGATTCAAATGGAACACTTAGATCCATACACACCACAACATAATGGTGTGGCTGAAGGAAAAAATAGATTATTGAAGGAGATGGAAACATGTCTTATCCAAGTCAAGAATATTCCTCCTTCTATTTGGGCTGAAGCTATAAACTATGCTTCATACATATAGAATTGAGTGCCTCATAAATCAGTGGTTAGGGCCACTCCCTTCGAAGAACTGCATGGGAAGAAGCCTAATGTCTCTCCCTTAAGATGTTTTGGTTCCAAAGCTTGGTCCAAAATACCCATGGATAAGAGAAAGGCCTTCAAAGCCTAGAGTAGAGAATGCATACTTCTGGGATATGTTGAGGATGCAAAAGCATATAAGTTGATGGAACTTGTGACTAGGAATTGCTTCATAGAGCGGAGTGTTCAGTTTGAAGAAGATTAGTTGCTTGATCTACCACCATCCAAAGCACAAGAAGGCATAAACACTCTTCCATTTCTTTTGGATGATGATATTTTTCACATACTTCAGATTCAGATGAATAGGAACAATATCAGCATGATCTTGATATCGAGGTTGTACCTCATAAGAATCTAGATCCAGATCAAGCTCCCATTCCAAATCAGTGGCCTAAGCCTAAATGGACCCCAAAACACATTGAAGCAGCTGAAGATAGTGTTGGGAATCCAGAAGAAATAAGGAGAACAAGGTACCAGCATCAGAATGAGCATGTTGCACTCTCTCACACAGCTTCACTATCTACAGAGTGGTGCAACTAACTTCCAGGAAAGTGCTACTTGATGATAACGAATGATCAACCATTTGTCCCACAGAAGAACAAAATTGATCATTCCATTCCTCCTCCAGAAAGAAGAAACACATACAAAATCCATTAGATCAGAAGAACCTTGAGAGGTTTACATGTACAACATCAGGATGTTGTTGCATAGAAGAACCATCCCGATGCATAGTGTTTCAAATTGTAGCAAACTCTTTTGCAAGTTATTACCCAAAGAGGAAAATTTTCTCCTAAGTATAACTTGTTTTTCTAGTTCCTGCTTATTTTTTAGGGGGGGGTTCTTTCCCATGAGGTTTTCCCCATTTTTATTAGTTTATTAAGCAAATTTATTTTTCATTAGATTGTATGGGTGACTTTTGGCCTAGTTTCCAGGGCCCAAATTTGTCCAAATGAGGATTAAGGGGGGTTAGGATTATATAATCCTTGCTTGTCCATATATAGACTATTTGATCATTTTTCCTATCTTAAGAGGACATTATTAATGTACTAGAGTATGGGGAACACATATAGAGGTTAACTGTAACTTAATCCATGTTCATGCATGAGTTTAGGTTCCTCTAAGACCAATCCCTACATTAGAGGAGCCACTTTGAGTGCCACCAGAAGCCTCCATCAGTTGGTCATGTTTGGTAAGTAGTTATGTTGAGTTAGTCTCCAGTTACATTCAGTTAGATCACTCTTAGTTAGTCTAGCGCCAGTTTAGCATGGCTGCATGGGGAAGTGGTGCCTTTTTCCACTTACCTCATCAATTTAACTAGTTTAAATAGATTAACTAGTTGTCAGACTAATTTAAACATTAGAATAGTGGCTCCCATGCAGTAATTTAGACACTCCTAGTTAGTTATTCAGTAGGTAGATTCAGATCTTATCCACATGGTTTGAATTCTCCTTATTGTAACACTGCTATATTACTACTGAATTAATGAAGATGAATTTTGTAATTTATGGATCAATTCATATCATATTTGTCTGAAATTTGTCTTGTTTAGTGTACATTGTTCTTGATATTCCACTGCACAAATCACCTCTCAATTTCTCTCATTTTCCTGTAGATCAATGGTTCAATAATTTAACAACATCAACATAATGTCTCTGTCTTCTAGTATTTTGTGACGGTTGAAATTTGGAACCCTTATAAATTCTTGTAACTGAATGTAACAAGTAGTCACCCAAATGTCTCAAGATTCTATATAAACATGTACACTATTGTAAAAATCAACCAACCTTCATGGAGAATAAGTAATATAGAAATTGGTTTCAATTCTTGCATATTGTCTGTGCACATACTTTTTGTCGATATAGTGTATTTCATGTTTTAATTGTTCTTTTTCTATGCTTCTGCCATAATAATGCTCGACTCATTCAATCGATTGTTGTCCCCAGCGTGCACCTAGGCACGACCTGGACCATTGGTATCATATCTTGAGATTTTTTAGAGATTAAGTTACATCAACACTTCCATCAAATCTATTTAACTTATGCATGTTCAAACACACTCACAAACTCAACAACACAAGCAGACACTTCCTTCGACTTCAGAAAAGATGGATGACGAAGCAGACAATAGACATGCAACCGACAAGACAAAGAAACTCATATAAAAAGCACTGGCTCTCCAGCGGACCAAAATGTTCGCCCAAATCAATGATATTCTCATGTGATTCACTTTGAACTCCGGGGAATCCTCGATGCAACCTCACTTCGATAAAATCATCCCCTTCAAAGTGCAAATGAATATAGACATACCGAATATTGAAGGCAATATTGAAACAAAATCCATCGGTAATTGGGTACAACAACTGGAATCGTACTATTCCATGAATAAACTCTCCGAAGTGGAAAAGATCACCATTGCATCCTTAAATATGTCAACCTATGTACATTTCTAGTGGGAAAATGTATCGACAAATATGGAAAAAGAAGGAAACCCCACAGACACATGGGTAAAATTTGTCGAATACGTACGAAAGGAGTTCTACCCACCCAAATATATTGAACAACAATATAAGAAGTGTCAACGGCTAAAGCAATGGAAAGACCAGTCCATGAAGAGTTACACCGACGAGTTCTATTGACTCATGGCTAGACTTGGCGTCTAATAAGAAGAGAAATTGCTTGTCTTGAAGTATGTCAGGAGATTATCCCCGTACATTTAGTAAGAGATAAAGTTTATGACTTTCAATACACTTGCGGATGCATTTCAATATGCCGGCAAGGTTGAAGCTAAACAAAAAGGAAAATATCATTTTACGAACAAGCCAATAGGTCAAACATCCGACAAGAACTGACTTCGACAAGTTTAAACACCCTTCTCAGCTAATTCTGCCAAATCTCGATCATCACAAGAAGAACTTTCAGAAATACAAGAAGGATTGTAGCAAACAAGCTCCTACTGAGAACTGGTGTGATTATCACAATTCAGTATGGCATGATACTTCAGAATGCAAAGTTCGAAAGACATTTTTGGCAAAATTTTCAACATCTTACATGTCCAACAAAACCTTGGTAGAATATGATCCAGATGCATCAACCATCTTGGCTTCGACCTAGACCACTCCGACAGCCTCGCATATCGTTGGTGAGGAGGAACGAGAGAACCTGTTCCATACACAGATACAAGTTCAGAAAAATCCATCACATCTTATTGTAGATAACAGTAGCCAGAATAAATTTGTTTCTGAAGATCTTGTGAAGAGACTTGGTCTTGTCACCACTCCGCAGCCGTAACTTTACAACATAGGTTGGATGAAGGATGTAAAGGAACTAAGAATCACATGCCAATACAGAATCACCTACTTCATTAATCATTTTGAAGATGAAGTAATGTGTGACATGGCACTGCTTTTCGTAGTCGACGCCTTGTTTGGGAAACCTTACTTGTGGCATCAACATGGTACATATCAATCACAACCTTAGAAGGTGATTGCCGAAATTCAAAATCAATGGTACGGAATACCAAAGTGAAAACCCGCATCAACGGTTGCTATGATAACTACCAAACAAACAAAGAAGCTTATCAATCGTGATCAAAATTTTGCAGTGATTATGATAAAGCCTCAACATTCTAGGAAGACTGCAACAACAATTTGAATCACAGACCAATCCAACTCCCAACAACAACAACATATCGACCACATTCTTGAGGAATACTGTAACGTATTTCAAGAGCCAAATTGAGTACCGCTGCATTTCCAGGTAAAACACTCCATCAAACTTGTTCATGGTTCTTCATTACCTAACACATCTGTTTACAGAAGATCCATTCTCAAGAACAAAGAAATTCGTAGACAAATCGAGGATTTGATCGACAAAGGTCATATCTAGCCTAGCTCCTCTCCTTATGGAATTCTAGTCATCTTAGTTCCAAAGAAAGATGGGACTTGGCATATGTGCATCAACTATCGAGCTCTCTACAAAATTTCAGTAAAGAACATATACCCTCTTCCAAGGATAGATGAACTCATCAACTGTTTGAAAGGTGCTAAGTTCTTTATGAAGCTTGACCTTAAGTCAGGATATCATCAAATTCTGATCGAGTCCACTGATGTATGGAAAACGAATTTCGATACCAAGGAAGGATTGTTTGAATGGTTAGTCATTCCTTTCGGCTTAACCAATGCACCTACAACCTTCATGATATATGTGGATGACCTTCTACAACCCTTCATCGGCAAGTGTATCATTTTCTATCTCGACGATATCTTGATATTCAGTCGATCATGGGAAGAACATGTCAAGCAGATTCAACAAGTCTTTGACACTCTCCAACAACATCAACTATACCTGAACATGGACAAATGCTCATTTTTGATGATTAGTATCAAATATTTGGGGTATGTAATTAACTCTACAGGCATTCATCCCGACCGAGAAAAAGTACAGATTCTCAAGGATTGGCCCATTCATTAAAACATTCATGAACTAAGAAGTTTTCTTAGTTTGGTGAATTTATATCAATGGTTCATACCTGGCTTCAGTCATATCGCATGGCCTTTGAATCAGTTGACTAAAGGAAATGGGAAAATTGTCTTTAAATGGACACCAACACAACAACAAACTTTTGAAAAACTAAAAAACAAGCATTGTACTGCACCAGTACTTGTGTTACATGATTTTCATTAGCCCTTTAAGATTAATATAGACGCATCAAACTATGATCTCGGCGCAATGATCACTCATTCAGGTCACCCAGTCAAGTTTCATTCTGAAACTTTCAACGACACTATTAGAAGGTATTCGACGTATGAAGAAGAATTGTATGACATTTTGAAAGCTCTTAAGCTACGGAGACACTACATTCTTGGCAAGGAAACAATCGTTGTTATAGCGGATTTCACCACACTAGGTGAATCACACATTGTATGGCCTTCCCCTGTCCCGCTACAGACTCATTAGCCCCTATGGACCACTTTTTGTCTTTTGATGTATCATTGACCATCCCTAAAAACATTAGAAAAATGATATACGCGGCCTTTTCCCCGATAACCGTGTACATATGCGGATATTCCCTCTATAGTTGCGTACATCAGGATGTGTACATAATCCAAAATCCTTTGGAGCATTCCTTGACTTGGATCCGACTCATATGACTCCTGGCCTTCCATATGCCTTGAGATCGCACG
>LPNX010150179.1:222532-232867 GCA_001517045.1 Pseudotsuga menziesii
GTCTACCTGAGCATTGATTATATTGAGGTGACCTTAGTGACCTTACCTAGGATATCGAGGGGGTACGTGTAGAGGTTATTCTGCATGTGTCCCGACCAGGTTGGGGTCGGACGGCACAATCGCTTTACGCGTTGAAGCTGAGGGCCACAATAATTGGTTTTGAACCTCCGCTTGTGGTGACAAGGGCCTCTCAAGCCTCTCCTAGGCGAGACATATCGGCCACATTCGGGAGCTCACTTATCCAGCCCTTGTTTGCTTGCTTTTGGCTTTAGATTTTATAGCGATTGCTCTGTGCACGCTAGTTGGCCTAGGGTTGACGTAAATAGAGAGTCTTTGCTTTTTTGTTGAGTCATTGTGGAGTCGAGTGCGGTTCTGCACCGTTCTCGTCGGTTAGCAGGAATTCCTCCTTCCACTTCTCCTCCTCCTTTGGGAGAGGGGCCTAGACTGTCCAGGTGGACTATGTCACACACTAATTCACACACCATGGAGGATCATTCAGAGACTATTCCTGAGCCACCTCCTCCTATTCGTATTGATGATGGGGAACTTACTCCTACATACGATCCCTCACCTGACCTAGCTGATATCGGTCCTGTTATTTCCCAGATAGGATCTTTACATGATAGACCAACTCACACTAGGCCAGATTCCCCATTGACCCATTACCGGTATGGAATGCCGGATGATGCCGAGACTCACTTTGACCCTCCTAGCACTAGCTACGGTAGTTATGTTACGACTAGTTTTCCTATGCACGATTTGACATTTCATGTTGAATCCGACTATGAGCCTAGCACTATGCCTAGGGGCAATCCCATGCCTTACCTTGCGGAGAGGTTTGGGAGTACTAGTCACATTGCACCTTCCATCCCAGCGGTGGAAGCTCCATCTTATATACCTTCTAGGTCTAGAGTTAGTGATCCGATAGGGATACCAAGTTCTAGACGAGTGACGATAGGCACTAGTACATTTATTCTTATAGAGATTCCTTCGTCCTCGCTTCCGAGTTCTAGAAATGTAAACCCTCCACCTTACTCTCGTGGTCCTTTGAGTCGGCACGTAGCTATGATTCAGATCCGTACTGCGATTACTAGACCAGTTTTGTCTCAAGCCTACATACCACCCGTGGCTTCGGGAGGTTATGTTCATGTTTCTAGAGGTCAGATTGCTACTTCCACGACATATATCCCTACTTCCGGAACGTATATTCCTACCTATGGAGTGTCTCATGGGGAATCGCAAGCGATGACCTATGGACCCTACTATGGGATGCAGTATGGACAGGTCTCTCCACCTTATGGAGGCGGGTATTCACAACCTGCTTACTCTCCTAACTATGGCTTTGTAGCTCCTACTAGTCAAGGTCCACCTCATTATGCTACTTCCACGCCACCCTATACGGGTCATACAGGAGGAGGTCACTATGTCCAAGGTCATGGTGGTAATCAATCCTATATGAACCAGGGAGTGGTCCATAGACCTCATTATCCTAGGCTCCCTTTCCTCGCGACACTCAATTTACCTGACTTATCGAGACTTACGAACGATCCTGTGGCTCATGACCCGGCTTGGCCGGCTGTCCCTACCAAGCTTCCTTCGGACATACCTAAGTTCGAAGGCAAACCAGGAGAGGATCTGAGTGAACACGTTATGAAATTCCACCTATGGTGCTCTTCCAATTCATTGCATCAGGACTCAGTCCGTTTGAGACTATTTCAATGCACCCTTACAGGGCTTGCAGCGAAATGGTATATAGAGTTACCTAGGGGTGCCTTTACTTTGTTCGACGATCTTGTGATGACTTTCCTTAATCACTTCCAGCTACCAGTGCACTATGATGTTGGTACTGAAATCTTGTCGAAATTTCGGCAAGATAAAGCCACCCATATTTCTGATCATATTCAGGAGTGGCGTAGACGGAAGAGATTAATCAAAGCCTTTATACCGCCGGAGTTCCTCCTTGAGTGGTTCCTCAAATCTTTATTGCCATATATTGCGAAGGATGTTTCCACATCCGGAGTGCAGAATGAGGAACAAGCCATCTTTAGGGCGCAGGAACTAGACTTGATCTATGCTCAGTCTGGTTTGTTGTATGAGATTATACCTAACGCTCCTCATTCTAGTTTCGATCCCAAGGTCAAACCTGGACCACATGCCGATGGCATTGTGGGTAGTGCAAGTAAGAAACCTGCAGGTTCGGTTGTGAAACAAGTTGCGCAGTTGTCTATCAACCAATCTGCCTCGAGACAAGCTATGGCTTCATCTTAGCCCACCCAAGCGGCGAATGTACTTGCTGTGCAATCGTCCGACCAGAAGGGTAACCAGCAACCCGGACGGAATCGAAAAAAGGGTAAAAACAATAATAAGAAGGGTGGGAATAAAAATGAGAATGCCAATAATAATGACAAGAACAATAAAAATGCTGGGGGGGACAAGCAGAATAAACGTAAGGTTAAGTTTCCTTGCAAGCTTTGTAAGGACGATCACCTCACTTACTTGTGCCCTAGGATGGATGAAGCTTCGAAGTTCATAGCACAGGGCCCAGCTGTGTTAACAAACCCTTTACCGCATAACCAGAATATGAACTCGAAGTCCCATGATCAATCTAGTGATGAAGATCCACCTAAAACTAGTGGTCGTGGGTGCATTAATATGGTCCATGCCGCGAAAGTTGTGACGCGTGCGAAAGATTATACTTCGTCACAACCCAACCCAGGCAAAGAACCTGATCCACCAGGAACCCCTTCGCGTATTGAGAAACCTGCGGATAAACCTGAGGTTGCACCTCGCATTCCTAAGGGGGTACTTAAGTGTTTGGGGCATAATCCAAATGCCCGAGCCGCCCAGAATTATTCAGTTGTCGAGGACTTGGGTCATACTCCTTGTGCGATGTCTGCATTGGAAGTGCTTCAGAGTTTTCCGTCGCAAAGGAAGGCTTTGCTTTCCGCTCTTGGTGTGAATGGTGATGATTATTCCTCAGTGATCAAATTTGAAACCGCAGGACATCAGCCTCGCTTTCCCTACTATGTGTCCCTTTTGGTGCATGTAGAATGTCTTAATATGATCGTCAAGCGTACTGTGATTGACGAGGGCGTTGCTGCTTTTGTGATGTCTTTGTCTTGTTGGAAGGGTCTTGGTTCTCCTAAGTTGTCAAAGTCTACGACCATGTTAACTAATTTTGATGGGAGATCGTTTAGGCCGCACGGTATCCTTCCTTCTCTTAAATTCCATTTGGGAGGGAAGACCGTTGCGATAGAGGTTGAGGTGGTTGATGCGCCGCTTGACTACAATCTCTTACTGGGAAGGAATTGGATGTATAGTATGCAAGCTGTTGCGTCTTTCGTTTTTCGCGTTGTATGCTTTCCTCATAATGGGAAGATTGTAACGATTGATCAGATGGCATTCAAGAATCCGCCTGTTAGTGCATCTTCGGAAGCTTCGGTTCCGAAAGTTGAACATTCCCAGTCGGCGACTGGGAGTGTGGGTGTAGGTATGTATCCGTCCCTCATGGGAACCTTTAGTTGTCCTGCACCCATCCTCATGATAGGATCTAGTTTCGATGGTGCTTCCACGTCTACAAGATCGGTGCCTTTTCGCACAAGTCATATGGGAGATCCTTGGATTCTTCCTTCACTGAGTCCTTCGAGTGAGGCCATTGAGACAAGTGTGCCGTTGCCTACAGTCATGATAGCTTGCCAAGATAATCTCCAGTCTGCTGCAAAGCCTTGTTCTTCTTCTTCATGGACAGAGGAGGAAGACCCCTATGTGCTGCCAGCATGGGCAGTACAGTCTTCTCATGCCCACGACTACCTTGATACGGTTTTCCCTTCAGATGAAGCGATCATCGAGGCTATGTCGGGAGTTGAGCCACCATGGGAGGAACTTCATCATAGATCATATTTCCTTCCAGAGCTTAACCTTTTGGAGCATGAGGATTATAGGGAGATTCTTAGACAGAAAGTTGGTAGACCCATGATTCCATTAAGCTCTCCTGGTCAGATGGCTGATGGAAACATGGCGAACATATTGTCAACTATGCCTATCAACATTTCTTGCAACCCTGGTACAATTGAGAATGTCTACATTGGGGCGGATTGTTCCCAAGATGAGATTCGTGAGTATACCGAGCTATTCAAGGAGTTCCGTGATGTTTTTGCTTGGTCTTACGATGAGATTCCAGGGATTGATCCTCGGATTGTCGAACACGAAATTAAGACTTACCCCAACGCTAAGCCTATTCGACAGCGTTTACGCACGGTAAATCCTAGGAAAGCCCCCGCCATAAAGGCAGAGATAGAGAATCTATTGAAATCTTGTTTCATCTATCCCGTTCCCTTGACGGAGTGGGTTTCAAACCTCGTTCCGGTGGATAAGAAGCAAGGAGCGATCCGTATATGCACTGATTTCTGTGATTTAAAACGTGCCTGTCCTAAGGATAACTTCCCCACACCGTTTATAGATCAGAAAATGTGAGGTGTTCTCCTTTATGGACAGCTTTTCAGGGTATAATCAGATTCAAATTAAACCCAAGGACCAACATAAGACCGCATTTATTTGTCCTTGGGGAACATTTGCGTATCGGAAAATGCCTTTCGGCCTTAAAAACGCCGAAGCTACGTTTCAGTGGGCGATGACCTTGATTTTCCACGATCTCAAGTCCATTATTGAAGTATTTTTGGATGACCTCGCTGCTCATTCTCGCATGAGGATGCGTCATTCTTATCACTTGAGATTGGTGTTCGAAAGATGCCGCCACTATGCTATTAGATTAAACCCTCATAAGTGCATCTTTTGCGTGAAATCGGGTCGTTTGTTAGGATTTATCATTTTGAAAGAGGGTATAAGAGTCGACCCTTTGAAGGTTGAGGAAATACTTCAGTTGTCTCCCCCGTGAAATATTCGTCATCTTCAGTGTTTGCAAGGCATGGCAAACTTCCTACGAAGATTTGTTGTCAATTTCGCCAATTTGACTAGAGGTTTCATGCGTCTCCTAAAGAAGGATACTCCCTTTGAATGGGATGAGCGAGCCTAGGAGTCCTTCGATGCACTTAAGCGAGCCCTAGCATCGGCCTCGGTGATTAGTCCTCCGGATTATAGCCATGATTTCCTATTATATGTGGCCGCGTCTTTAGAGACGATTGGGATGGTTTGGGTTCAGGAGGATGAGGAGCTCCAGGAGCATGTCATATATTATCTGAGCTGAAACCTTATTGACGCAGAGATTCGGTATTCTCATGTCGAGAAGCTTGCCTTAGCTACCGTACATGTGGTGCAGCGTTTGAGACATTATATTCTCCTTTGCCAAACCTTGGTTGTTGCCCATGTCAATCCATTTCAGTTCGTCCTCACACATAGAATGATTGGGGGAAAATATAATAAATGGATTGTCATCCTGCAAGAGTTTGATCTCGAATTTGTTTCGGAAAAATCGAAGAAATATTTAATCTTTGCAGAGCTTATATCGGATTTTTCGAGCGAGGCTGAGGAGTCAGTATGTGAAGATACGTTCTTTGATGAACACATTTTCTTGATCTCAACGGTTGACCCATGGTACGGTGATATCATAGTATATTTGCAAACGCAGAGGACCCCTACTCACCTCTCGCGAGATGAGCAACGTTGATTACGTCACGTTTCCAAGAACTACCTCATAGTGGACAATACTTTGTACCGCTGTGGAGTAGATTCCCTTTTACGACGTTGTTTAACTCATGATGAGGCTGAGGTAGTGCTTAATGATTGCCACGAAGGGGCGTGTGGTGGTCATTTATCTGGGATTTCTACAGCTCAAAAGATTTTGAGAGCAGGATATTTCTGGCCGTTGATCTTCAAGGATTGTATTGAAGTGGTCAAGAGGTGCCACCCTTGCTAGGTGTTCACACGTAACACGCACTCGAAGCCTGCCCCGTTACACCCTATTATCACCGCCGGTCCCTTCACCAAATGGGGGCTAGATTTTATGGATTGCAACCCAGCTTCGGTTGGGGGGCACCATCATATCATAGTGGCTGTCGATTACTTCACGAAATGGGCTGAGGCAATGCCTACAGTAAAATCCGACGGTGAGACAGCCGCTCACTTCATATTCAACCAAATCATCTCTAGGTTCGGGATTCCGAGAGAGCTTGTCACTGACCATGGCTCGCACTTTCAGAACCGTATGATGGAAGATTTGGCATCCAAGTTAGGATATAAGAAAGAGAACTCCTCTTCTTACTATCCTCAAGTGAATGGACAGGTTGAAGCAGTGAATAAATCACTTAAGTCCATTCTCCAACGAACCATCGCACAAAGCAAGACGAACTGGCATATTATGTTGTACCCTGCTTTGTGGGCATATCGAACCGCGGTAAATACTGCCACTGGTTTTTCTCCATATCAGCTTGTTCATGGAGTGGAGTCAATATTGATGGTTGAATGCGAGATTCCTTCGTTGAAGTTAGCCGTGGAACTCTTACCAGACACTTCACCTTTGGAGGAGCGTTTGGTTCACCTTGAGCAACTCGATGAGCAGCGTAGAGATGCCTTGGTGACTCTAGAGGTTAATAAGCGTCGCGTGAAGGCCCATTACGATAAGTCTGTCCGTCCGAGAGTGTTTAGTGAGGGAAACTTGGTCCTTTTGTGGGATCAATCGAAAGAACCCTTGGGGGCAAGGAATTTCAATCCTATGTGGCGTGGTCCTTACGTGGTCAAGCGTGTATTAGAGAAGGGTGCCTACGAGTTAGTGGATTACGAAGGGACAGTCTTGGCGGAGCCTAGAAATGGGCTCTATCTTAAGAAATACTATGCATGATCTTTAGCCAAGGCTGTTTGTTGTATATTATTGTACAGCTTTTTTGTATAGTTAGGTCTTGTTTATCGTGATCGGGTTTGTGATTAGTTTCCATTTCTTGTGGCAAATGTCAATGGAATATTCCACCTACATAGGATTTGCGGATGGTGCAAGCCTTCACACTCAACACTCAGCCTCAGCTACTTGGGTGATTTATACTCCTATGGGTCATGTACTGTCCTCAGGAGGTGTATGTCTACGGCCATCTTCCAACAATGTTGCTGAATATAGTGCCGTTATCGAGCTTCTACAGGATGCCATTTCGCATGGTGTTCTCTCTCTTGAGGTACGTCGTGATTCAGAGTTAGTAGTGTCACAGCTCAATGGTTTGTACCATGTTAGAGATCCGACGTTATTGAGGAGATTCTTACGTGTGAGATTGCTAGAACGGCAATTTGAGAACATAACAGATATGCACATTCCAAGAAATTATAATCAAATTGCTGACTCATATGCTAACTATGTGTTAGATTGGCATTTGTTTCATTCATTATAAATTAATCATAAACACAATTTTTACACATGTAAATAAATAAACTGATCACCATAAAACTTTTTTATATACATCAAAAATGTGGTAATACATAATGTCATAATACAAAATTGGGGCTTTGAAAGCCACCATCATATACATGGTAGTACAAAATAGATACACTCCCAGGTGTCTAGTCCTGTGGAGGTAGATGAGGGTTGTGATCATGATATGTCACCACGGCTCTAGCTAGCTGCCGGAATAAATGCACCCATGCGTGTGGTACACCCACCACCTGTCTCTGCATAGCCTCAGGCAAGTCCTCGACTTGCGCCATGGGAATTCTATGAGTCAGTCGCACGAAGTTGGTATGGATGCTTTGGAGCGTTCGCTCCGCATCCACACCGATGATATCGTCTCCTCTTCCCCTCTGTCTATGACGTGGGAAGCCCTCTGGTCACCGTGGTCCCACATCTACACATGAATGGTATATGTCATTATGTATTGTCACCCAAAACCATGTCTTTTTGATTCCATTAATCAAGAAAACACAAAAAAATTAAATAATTCAAAAATTTTAAAAAGAGTAAGGGTCGAGATTCGTTACCTATGTCTCCATATGCTGACCCTGGTGGTAATGGCATGTCCGGGTCTCCCCGGAAGTCTATCCCTTCATAAGGGTAGTCCTCTATGGCAACAATCTGTCGTCGCCACCATGGAAAAAAGTCTGTTGGATAAGGGTTGGCCACCCTACCACCCCCCAGTCTGCGCATCGTGTCTGCCCAACGTCGTTGGGCTGGATCTGGAAACTCGTGGAGAGGAACATCCACTCTAGGGCTCAATCCTGGAACACGCTCGAAGAAAAACGTGCTCAAGATACTGCTGAACCTGAAGTTCCGTATCCCACCTGCCTTGCACTCACTGAGTTGATGTTTCATGTTGCTCAGTAGGGAAGTGCTCCAGTCATAGATGGTCGGTGTCATGCACTCCACCACATAGAACATCAGTGGCCGAGAGGCCTGATGGAGTGATGCTAAGCCTGCTATCCTGCCCAGCATCAGTAGTATGGAATTTAGGCCCAGTACCTGTATAGCGTTGGTGGGAACTTGGCTCCCCACCTTCTTCGTCTCTGGGTAGCAGTACACAGCTATGTACTTGTCGATAGTCAGCCCATGACCTGGCCCTCCTCGGGCACGAAGGTTCACCATCTCACCTCGACGTGATAGACCTGTGATAAAGTAGATATCCTCCACCTCAATGGTGAGGGACATACCGTCTAGCCAGAAGGACTCTGAGTCCGGATCCCAATAGTCTACAAGCATCTGTAGTAGTCTTGGTTTGGCCCTCAAGCCACCTAGGCACCAAAACTTGTAGAGTCCGCATCTTCTTAGAGCTTCTTGAGCCATTCTGTCAGCCCTTACTGCTTCCTCTATGTCACCGTGCTCGCATTCTCGCCACTCTAGCACCATCGCCTCGATACCCGCGTGGGCCGTAGCGCTCATGTAAGTTTGGCCTTTAAAAATTCATTTGACCATGAAAAATTATAAAAATTGTATTGAAATGCAAGCAGAGAACATGAGTAAATACCTGGAAGAATCGGTTGTGAATTCTGTCGGCTGGATCTCCTGGAATTTGCAGTTGAATATCAGAGCTCAAATGGGTAAAAGTTTCAAATGATTTCTATTTTTTACTATTTATAGAAAAAATTTCAAATATTTGAAAATTTTTACCCCCTTTCCTATAGTTTTGACAGTTTCTAACCATTTTGGACCGTTTCTAACCTAATCTTTGATGTAGAAGACCGTTTTCAGCGCCGTTTCAGCCTTTGGATTGACCCGTTCGTACTGATCTCAGGTATAACGTCTATACTGGCATATAGGTTAGGTTCACCACCATTTGCATTTTGCATGACCTTATGACCATGTCACTATATCCTTAGGTACGAACCCACTCTATTATGTCACAGAACCTTCTTGCTGCTATAGAAGTGGCATGATATGAGTGGTAGAGACTCACCTTACATGGGTACCCTAGTTAGCGCCTTATTTGCATTTGGTGCCCATGCCGATGTTTCCCCCTTTAGGGTGTGGGAGTCCATTGTATAGTATTGCCATGACATTTAGCAAGAGCATCATACTCCTCTTGATCTTATGCTGGCCATGACCCCCCCGGACTCCCTTGTATCAAGTTGTGGATGCATTATCATGAGCTTTGCCTGTCTTATTGAGCTTTATGCTGGCTTCCCTGACATTTTGTTTCAGCCATATAGCCCGAGCTTGTCTCATGTCTAGCCATGCATAGCCTTTATTTATATCCTTCGTAGCTTGATTGCCTTTTTACCGGGAGGGGATTTTCCCCCGAGTGTCGATATCCTACACATGTGTCCTTGCATTGAGCATAGGTATGTTCCATTGCTTGGAACTAGTTTGTTTGCCCTAAATGACACTCGTCTCCTCCTAGTTTGTAACTATAAAGCTAGTTTATTCTTTTTTCAAGCTTTTCAAATAACTGAAAAAGACCAAAAAAACCAAAAAACCAAAAAGCCAGACAAGAAAAGATATTATCTTTGGCAGCTGTCGAGTCATGTCGCCTTCGAACAGAGCACTGTATATCACATCCATTGGTTGGGTTATAGTTTGACTTTAGGAGATGTACTCGTTTATCTGAGTTTTATCTCCACCGACTGGTTAAGCTTCCAGTCCCTATGGAGCCTCTATTGATGGCTCCTGCATCATAGAGATGTCCCAGTTTGTATATCGAGTCTATGCTGCCTTCATTCAGTCACCATACGCCGTTATGCTCTTGTTCGAAGGAAGTTGAAACCTGAGTCAGCCATTCCGCAGTTATCTTGACTTTGCATGTTGGCCATTCCCAGTACAGTTACTGGTTCGTGCACCTTATGATCGAGTTCTTCCATATTATACAGCCTTGGTGAGTACCTCGTGTTGGATGATGGGGGATGCCCTAATGCCCTCCTTCCAGCGGATTTCATCCCATCGACTTCAGATCATTTATTCTGGGATTGGAGTCT
>LPNX010150179.1:233125-293611 GCA_001517045.1 Pseudotsuga menziesii
GATTGTATTATGGTATTATGCTGATTGGGTGGCTGGTCTTCCATTTGGGTACCTTCATCACTTCACTTCTGGGATGGACTTATAATGTATTTCGGCCATCGTATAACCCCTCTGATCTCATACATTAGGGGGCATCTGTTATAGCGGATTTCACCACACTAGGTGAATCACACATTGTATGGCCTTCCCCTGTCCCGCTGCAGACTCATTAGCCCCTATGGACCACTTTTTGTCTTTTGATGTATCATTGACCATCCCTAAAAACATTAGAAAAATGATATACGCGGCCTTTTCCCCGATAACCGCGTACATACGTGGATATTCCCTCTATAGTCGCGTACATCGGGATGTGTACATAATCCAAAATCCTTTGGAGCGTTCCTTGACTTGGATCCGACTCATATGACTCCTGGCCTTCCATATGCCTTGAGATCGCACGGATTCGATCTTTCAGTATCCATTTGAAAAGCTATATAAGGAACCCATTGAGACATTGAAAGCATAAGAGAGAATTGAGAGTAACGAAACTATAGTCCATTGTTGCCAGAACTTATGCTTGAGTCTGCATCCCTTGGTCCCTTGGAGCACTGTTGTGTTCTTCCCAAGGTTTCCTTTTGCTAGTAAGCTTGCTATCGAAGTGATGGAGGATTGAGGTTGTGGAGGCCCAAGTGGGGGATTGAGTTTCTCCAGTTCGCAGACGTGCCGTCAGAGGTTGTCACTTGTAATCTTTGATTCATATTAATAGAAATATCTTTTCCTGTCCAGTAATGTGTATTTGAATGAATGTTGTATCCATTGGAATATGTCAAATGCTTATACATTATTGATTATATATGCTAGAATAGATCTAACACCATGAAATATAGTATGCTTGTATTGTTTAATTGTTGTTGAGGACGTGTTATAACAATTCAAGCTGAAGATTGAAAAGCTCAACAGGGATCTACTTCAACCATCCGGAATAAGGTACGAGGTTCGATCCTTTAGTGTTAGATGTTTTTCTTTCTATTGCATATTGGGAAAGATTGATTTCTGGAGTCTAGCTGTCTGTTGTGGTACCCCAAGCCATAGGAATTTCTCTCCGTAACAATCGTCCTCACTGACCATCAACCTTTGTAGTTCTCTCTGTCCCAGTCCAAATTACAAACAACTTGACAACTCAAGTGGATTAATTACCTTCAATAATTATAGTTGGTAATTAAGTATCAAAAAGGTAAATCCAATGTCACAGACGATTGTCTCACCCGACCACCCATTACTCTACTATCTACAGTGATGAGTATGTACGGTTACAACACCACACTTGGACACAATTGTATTATGTAGACTATGAATTCTTCGTAATTTATCAACAACTTCAGGCTAACACGTTTTCTACTACCAACTACTTCCTAAAGGAAACTTTTCTATACAAGCTTGGACAACTTTGTGTACCGGTCGGTGAGCACAAAAAAAAGCTCATTTGGGACACACACTACAACAAAACTGAAGGACATTTTGGAGTCGCAAAAACACTTGTTATCCTCCAAAATTATTTTTTCTGGCCTTCACTTAAATCTAGCATCAACAAGTACATTCGATCATGCATAGTTTGTGCCATTGCTAAATCTTCGAATCGATGACAAGGATTGTAAACACCCCTACCATTTCCTAGTCAACCTTGGGAATCTATTTCTATGGACTATTTGACGGGATATCCTACTACCAAACATCATCATGACGTGATATTAGTAGTAGTTGACAGATTTTCCAAGATGGCAATACTTATACCATGCAAGAAGACTACGACAACACAACAAACTGCTCAACTCTTATTCTAACATGTTTGGAAGCATTATGGCCTCCCAACAACCATTATTTTCAATGAAGATGCTAGATTTTTTGGCACCTTTTGGAAAACTCTCTGGAAACACCTCGACATGAGACTTTATTTGTCGACAGCCTTCCATCCACTGATAGAAGGACAAAAGGAAGTTGTAAATCACTTGGTAGTGCAACTACTTCGCATGTACAACCACAAGCATCGTCAAACATGGAATGACAACCTTCCATATATACAACACAACTACAATCGTGCTCAACATAGTTCTACATGAAAGAGTCCATTAGAGATCTATTATGGATTTCAACCCTCATCTCCTATCAACTTGATCAATTCCTCGACACAATCGAATGAAACCGACTTCGAAGGAAGAGAAGTTGAGAAAGCATTAAAGTTCAGAGATCAAATCTACAACATCTAGAAGCAAGCACAAGAAATGTTGCAACGAGCTAATGCAAAAGCTAAGGCCCGACACGATAAGCATCGTATTCCTCATTCATTCCAAAATTGGGGATCAGGTCTAGTTACATCTAAAGAAGGAGCTCTTCACTGACCCATACAGAAAGCTAAAACCTTTGAGATATGGTCCATACAGTATCCTTATATAGATTGGAGAAATTTATTTTCCGCTTGACATTTCTACATGCATTATACTGCATCTAGTATTCAATGTAGATCTACTTTGACCATACCATGCACCATTATTCGAACAGAACGACTTGCAGACAACAGAACCTGAAGACATCTACCTAGATGTGCAGGAACCTCTTCTTTGTGACACCATTGTGGAGCAACGCATATGCCATACAAGAGAAAACTCCATTCCCTTTTTCCAAGTGGATAAAGTAGGACAGATCCCACGCAAGGAAAAAGGTACTCTGCTACTGAAGTAGCCAACAATTTTCCTTGGTTGAACGAATACACAATGGAGACCATTGTTTCTTAAGTAAGGAGGAATGATCCAACCAATAGTTGGCATGTTGTCGAACTTTGACAAAGTATAGCACTTCAACTACTTTGACTGCTTCGACAAGTTTAACATCGGCTTCGACAAGTATGAACCTCGACACAACTGAATTCGACAAACTCAATAGGTTTTATGCTCGACATACAACATCTTGACATGCCTTGTTAGCATCGACGATTGTCAAACGTCGATAGAATGTCTCTGTCTTCTAGTTGTCTGCGACAGTTGAAATTTTTCACCGTTATAACTTCTTGTAACTGAACGTAACATGTAGTCACCCAAGCATCTCAACATTCTATATAAACTTGTACACTATTGTAACAATCAACCAACCATCATGGAGAAGAAGTAATATAGAAATTGGTTCAAATTATTGCATAATGTTTGTGCGCATAATTTCTATCGATATAGTGTATTTCCTGCTTTACTTGTTCTTTTTCTATTCTTCCTCCATAACAGTTCTCGACTCATTCAGTTGATTTTTGTCCCCAACATGCACCTGGGAACGACCTTGATCAAAGAAACACATCATAACCAATATATATGCTACAAAAAATATGATTATTAGCAGTAAAATATTTTGCACTTCATTTTGTAATTTGAATTTCATAATTAGTTCTAATATATATATATATATATATATATATATTGTTCCCAACGTGTCATCTCTTGAAAAAATGGGGGTGCCATCTAGCCATCTCGAAAACTTGTCATTGTTCCCCCCCTTGATTCCCTAAGGGTAGTGTAATCGAAGTTAAATTATTTATTGACTTTGCCCTATTGGTTTTGGGTTCCACTATAAGTTCCTTAGAAATGTGACTAATTCCTATTCGATATCTTCATACTTGGTTAAAACTTGACTGTCTGCATTTTTAAGTTCACAATTTGATTTCTCTGTATGTGTTGTATTATGGATTAGTGGAAGAAGCTTGTATTATGTTCTCCCTCCTTCATTCATTTAAGTCAAGTTTTTCTTCAAAATCATTTCCTCCCACTGATTCCTTTCCTTGATTCAAGCTTGGAGGCAAGTCTCCTCTTCAATGGCTTCCTCTGTATAACATGTGCATATTATTTCCTGTTGCAATTGACTCATTCTCCCTTCCATCCTTCTTTTCTCTTTGAATATGCCACCAAAAAATGTATTGTTCCATTTTTTAATCTGCCTTCTAGAATCTTTAGTTTTCGTTATAGCTAGAACATTTTACTATCTCTTGGAATATCAATTTTCTCCTACCAATGTTGCACTATTTCTTGGAAGTTGGGGTGGGACAACCAAAATTTCTCAAATCTAAAGGGATTTCTTGAAGGAATTCTAACCTTATTCCAGTTCAAGCAGATCAACCAATGATCTGGTTTATCCACTGGTAAGATACTTTTTCGAAGGTATACCTCAGTTGTCATGATGGAATCAGATACCAAGAACCAATCTAGATGTGAGGCTCCAGCTCTTTTATTAGTCCATGTAAAACACCATTATTGGTTTCCATGTCAACGAGATTCAACTTTTTAATAGTTTCCCCAAAATTTACACTTTCCTTTTCTAATCCTCTAAGGTCGCCTTTCTACTCTAAGAGTGAGGTTATCATATTAAAATCCCCACCTCAAGAGCCAATGCCTTTCTACAACTTGTTGTCCATTAAAGCATTCCCAAAAAAATGTGCTTTAAAGGTGGGGAATTTGGACCATAGACATTGGTGATGTCATGTCCCCACATTTTAGACATCAAAAGTGTTGACCTTGTCCAACACCTAGGGGGTCAAAATATGTATTAATTACCTCACCTAGGGAATTTTGTCCAAATATTATTTATGAATCTTATACTTATAATTAATTAATTAATTAATGTGAAACTAATATGTGGAATTGAGCTTGCCATGTTAGGAAGGCGGAATGGGCAAGCCAACTTGCCAAGGAGGAGAATCAGAAACTGTATGACAAAATCAATCAAATGGAAAAGGGAAAGTGCCAAAATCCAAATAAAAGTAGTCAGATACAAAAGCAGGAAAGACAGAAAAAACCATCATAAGGAAAAGAGGAAACAATTAACAAAGGAGGGTGTAGTTTCCATTTGGAGATTCAGTCACAAAAGTAGGCAGTTTAGAAAAATATGTCATAGGGAAAAGCAACAACTCTGGGCCAAGGATGGTGCAATTTCCAAATTGGATGGAGATGGATGATAGGGAAACATCTTTCTTGTCTCTTACATGCTAATTTCTCAAGGAGGGTGCCATGTGGTTAGGGTTAGGGATTCAAAGTAGATGACTTGCTCTCACATGTCACCTATTGCCTCTACCTACCAAACAACTCACCAATGGTTTTATTTAAAGAAAATTAAAGCTCATTTACTCAGTTTGGTTGATGAATTATTTCATTCATGATATGAGCATAGTATTCTGAGTGATGCACCTCATATCTTTGGGAGATGGCTCCCAAATATTTCCTTCCTCACTCCTTCATTCCCATTCATTTCTCATTTCAAGTGTGGAGTGCATGATTTTCAGCCAATGAGATCATACCAGTCATATTTTGCAGCCATCATCTTCAGAAATTCGAGCTCCAGTGAAGACCAAGCTTCACCTACGATCCCATCCCTCTTGTTGACAAGTTTTGGGCCTCCTGCCCACTATTTTGAATCCTCTCTTGGAGTGGTCAATCACTACACTTAATTTAATGTGTATCAGCTTATAAACACTTTTATTTATCTCTGTCATATCACAATCATGCTGTCCATTAATCTACACATTAATTTTTCCCATGTATAAGAATAATTTATCATTAAAATGAGGGATTTGAGCATTCTAATTTCTAGTGCAATAATAATTGAGTCATGATAATGGGAATGTGTTTGTAAGGTTTAATATGATAATATAATATTTATTAATCTATTTCAATTTCATTTATCAGGCCTGATACGTTTCTATTACAAATTTTAAGCAAAATTGTACACCCTAGCTAGATCACTAGTTAAATTTGACTAGTCTAGTTGTTTCTTCAATTATAAGAGTTATATTAAGTCAATTTAGATTATGCAAGTTGTTTTGTGTCACTAAAATACCCCTATATCCATACATACTCTCATATCAAAAATTCGTTGAGGTTGTACAGTGTTTTGATAGCCTCTAGTGCGTAGGACTTCCTTAGGCCAAAATTGCCTAATTTTCCCAAATCGCTCCTAAACTCTCCCAAATTCTCCAGAACTATCCAAAACTTTCCTGAACCTTATTTTTGGTTTTATAAATTTCATATAACATCTCTGATATTTTCCCCAATCCCCTGGTTGAAAGGAATGGATAAGTCTTCCTAGTTTCACTGTTGGGTGACCCAAAAGTGTGGGAGTAGGTTTCCACATAGCAGACTCTGAAACCTAAATGGTGCCCGATATAAATTTTTTAGGAAATATGAATTCACTATTATGAAACTTACTTTGGTTTATTCCCTCATCCTATTTCCACACCTATGAATTTCTCAGCAAAATACCTCATTTTCCGAGTCTGGAGTTTTACTAAGTGTCTACAAGTGTCATATCAGAAATTTTAATTAATTTTGCAGAAATATTAGTGATATGATATGTTTATCAGAATTCAGATCATTACAGTGGTATCAGAGATCTAATTTCCCTTTGTGAAGAATCCTTTTCAATTTGATTCCTTCCAGTCAAAACTAGGACTTCCCTAGCACCTAGTTTGACAATTTTATGCATCAAGTCTATGTCTGGAGTTAGTATCTCTGAAATATGATTCAGGTATATTACAGTGGTATCAAAGCCTCAAGTTCCTTGAATAAGAAGAAGACCAATCAAGTAGAGTGCAAGTCACTGCAAGGTCGTTGCGTTGGAAGAGAGAGTAAAGATGGATGCACTTCTAGTTTTCTTGTGAGTGATCTTCAGACCATTACTAAGGATGTTGGTACATGTGGTGGTGAAGAGACATACTTTGGATCATATCCAAAATAATAATACAAATCATATTTACAGTCACCTTTTGAGCCACATAAGAAAGAAGAAGACAAGGTCACACCGCTTGGGTGTGAACCAGAAAATTTGGTGGAGGAGCAGGCCATCTTAATATCACTTCAGGAAGATGCCAATATGAAGAACATGGATGATAAGGGTTATGATTTTTGTAGCATCCTTTCTCATTTACAGCCATTTGATCCATGGGATAATGAAAATATTTCACTCGCTTATCAAGACTGCAAAATGAAGAACAAGGGTGAGGGAAAAGAATTCAGTCCTAGTTCCTCTATTGATGAACCCAAAATCAATGCAGAGGAGGGTGAGGTTTTCAATGATGATAAGGGATATTTTGGATCAGATACAAGAGAATAATGTATATCAGATATGAAATTATCAATTGAACCTCCTATTGAAGTGGAATACAAGCCCCCACCAGCTGTGTGTGAAGTAGAAAATTCGAAGGAGAAAAATATGATGCAAAGGGATGCACAGAGTATAGATTTTTGTACTTACTGGCAGCATTATGAAGATGAAATGCCAAAGTATGAGGTACTTTCTGATTTTTGTAGAGATTATGCTTCATTTCATCCCTATGACCTTCCCCTTCATACAGTTTAAATGAATTGATAAGATCTTCTAATGTTGATGTGTATGCTAAGAAAGAAACATATGTTGTGGATTTATGCCATAAGAAATTTGAGCACAAATTTGCAGCACTATGGAGTGATTTTGTTTGAGGAAAAGTAGATTTGGGAGGGGAGGATTGTCATGTCCCCATATTTTGGACAACAAAAGTGTTGACCTTGTCCAACACCTAGGTGGTCAAAAGATGCATTAATTACCTCACCTAGGGAATTTTGTCCAAATATTATTTATGAGGCTTATACTTAGATTTATTTCATCAATTAATTAATTAATGTGCAAATAATATGTGGAATTGAGCTTGCCATGTTAGGAGGGTGCAATGGGCAAGCCAACTTTCCAAGGAGGAGAATTAGAAACTGTATGACAAAAGCAATCAGATGGAAAAGGGAAATTTCCAAATGCTAAAGAAAAGAAGTCAGATACAAAAGCAGGAAAGACAAAAAAAGCTATCATAAGGAAAATAGGAAACAATTGACAAAGGATGGCGCAGTTTCCATTTGGAGACTTAGTCACAAAAGCGGGTAGTTTAGAAAAAAAATTCATGGGGAAAAGCGACAACTATGGGCCAAGGATGGCACAGTTTCCAAATTGAATGGAGATGGATGACAGGGAAACATCTTTCTTGTGTCTTACATGCTAATTTCTCAAGGAGGGTGCCATGTGGTTAGGGTTAGGGATTTAAAGTGGATGAATTTCTCTCACAGGTCACCTATTTCCTATACTTTCCAAACAAGTCACCAATGGTTTTATTTAAAGACAATTATCACTCATTTACTCATTTTTGTTGATGAATTAATTGATTCATGCTTATGTGAGCACAGTCTTCTGAGTGATGTACCTCAGATCTTTATGAGATGAGCCCCAAATATTTCCTTCCCCACTCCTCCATTCCCATTCCTTTCTCATTGCAGGTTTGGAGCGCATGATATTCGGTCAGGGAGATCATACTAGACATATTTTGCAGCCATCATATTCAAAAATTCGATCTCCAATGAATCCCAAGCTTCACCTACACTCCCATCCCTCTTGTTGACAAGTTTTGGGCCTCGTGCCCACTATTTTGAATCCTCTCTTGGAGTGGCCAATCATTACACTTAATTTAATTTGTATAAGATTCTAAAAAAATTTAGTTATCTTTTTCATGTCGCAATCATACTTTCCATTCATCTACATATTAATTTTTCCCATTTATAAGCATAGTTTATCATTAAAATGAGGGATTTGAGCATTCTAGTGCAATAAAAATTGAGCCATGATCACGAGCATATGTTTGGAAGGTTTAATATGATGATATAAGATGTATTAGTCTCTATAAATTTCATTTATCAGGCCTGATACGTTTTTGTTATGAATTTCAAGCTAAATTGTACACCCTAGCAAGATCACTAGTTAAATTTGACTAGTCTAGTTGTTTCTTCAATTATGGGAGTTATATTACGTCAATTTTGATTATTCAAGTTTTTGTGTGTCACATAAATACCCCTCTATCCATAAATACTCTCATATAAAAAAAAATTATTCCGTACAATTTTTTGATAGCCTCCAGTGCACAGGACTTCCCTAGGCCAAAATTGCCTAATTTTCCCAAATCACTCCTAAACTCTCCCAACTTTTCCAGAACTGTCCCAAACTATCCTGAACCTTATTTTATGTTGTATAAATTTTATACAACATATTTGATCTTTTCCCCAAGCCCCTGGTCAAAAGGAATGAATAATTCTTCCTAGTTTCACGGTTGGGTGACCCAGAAGCGTGGGAGTAGGTTTCCGCATAACGAACTTTGAAACCTAAATGGTACCCGATCTAAATGTGTTAGGGAATATGAATTCACTATTATGAAACTTAATTTGGCTGCTCCCCTCTACCTGTCTCCACACTTATGAATTTCTCAGCAAAATACCTATTTTTCCTAGTCTGAAGTTTTACTGAGTGTCTAAAAGTGTCATATCAGAAATTTTAATTAAGTTTGCAGAAATATTACTGATCTGATATGTATATTATACTTCAGATCATTATAGGTGATCATCCCAATAAGATCTATTCCTACAACGTGGAAGTTAGGGGATAAAGAAAAGGAGGTAGCAAACAAGTTTGATAAGGATACCTCTTTAGGGTTCCATATGATGGCCAAGCCGCCTGTAGCTCCTTACGCATCTATTGCAATATATTGGTTACCTGTCTAAGCCCTTTTGGTTATTTCTATAATGGTTGATGTAGGGTATTTTGTTTCTTGGAGAATTAATATTTAAGGTTTGTATTGCATAATTTTCTTCTCCAAAATCCTTTTTTTTTGAATCCCATTGGTGCCTCTTATGTACGAGGAGATAAATTCATTTAGAAGTTGGTTGGATTGCGAAGAAAAACCCCGTAAGCTAAGAATTTTGACTTGATTTATGGTGTTTGTTTGATTCCCAATTCCTCGATTCACTGCTTATTGCTCTTGCACCCTCATTTTTGGCCTTCTTTGTATCCCTGCACTATCTCCTTCTGTTTTTTGGTCTGTATCCCTAGCTATGCTACAAAATGGGATTTAGGAAGTGCCCATTTTAATATTTCCATCGTTTTTAGTAGTGTTGCCTATGGATATTTCTACTAGCATGCCTCCTCTAAGGTTTGAATATCCAATTCACCTAGATCCACCTCCTTAACCTCCTCCTCTTGCATTTCGATATCATCATTCATTGTTTTCTCTTATGCATGTTTGACCCCCTTTTCACTCTCCCCTTTGTCATTTGGTTGCATATTATGTGTGTGGATGTCGGATGCTTCATTGCCCTGAATTGGGTCACCCTTTTACAGGTTATTTTTGTCTTCGTTGATTTGATTAAGCACCTCAAAGTTGTTAGACAGTTGGGGTTTCTTTGGTTTCCCTGGATTTTGGTTTCTTTGGTTTCTCTGGATTTTGGTTTCTTTTGGTTGGCCTTCTTTTGTTTATCACCTTATGGAACCCATCCACATGTTTCTCCTCTTACATCTTGCTTGTGGGAGATGGTGTTTAAGGGACAATCGTGGAAGAGATGTCCATGCTCATGACACCTCTAGTAGTGAAACAAAACATGCTCATAGTCTATGGACTAGATCCATTCGATGTTTTTGTGGATCAAGATATCGAATTCTGGGACCTCTCTTGAAATGTTAATATACATGTAAATCTTGGAATATGAGGTGTAGTGGACCAACTAGGTAATTTTAGAAACCTTAAAGAAAGAGCATAGTGTAATTATGATACCTACCAAAGTTTCTTCCTATTAGAACTCCTGAGGGAGCGAAAATATTCTAATCTAGATAGGGGCATGAGAGAAGTATTCTTTATCTAGGTTAAACACTATTTCCAATTTGAGATCTAGTGTGGCAGAATTAAAAAAAATAAGGCCCATTATTGAAAATTTGGTTCGTGTCTTCTAGAATTGTCAAAATGACACTGAAAAAACTTTTGAGCCAAACTGGAGATCATAGTTCCCTCATGGCTTCCATCTAGTGTTGATCTACTAGATCAGAGCTTTCTTAACCAGACCAATCCCAATAAACTTTCCAATGACAACATGATACTTCTTATATTGGACTCGCACGTTGAAGCAATTTGAAGTTACTTGATAACTTGGCATCTGCGTAACCTTGAGGATACATTGCCTAGGTTTCCACCCAGCCATGGCTCTGTGGTTGAACACATGTTGAGAGACCCATCCCCCTCCTTCATATTTCCTTTAGCACAATATCATTAGATTGGATTTAATAAAATTTAAATTCATCATACATAAATTATTATAATTTTTATTGAACTTTGTGTTAAGTATTTTAAGTAGATAGATGGACCTCTTGAATTGGCCGAGATAGAGTATTGTGTTACTGAACATTGAGTAGGTCATAAAATATTAAAGTGTGAAAATATTGTTGGTTGAAACCTAAATTAGAAAATAAGAATCCACAAAAAGACTAGCGTTGACATATAAGGATGAATTGGCATTGGCATTAGCTAAGTGAACAAAAGAAGAAGACATGACTTGCAGAAGGTAGGCCTAGAGTTACTTCAAGGGTTGGATCGATAGTTCTTGTAGGCAATTGTGCCTTTGGTAATTGTAATTTATAAAAGAGATATAGGTAGTTGGTTGTGCTCCTTTGTTGTATCTTGTAACATTCTTCCCATCAATAAAGTTAAGGCATTCACCTTGGGTGTCACTTGTACATGCCTATTTTGGTTGCTTTACTTAGATGAATGTTATTATATTTGCAATGCTTTGTGTTGGATCAGTATCGATGAAATATTGACTAAGTAAAAGTATTGTTGGGATGTTTTAAGGCCATGATTGGACTTGTGCTTACTATTGGATGAGCTTAGTTGTGTTTGACTTAGTTGCATTTAACATATTGGAGCTTAACACGAAGTTATGAGAAACCTTAAGTGGAGGAGTAGTATTGTTTTAGTAGGTACAGGTTGGCAAGTCAAGGTAGTGTTGAATAACCTCAGGTGCCAAAACAAAGTTGTGAAAGCCCCATAGTTAAAAAGAAAAATCAAGCATAATGTAGGTTCATGACACATACTCTTTTCTTCTTCTTCTTCTATCCATTGACACTTTTTTTTCAACATTAGAGGAATGTTATTTTTCCCATTTCATAATTATTAGTGTTACCCAAAATTGCATACATATAAGCAGTGGAAATCACTTGTTGAGACAATAAGAACCACCCTTCATCAATGATGATCTTATAAAACTCTAATGTGTTAGCTTAGTTGGTTTTCACGAATGTTGTTGGGAATTTTTCTAGTTTTGTGCTAACAGGTGCTTAGTTTGATTCCCTTGGGTGAATGACATTAGTCTAAATTGACGATTTTACTAAGGATACCATCCACAAATATGGCAAAGAATCCCTTGTATTTTTCCATGAAATTTTCTTCGGGAAAATTATGATATTAAAAGATGGAAAGTTCAAGGTAGTAGTAATTTCTACTATGTATGATGCTTAGAAAGTATTTTCTCTTTTGGTATGATAAAGATTTGCAGTGCATCCAATCGTATCCCTTTTGATATTCATGACATTTATGTTGAGATCTATAAGTTAAAGAGAGATAGAATGGGACCACCAACTAGTCATCAACCAACCCTAAACCCTATAATAAATGGAGAACTAACAGTTTGTGCTAATGCTAATCAATATGAGCAATAGAGAGAGAGTGAACAACATGCTAAGGAAACAAGCACAAAGATCACACCAATAACAAGAGAACAAAAATGCATTGTTACTCATAGACTTCCAACAATTTTAATTAGAGAGCAATAGCTCGATTTGATGATTTACAAATGATTATAGACTTCCAACAATTTTAATTAGAGAGCAATAGCTCATTTTGATGATTTACAAATGATTCTTGTGTTTGTATTTGTACACAATTCACGAATTTACACATTGTTCACAAGGAGCATCATGTGACTTACAAGAATTGAATTTGGGTGGGGAGGGTAGCAATCATTCATCACAACCACCCAAGCTACATCCAATGGACAACCATGTTCACAATTTTCAAGTACCTAGTAGAGCCTTCTTTCTCCATTATATCATGATCTTGCTTTTGTTATCATATATGTTTGTACATATTTCAATGTGGGAGAGGTATATTGAAGTTGTTTTCTTTGAAGACAGTAAAATTTATTAAATTCAATTTGATAAACACAATTATTAATAATTTTTATCTTCACACTTAAACATCATTTTTATTTAAAATAATGTTTAAAATCTAAATATCAATATACTTTTAACTATTATTTTATAAATATCATAAACTTTTAGAAAAAAATCTTAATATTATCCTCCAACAACTAGTATTTAAAACCAGATATCAATATACTTTTAACTATATATAAATATCATAAGCTTTTAGAAGAATATTCTTAATCTTATCCTCCAACCCATGGTTGAGCAGAACCCATCAAGTGGCTGACTAAATTCCTCAACCAGCTATGGTGAACAATGTTGATATCTTTTTCATTCTAACACAAGCATAATACACTGGTAAAGGACAGTTGAATTGCCTCTTCCAATATGATTCAGAAGCCATACTTACAGCCAAAGCAAAATGGAGCAGAGGGCTCCTCCTGATAAACTCCAAATATCAATCTTTAAGGTTTTTTATAATCTCGTATAGAGAAGGAACAACAAAAAATTATGTTTTTTTTAAGCGACTTTGAAATATCTAGTAATTGTTTATTTTCATTTTATTTAAGAATCTAAATTCTTTTATTTTCAATGAAAATTCAAAAGAAAATTAAAAAATATTGATATAATGATTAACCACTGTAAAAAGTTAAAACCTCCGTACTTAAAGTTTACCATTATTAATTCTCATCAAGCTCGCCCTAGGGATGAACTTGGAGGTGATATTTGAATCAATAGATTCTAATATATAGTTTTGGATGGATTATCAGGTGGTGCTGTGGTGTAGTCGGTTATCACGTCAGTCTTACACACTGAAGGTTCCCAGTTCGAACCTGGGCAGCACCAATAGCAATTACAGATTGATCTTGGAATTTACAGAGATACGAATTTTCTCTTGACTTTTGCTTCCCTGAAGAACTTGAATCGAACCTGGGCAACACCATAACGTTTTCCAACTGATCTTCATTTTACGTTGAGATAAATGATAATAATTATTGTAATTTATACTTTAGCATTGAAGAACTTGAATCGAACCTGGGCAACACCATAAGGCTTTCCAACGTTTCTGCCAACAATATATTATATGCTCCACGATATTTAATTGCCAGTCGTGTATGTTGAGATTGTATGGTTGGCAATGCCCTGCCAGCGCATTAAATATCGTGAGGCATGTAATATATTTTTAGCCCTTTCCAATTGTTCTTAATTTTTCGGAGAGATAGACGATCATTATTGTAATATATAGTTTAGCATTGATTACGGCAAGGTGCTGTGGTGTAGTCAGTTATCACGTCAGTCTTACACACTGAAGGTCCCCAGTTCGAACCTGGGCAGCACCATAACAGTTTCAAATTGATCTTGGATTTTACAGAGATACGAATCCTTTGTCGACTTGAATCCAACCTTGGCATCAGCATAACGTTTTCCAACTGATCTTGGATAGATACCAATCTTATCGTTTTCCAACTGGAAAAAAATCAAAGTTTATATATACTTCTCGTCATAATCTGATTTGCCAAAAATAAAATATAATAGCTCCTATCCTGCCTTCTTGCTGGATCATCACCCCACTGCAAAGCCTTTTCAATACCAGACTTGTATCTTTTAGATGAAAATCTCATAAAAGGAAAAAAAAACACTTCGGGAACACTTCTTTACAAAACTCGAATCAAAGAATTTTGAAGACATACAGATCCTCCCTTCACTTTCGTTTCCTGAAGAACTTGTATCGAACCAAATTACAATCAAAACAAAACAAAAAAACTTTAAACATTTATCCTAAGTTTGCATTCAAATCATTTCAAGGCCGTTTTCTCTACCAATCAACAACATTCACATCTTTCTTGAGGCCACTTTTTCTACCAATCAACCACATTGACCGCGTTTTCCACCAATCAAGCACTTAGACTTCTTATTTGGCCTCATAACGAGGCGGGAGAAAAATTCAAAGGAAATATAATCCAATCTTTAGTTTATAAGATGTAGAAGACATTGCATGGTGAATTAATGGTAAGGATAACCTTAACATTACCTCTACAACATTAAATGTTAGGATAATGTTTGGATATCTTAGCCCACATTCAAGATACACATAACCTCTCATTCAAGATACAAGTGGTTTTTCTTATTGTGACTGTTGGCATGATACTCAACACCTCTTCAGTTACAAGTGGTTTCTCTTATTGTGACTGCTGGCATGCTTGCCATGCACCACGAAACAGTGCACTTACAAAAAGAATCCGATGCATCATGCAAATTTTTCCAAGGCAATGATTTCCTTGGTTGTAGGTCTAATATCCATGTTCCTCTTAGCTCGTTGCAAACCCTGTTGAAGCATCCTTATAATCTATAAGGGTGTCATATTCAGTTCTATCCATTTGTTTTATGTTCTGGTAAAGCACCAAAAGCTCAACAGAAGGATCATCATCAATATAACCATTCTTGGCTAGGCCTCTGTTTGTGAAGCGTTGTAAACATGCTCGCTTCAGTAAACATGCTAGCTTCATGTAGTTGTTGTAAGGTTTCTTCATCTCTATGTTTTTCTTTAATTGCTGTTATAAATCAGATGGACGCATAAAATATCATATGGACTCAAATAATATCATATTTAGAAACAGAAAAAAGAAAAAAAAGAAAAAAAAATCAATCCACAATGGACTCTCTTCGCTATGCTTAGATCAAACTCTGGCATTTAGCATTTTCATCCATTGAAATCTCTCATTTTAGGGCGACCAGGAAATATTATTGTAATAAAATGAATTTTTTACAATAATAATGCATTTTCAGGAGCCCTCTTCTAATAGAAGCAATATAGCAGGACTATCACCACCACCAACGTCGCCCTTGCAATTAACCCTAGCTACTAGAAGGGTAAAAAAATATGACTTGCATCTAAGAGAAAAACAAATATAATTATGATCGAAGCTCTCTGTAATGGATAATTCCCTTACCACTGAAAGAGAACAACACTAAATTTTAGCCATCTCTATCTAGTGCTACATGTTTCTACATCAATATATTAATGGAAATCAGTGTAAATGAATCTACCTTTAGTTATTGTCGAAAGCATTGATGTCAATGACCAGAAATGCATGTTTGAGAATTTCATGATTACTGCTTTGTTTTTTTAAAGAAAAAAATAGAAAAAATGTGTAGAAAAATCTTAGTCCATTTCATAATTCTCTCTTACACTTGGACTTGTTTTTTTCCCTTATTCGTGTGATCATATGCATTGTCTTTAATTGCAAACATTATGGAATTTATAGCAATAGCCAAACCTCATGGAAAATTACTACATAATATGCATTGCAGGAATACAAAGAAGTTGTACAACAAAAAATGGACAAAACATCAACAAAAAATATAGAAAAAAGGTGAACAAAAAAACCATGTGTCTTAAATAGTAGTCAATTGTTTGTTGCCTTCTTGCAAAAACATAACAACATAGAAATTTGTATAGCCTCGGAAAAACTCATACCACAAGTTTTACAAAGATAGATCAAAATGTGCAAATAATCTTACATGCGTTCATCGACGTGAAAGCTATCTTTTCCACCACATCATATTAAAGACTGGTGTGGAGAGTTTGAAGAGCTAGAAATGTGCGTTGAGTGTGGATTATCAAACTTTCCACATTGTTGGCCAAAAAACAAAATAAATAAATAAATGCTTTGAGTGAAGTGCACAAGTTCTCCAATTCAAGCAGGGTTAGCTCATTCAGCCCAAAACTACAAAGATAACAGTTAAAATTCTCATTATCTAAAAATGCCCTAACATATTGCCAAATAAAACATTCATTGAGCAAATACCATTAAGCTTACCTCGCCAACTTAGTAATAATATACAACTAACCCAATGCTGCCCCAAGGCCGCCTTTATTTTCAGAAATTCGAAATATAGACGATCAAGCGACAATAATCTATGCTAAGTGACAGTACAAAAACAAAAAATGTGATTCTAAGAAACTCATTTAACTGTTAAATAGAAGGGGGTGAAGAGAACTTACAAGCATAAAGTCATCGAACTGTGTAGCAGGGAGCATCTTGGCGATTCCGAGCACGTATTTTTTAGTGGTCGGTTTGCATGCCTTGCATGTCAATCTTGAAGATTTGGCATACTTGATCTTCCATTGCTTTGGAAGATTCGTCATCGAATATAATTGCTTAGGGTGTCAATTCTAAGAGTGTGCAAAGGTTACAATGATACACATAACGAAAAGATGAAGGGAAGCTACCATTATGCATGCATGCAACTATCTGTCAAGTGATTAAGCAAAGTGCATAGCCTTGGGCACCATTTTTTATAAACAGAAGCCACCTGCTTGGTTGGTCGCAAATGAAGCCACAAAACCTTCAAGTCAATATGGCATGAACAACTTCAATGAGAGGGTAGACCATAGCATTTGGCATCTGGACCATTATTTTTAATAATATATACTAGTTCATATACGACACCTTGGGCCTGGGGCTGGCTCCTCATCGCCATGGGCTCCAGTCCTGGCATCGATACACGATGTAGCATATATATGTGTTCACCATTTAGACGAGCATTTAAAATAGTGGTTAATACATGATATCAGCATGAATAAGTTTGCACCCGGGAGCCATGTAGAAGTGGTTGCTGACCTCATTGCAGCTATCTCTACTTTGGTTCATATATGATATCCGCATGCATAGAGAAGTGTTTCTCCAACCAAAAGTAAAATTTATATAATATATGAGAGGGGCATATAGACGTTTACACTTGAACTTTCATTTTATACCATCTCTACTAGACTAGTGGTACCTAAGTCGTAGACAATCTCGCCATGGTCCTACCTATTGTTTAGGATAAAGCACCCTTGTAACCTAGGGTCTGAGGTTACCAACTTACTACTAACTTGAAGACAATCGGCTTTTTACAGGGAATGGAAAGAGAATAGGAAGAAAATATTGACTTACCCGATTAGTGACGGTTGATCCAAGCTTGATCTTCTCTCGCTCCACTTCTCTCCAAAGCTTCTAGGGATGTACTTCTCCACATGCAAAGAAAAATCATGCATATATATATTACAGGTTAGAGGAAACGCATATAGATAACGTAATCAAACATATTCATTAAACCAATATACATGAAATAAACTCAATACAAGATTGGAAGAAGAATTATCTTTATTAACAAGCGGTGAATAAGATAAGAGTACAACCCAACTTTTGACACAAGGACTCCTCTGCAACCAAAGGACTTTGAGTTCTGCTGCTCCAAGACTCTGAAGGGATATCACCAGCTTAACTTTTCTCTCCAAAATTCATTGATTAACTCCCACCCCAAGGCCTATATTTATACTTTGGGAAATAGAGTGGTTTCGAAGGTTGGGATAGTTGAGATGGTTGGGATAGTTATGGATTAGGCCCAAACTAATCTCATATAATATTGATTTATATTTTTTAATGTCGAATTAAGGCATGTGCAGGTATTAATATAGGCAACTCTCATATGATACGCGAGTTGCTCAAAGAAAACTCGCAAATGCAAGTATACGTGGGTTGCAATGCAAATACTCATGTATGATACACGAGTTGCAATGCATATAGTCGCGTATGCAACCCAAAACTTATAATAAAAATATACAAGGCTGGTTTGAGGATAATGCATCAAAGGTCATGCCCATCTATAGTGTTTTGGCCACTTCAATCCAAATTTGTCATTTTGTGTACCAACATGAAGAATGTCGGTACTTGGACGGAGAAGTGCCATTTTGGCTGATAACACTACCATCTAATTCTGCCATGTAATATTCCTCGCATTGATTTCTATTACAAGTTTATTTGTAAATTGTAGGCTTTTTGGGCCCAATAACTTGAACTTGTTGTCTTAACTTAGTCATGGCAACATTGTTTACTTTCTTCTTCCAGGATATGGTGTAAGTAATACGTAAACACAACAGGATATGGTGTAACTAATACGTAAACACATGTCTGCTCATTTTGAGATGAGAAAATAGGAAATGGAGTACAGTTGTGGGCTAGAATTCATCCTTGAGTTATCGAATTGGAATATGTTATTTTGGTTCCAGAAATCCAGTCACTAAAACACACAATGGAAAGTAATTTTTACGATGGTCCCCGACTCCCCTTCTTTACAACATGCAGATTCTGGGTGCTTCATTCTCCCTAACCATAATCATCGTTTTCCAATATTAATTTACTTAATCAGCTTTACAAATTCGACATGTCACATCAACAACATGAATCTTGCTAAATTCGGTTGAATTGCATATTTAAGGTCTAGCAATTCAATACTAACAATGCATTGATTGAATTCACAAGAGGAAAAATTTCAAAATTTCAAAATTTTGCTATTATATATAAAAAATTACTCTATATATTCTAGCTCATAAATTTATATATATATTCATATTATACTATATATGAATATATTAGTGTTAATATATCAAAACTTTGAAGCAAAAATTTAATTAGTATTCATTGTTTCAAAATAAGTGTCCCACAACCAACGATAACAGTATGAGATAAAAACAAAATAAATCAAAAGCTCACACAATATTGGAGGTCTATAAAGCTTAATATTGATTAATTTAATTTTAAATAAAAATAATTTGAAGCAATCAAGAGTCAAGTGCCAAATAAAGTAGCATAATAACTCTTATTCACGGCTGAAATGCTTAGTAATTTCTAGCAATTTTGATACTTTTTTTTGTAAATAAAACATTATATTACTATCGAAGCCGAGATTACATTACTGCCATTGCAGGATGTCCAGAGCAGACCAACCCCCTACTAGAGCATCCTTCCCAAAAACCCACATGAAAATTCATCCCCCAGCTAGCCCGAGCCATCATATTCTTTTTATCCTTCTCCTTACAAATAATTTGCCATTCTCCATCTGATTACAGAGAAACCAGAGTGTGTCATTCCCTTCCCGATTACAAAAAGGCCAAAACAGGACCAAAATAGGACCAACAAAGTCTATCATTCCCTTCCCAATTATAGAGAAACCAGAGAGTATCATTCCCGATTATAAAAAGCCTAAAAAATGACCAACAACGAAACCAGAGGTTATCATTCTCTTCCCTTATATACTGCATACTATTTAAAATTATGGACATAGCAGAAATACAAGAGTCAAGCCAGACCCTGGGGGTCGGCATCCAATCTTGGACCACCAACAGAATCCTGAACAAAAGAAGTTACCTGGGAACCTGCCACACCATGACGACCACATAGTGTGCTACAGTGATGGCTTCCGTTTGATATTGGGTGGGAAAATTTCTTTAGCCCCCTTCCCACTGAATAGAATGGGATGTTCAGCTTTGCTGTGACCACGTCGATTTACTTGTACATCAGGTGGCATTCGTTGTTGTGCTCTTTCCATACCGCTACAGGTTCCACATCCCCATCAGATTTGGCCTCCCTCACAATGGAGGAGTGGCCATCCAAACATATATTTACCCAGTACAACATTAGCATGCAGTCGTAGGCATAAGCTCTTCCCATCATGGAGCCCGGGTTAAGAACCCAGTCGGCCACCGCTTTGCGCAGATCCGCCAAGGATAAGGATTTAACCTCAGCCCACAAGTCACCCACTACCTTTTCCACCGCCAGTCTAACGCTCAGCGGGACATGTTCCTTATAGAAATCCGCTGCTTCTTGGGCCTGAAGCTACATCCTAGTCACAGGATTTGTGCGGGGCATTTTACCCTTCCCTTTACAGTCCTGACTATTGGCGCCATCCGTAGAGCTATGGCTACTTCGCAGGGAGCATTTTGGGGCCATATTGCAAGGCAAAGGGAGGAGAGCCTCACACTGAGAAAGGAGATGAAGAGCATCTTGGGGAGACAGAGATTTTGAAGGAAAATAAAACAGAAAGAGGGGGCAGAAAATGCAGTCTACTCTTCGATGGGGGGTGCAAGGTGATGAGCTCGGCTTGAAATAAATGGGAGAAGGGGCCATGATAACTATCCCAGGCCAGTACCGCCTTTGCATCATATTAATCATACAAGTTGATGCTCTTGTACCTTCACTTGCCGTAGAAATATTAATGGCCATTATAACCCAATCCTCCTGTTGATCCTCAGCTTCCTTACCCATCCCATCGATTCCTGAAGCACAAGCCTTAATGATAGTGAAGGATGGCCACCTCATGGTCCGGCCAATTGTCCATGTGGCTTTGTGTATCATTACAGGTCGTGAGGCCCAGTGTGCTCGCGCCCCCTGTCATTTCCCACGACGCCATCATCCGGGCGTTCCATCTGTTGGTTGTCATCGATGTCTCTTGCTGCCACCTGCCCACATTGTTGGGCCCATTCTTTTGCATTGAATTCCTCTAGGTTTCCATAATGAAGCCCTGTGCCCCCCACAACACTGGCATTGGAAAGAAGATCCGTTGTATTGTTGGCAAAGCGTATGACATTGATGAAGGAGACGTCCGAGTGAACACGCAACATGGTTTTTAAAAAATCCAATCTGCTAGTTAGGTGCCAGCTCATTTCCACCTTCGCACAATATTTCTCGTTCGCCAGATGCTTTTCCATCTGAATCAGTATTTTGGAGTCGCCTTCTATGATGGATGGGAAGTAAGAGCCTCTGATCAGGCCTTTGAAACCTTGAATTAAACCTTCCAGCTCGACCAAGTTTTTGATGTCTGATCCTAATGATCCAAGGGTGATGAAAAGGATCCTTCCGCCATTATCCCTGCAAATTCCCCCAAAGCCCGTCGGCCTAGGATTGCCTTTAGAGGCCCCATCGAAATTGAGTTTAAACACATGGGGAGGGGGGGAGACCAAGAGGATGGATTGGACAACATACAAATCATTAGAGGAATTTTGAGGTCTAAAATGGGAATCCTAAGGAAAATAATAAAATAATAGTTAAAATAACAAAATAATAGTTAAAGTAATAAAATAATATTTATTAATTTTGGAGGAAGAAAGAAAAAAACTACTTTTTGTGTTCGTATTTTCGACATATCTCCCTGTGTTTTTACTCAAATTTCAATCAAGAGAGCTCATTGGATGTGGAATTTGATTATGCATCCAACGAGTACCCACACTGCATACTTTTGACGGACCCCGCTACTTCAAAAACAAGAAATACCTGAAAAAATGTGATGATGACATCCTCATCATGTTTTTTCAGGTATTTCATGTTTTTGGGCTAGCAGGGTCCATCAAAAGTATGCAGTGTGAGTACTCATTGGATGTAGAATCAAATTTCACATCCAACAAGCCCTCTCGATCGAAATTTGAGTAAACACACAGGGAGATATGTCGAAAATACGAACAAAAAAAGTAGTTTTTTTTTTATGACAAATATGTCAATTCAACCATTATGGTTGACTCATTTTATTGAAATTCTATTGGTTCTTGAATTCCAACTCACAAGAATTTATTGTTAGCACGTTTTCTTAGAAGGCCCATTTTAGACCCCAAATTTCCTCTAATGCTTTTCTCGTCTGCACAAACCAACCATTTGGGTTCTGTCAAGCCCCCAGTTCTCCACTACGTGGGCTTCTTCTGGGGGGATTACCTTATCCTGATCCTACCATGGCATGCTTCTGATTGTTGATAGAAAATTGTTCCTCATCGTGGTCCAGGCCGAGTCTGTGTTGCTGCACTTATCACGGAAGATTCGACCATATCTCTCTTTCCAAATGCACCACATGGCCATACCTGGGAAAGCATCCCAGATAGTCTGAATAATTCAGTTGTTGAAGGATTTCGGGCTCCATTAATACAACATTTTTTCTGGTTGTCCATGCCTCCTGTCACTTTGTTGGAAACAAATAGATCCTTTATCCCATATGGCAGAAGCAAAGGGGCAGCGGTCGAGGAGGTGGCCCGTGGTTTCCTCCTCCTGAAAGCAGAGATAGCACTAAGATGGCCCCTGGATACCTTGGCGCCGCAAGTTTTCAAAGGTAAGAATTATTCCTTTGATCACTAACCAAATGAAGAGGGCAAATTTTGGCCAGTGGTTCACTGTCCAAACCTTTCTCCATATACCTTCGTCATCCTCATGTCATTCGATCTTGAGACTGTAGGCTTCCTTGATACTAAATATGCCTTTCTCCTTGTAGCCCCACCTTAAAATGTCCAGGCCCTCCTTGACTCTAACGAATCTCATGTGAAGCTCCTCCTGGAAGGCTCCCCAATCCTCATCACTCATCAGGTCAGGTTTGGTTGTGAAATCCCACTGGTGCTGGCTTTCTTGGTTGCGAATTGCCTAGCATTGATTCACCCTTTCCTTGCCGTCTTGGAGAGTTTTTTCCCTTATGATCTGCCATCTTGGGTCAGTCCCAAGCTTGGGGAGCTGATTCCATGAATCGTTCGATAATTTTGCTGCCCACCCCACCTTTATCTCCCAAAAGCTATGGTCTTGCACCAGTTGTCGTCCTCTTATGGATTTCAGCCAGATGAGGGAGCCAATCGGCTCCTTGTTGAATCTGATCAGTTGTTGTTTTGGCCTGTCCCGAGCATATTTGATGTGCCATAGTTTTTCCCATGGTTTCATTGAGTGGGTAACCCATCTCCACCAGATTTTCGCTCCCTGAACCTCCACCATGAGTTTCGGATCTCTCAGCTCTAGGCCCCCCTGATCCTTGGGTTTACAGATACCGGCCCAATTGACCAAGGAAAATTTCACTTTTTCTTCTCTGCAGCCCCAAAGGAAATTCCTTTGCATGCCTCAAATACTCCACAGAACTGGCTTAGGAGCTGATAGGATCGAGAAGAGGTATATGGGCATTTCCTGCATAACTTCTTTTACCAAAATCAAGCGACTTGGGAGATTTAGAGGGCGGAGAACCCAACTGGACAAATTTTGTTTCATTCTGTCCAGCAAATCCTGCCAAGAAGCTTTCCTTAGCTGCCCCATCCCCAGAGGGATTCCGAGATATTTAGAGGGCATGTTCCCCTTCATGAATACAAAAATCATGGTGATGTTCCTCTGAGTGATTATGTCTGTGTTCATGAAGAATATTTGGGATTTATCGGGGTTAACAACAAGGCCCGAAGCCTTCGAGGTTAACAACAAGGCTCGAAGCCTTGGCAAAGAGAGTCATGCATTTTTTGAAGCTCCTTGCTTCTTGGACTGAAGGGTGCCCCATGAGCATGGTGTCATCCACGAATTGTTGGTGAGTCTGGGCTTCCATCCCTTCATGGATTTTTATCCTCCTCATCTCCCCGTTCTCAGATTGACTCTTAATGAGATGGCTCAGGCCTTTAACCATTAGAATGAAAAGGAAGGGGGGGAGAGTATCCCCTTGTCTAATACCTCTGGCCACCTGGAAAACTCGAGTGGGGGAGCCATTTAGAAGAATGCTAAAGAATGGGGTTTGTGACTAGGTTCATGACCCATTCTATCCACTCTGGACAGAAACCGTAGGATTCCAACATTTTCCCCATGAATTGCCAGCTTAGTTTATCGAAGGCCTTTGCTATGTCCAGCTTAATCAACATACCTAGCCTCTAGGAGATCTTCAGAGAGTGGATCACCTCATGGACGAGGATGACATCGTCCAGGATCTATTTTCCTTCCACGAACCCCGATTTCTCAGGGCATATAAGGTTAGGAAGAAGGGGTTTTAATCTGTTGGCTATTACTTTTGATATGATCTTGTAAATTACATTGCAGAGGGAAATTGGGCGAAATTTGTCTAGACTATCAGCTCTTGCTTCCTTAGGGATTAACATGAGGAAGGTTGCATTGAAATATTTTAGGACCCCTTTCTTGTCTCTAGATTCTGCTATGATTTCAAAAAACTATTCTTTGATGAGATCCCAAAAGAAGTGGAAGAAGTTGGAGGTGAATCCGAAAGGACCTGGAGCTTTTCCTAAGGCCATCTAGTTAACAACTTCTTCAAGCTCCTGCATGGTCACTGGTTTGATCAACATCTCATTATTCTCTCCTGTTACCGATCTGGGGATTAGACGAGTGATCCTTTCTATATCTTCCCTTCCGTTACCCCTATCTTCTCTGAGGATCTCAGAGAAGTGCTGGGTAAGTTCCTCTTCTATCTTTATTCTTGTCTCTATCCTGCTACCATCGGCCTTTCTTAGCTTCTGGATTCTTGAGTTGCCCCTGTTTTGAATGACCAAGTTATGGAAGAACTTAGTGTTTCTCTCACCCTCCTGGAGCCATTTTACTCTTGCTTTTTGTTTACAGTAGATTCCTTCCTGCCTCTCTCTTGCTTCAAGTTGGCCCCATAGATCCTTTTCTTTGGCTTTCATGTTCTCATTCCAGCCTTTCTCCATTCCCTCTTTGTTTATTAGTTCCAGTTCACTGATTAGTCTCTTTTAATCTTCAAAGATATTGCCAAACTCTTCCTTGTTCCATGTGAGGATTTTGGCTTTTAGGGCTTTTATCTTCTGCTGGAAACAGTACATGATGGTCCCAGGAGGGGGGACCAGCTCCTGCCACCAATGCAATACACATTCATTGAATTCCTTATGTTCCAACCATAATTTCTCGAACCTGAAAGGTTTGCTCAGTTTGGTGATGGACCAATCCCAGTTAAGGCATATAGGACCAGTGATCCGAGCTAGCCGCCAGGAGTACATCTACCATTATTTCTCCCATACTATGGACAATGTATTCAGAGACTAGAAATATGTCCAACCGTGATGCCACTAGATGTTCCCCCCCTCTCTTATTGTTCTAAGTAAACCATCCATTGCCCGTCTCCATATCCACTAGAGGGATTCGAGCCAAGAAGTCACAAAAAATTTCTTGGTACTTATCCAGAAATATTCTTCCCCCCTTCTTTTCCCTGAGGGTGGAAATGAGGTTGAAGTCCCCTCCAATTATCCAATTCCCAATCTTGGCCTGCTCTTTAATCCAACCAAGGAAATCTATGAAGGCTTGTTTCTCTGGGAAGCAACTCGGGCCATAGATGTTCCCCAACGTTCCTTTCACACCCATATTCAAAAGGTAGAAGTTCGCCATTAGTGAATATTTGTTAGCCCTCCATCCTGAGAGTTCCACCTCACCAGGTTGCCATGGGATAGCTATACCCCCAGCTTGTCCTACAGGATCTAAGGCCATTAACTGACATCCTTTCCAGAGATTTCTTTTGATTTTCTCCAGATCCTCCAAGTTGCATTTAGTTTCTTGAAGGAATAAAATGTCTGGCTTTTCTTGCATAATCTTTCTATTCAGAGTTTTTCCATTTCCTAGGGTTACTACGCCCTCTAATGTTCCAGGATATGAGTTTCATTGACACACCTTACTGACTTCAGAGAAGGCCACCCTTATTGTGGGGTGCTGGCCTGATTCAATAAGTTTAACCCCAATTGTTGTTATTCATTGCTTGTGGTTTTCCTTCCCCTCCTAAGCTCCTCTTTCGAGGATTTCCATTTGCTTCCTTTTTGCGGATCTGGGTCTATACCCAACTCCTGGTGAGCCCCTGATATGATGATGGCTTCCTGGAGAAGCTCTATTTGTTGCCGTGGGACATATCCCTTTTCCTTTCTTTCCACATTCTTCCTCTATTGCATCCAGGTCTAGCTCCCCTAGTTCCATTTCTTCCCCCTCATCCTCCTCCATAATTTCCATCTCCCGCACCTCCTCACCGTCTGATTTGTTAACTTCTTTCTCTTGTGTCTTCCCAGGTTCCATCTCCTTACTATTATTTGGATATGGTGTTTCCTCCCCTAGAACTTTAAAGGGGTTGGTGGATCTCAGTATTTTTGGTGTCGGTTCCCTCCTAGATTTGGAAGATCCCCCTCCTTTTCTCCTTCGCTTGGACTTAACCTGAGTGAACCTGTCCTTCTCCCCTTCACCCTCCTGCTTGTGACTAGGGTTTCCCTCTTTCGCTTTCATTTTTGGACAGTCCCTTCATAGATGGTCGTATTCATGGCAGTGCCTGCATCGGAATGGTAGCTGTTCATAATCAATCGACTAAATCCATTCCTCATCTTCCCAGTTCATGCAAATGGCTTCTGGGAGTTCTTTTGATATATCCAAATAGACACAATCCAGGCAAAAGAAGTGTATCGCTGAACCCTAGTTTGTTCAGATACCTTTATAAATTCCCCCAAGGTGTTCCCAATGTCCTTGAGGGTCTCCAGATCCTAGTATTCACTAGGAAGAGAGAATAGGTGTATCCAAATTGGGGCGATCGTCATGTCTTCCGTTTCTGGGTTAAAGCGCTCTTTCCATGGCCTCAAGTATAGGCCCACCGAGAAGAAAAAATACAACACTCCTTCCAAGATTCTGTCCCTGTCTTCCTGGTTGAAGAAGATTATGGTAAAAAATCCTTTGGATCCCAGCTGCGGGTCGTAGTGGCCTATCGGGTTCCACACACTGCTTATCCACCTAACCAAATCTCTTTCCTTGGGCTACACTCCCACAAATTTTCCTATTAGGGATTTTTCCTTCCACTGTTCGATCTTTCCTCTCACCTGTTCAAATTTGATCTGGATCACCAGGATCGTTGTGGCCTTCGGCAGGCACCCCCTCGTGCCAGATCTTTTTCCTTTCTGCTCCTTTTCCTTTTCGCTTCCCATCCCCATTCCTCCCTTCCCAGAGGTAGAATTCGGGGGATCCGGTTCTACAATGGTCATCCCCAGAGGATTTGCGAGTAGCCTTGCCCTGCAGTCCTTCCACCGACCCTTGCTGCAACCGCAATCTCACGCAGTTTCGCCAAGAACCCTAGCTCCCATGAAATCAATTCCAAACTCTACTATGTTGTTGATACTTAGCAATTTTGATACTTAATGTCCGATCCTAATTATTTAAAAAAAATGATTATTCTGGGAAGTGTATATCCACTATGAATTTTTTATGGTTAAATTTCTAATGCGAAGAAAATTGAATTATAATGTTTACTTCTACTTTTATTAACTATAATTTTAATCGTTCCCGTAAAAAAAATTTAAAGTTTTAATAGTTATTTGTTTCATATTGTAAGGACTTATTTGTTTACTATTTTTGTTTTCGTTTTTTAATAAATCATGTAAATTTGTATTTTAAAAGGTTGATGAGATTAACAAAACAAAACAAAAAGTTACATAGATTCAAAAAAGAACATTAATGTTTTTCAAGGCATAATTTTTCTCTTTAACATCAACCTACAATCTTAAAACCACTAAAGAGGCATTAGCAACTACTAGAAACTATAAACTTTAACACATTGGCTGAGTAATAATGTACAAAAACAAATTATAAAATACTGAATTAACTAGCACTATGACTACTAAATATGACTCGAGGAACATAATTGTCTCCTAATTGTCTGTTGGACCTTGAAATATCCATGATGGAGTGAATAGGCCCTACCATAAACCACATGTTGAAACTACATATTTACAACGTTGCTCTCTTCAGATCTATAATTCCACTACTACTGCCTGAGCTGTTGGGCTAAGAGACTACTATATGTATTTTTAAGCCGTTGTTACAATGCTATATGTTATAGGAAAGCTGTTAAATGTTGTAGGTGGGGACTTGTTGCCTTCAACAAATCACCTTATTTTATTTTACTGTGATTCCACATAGGAGCAAGAGGTCTTAAAGGTCTCATCATTGTAGATGTGTCTACATACAACAACTTCCCAAAGTTGTTGTAAGATTAAAGGGCATATTGTCCCAATAAGACATAGATTTAAAAGAAAGTTATTTTGATGGTAGTATTTAATCTTCTTTAGCGTTTATAAATATTTTTATAAACTATTATCCTTCAAATACATAAATTTCTCCATGATGTATAATAGTGTATAGTAAGTTTTTTTTTTGTCAAAAGAAAAAGCCCAATTTATTAATATTAAAATAAACTATTTTTGCATATATATAAGAACTTTTGAAATGTACTTTTGACAAAAATATTATGAAAAAACATCATGTTCAATTATATATGCACAGATAATTACTATCTTGGAAAGGCTATATGAGGCAAGACGAATTCAGAAGCTAAGTTTCAGATATATAAAACTTGTTATAATCATTCAAAATAACAGAATTCAGTCCATCAAACCATATAACCCAAGAAAGGCCCTAGGTCAATGATTATTTCATGTCCATTGATACACTCCCATCCATGCTAGATGCCTTCTTCAATAAGTAGTCCCTTTTTAAGAGTGAGTAAACCAGTGAGTTCCTTTCCTGGTAGAAGTGTTGGAAGGATATGACAGAAAAATGATCCAACAACTTGATAATCTCCTCATATATTGGGGTCAAAAGGATATTATTAGGCTTCCTACAGTGCCACATCCAATCGATAATCAACTTTGAATCTCCAAAAACATGAACATGTTGGATCCCTTTGACAATATCAGTGGTAAGAGAGAGCTTAAGTGCAAGGATTTCGGCCTTATTATCGGTACAAGGACCAAGGCCAAAAACAAAGGTAATATGGTGAGAGGCAATTAAATTTATATATTCTCCTATGCCTCCCTTCGCAGGATTAAAAAGAGCAACTCCATCAAATTAAATCAAGGAAATAGAATGGTCAACTTGCTCAGTCATAATACTTCTCATATGTTAGATAGGAGAGACTTGAGAGAAAAAGTTGAAGAGGTTGAGTCCTTTAGATGCATAAATGATTGAAGGAATAAGCTTATCGTTGAATATAGCTTGATTCTTGGAAATCCAAATATGTCAAGTGATGATCACAGAAAGAGCCAAAAAATATTAGAAATAGGGTTTGACATTCAATTTCCAAATGTTGAGACCAAGGACCTACCATCCAAGTGAAACTGCATGCCCTTTACATAAGATAAATAATCCCATATATTTCTTGTGTAGCAACAGTGAATAAATATATGATCCATGCTTTTATTACAGGCCTTGTAGAGAGGGCATCTTCGAGGTCCTACAAATAATTTCTTCATAAATAGGTCCTAGACAGGAAATTTATTAGAGAGACCAAGCCAAAAAATATCTTACACTTCAAAGGACATTTTATATTCCAAATAATAGGATACCACCAATTTAGGAGAGGAGGTTCTTACCCCAACTCTTAAAGATAGACAATCGATGCACAAATAGTATATCCCACTCAAAGAGTTATTTTCCCAAAGCAGATTATACTCTCTACCTGTCATTTTGATATGAGACACTTTGAGAACTCTAATGTAGCTAGACCAAACACACCTATATTAGTCCTCCTTGATAATTCCCAGTTGCTCAGCACTGAGCCATTCATGAGAAAGAAAGTGGATTTTAACGATTCACTGATTTGATCCAGAAATACATATCTTTGATCACGTATACCTTCAACCAATTGGATGGGAAGTCTATGAAGCATGCCTCCTCCTATCTAGGGATAATGTCCAATTCTCACCTTCTTTCCATTACCATTATGTCATTCTAATCACTCACCCAAAATATCAAAGGCAAGTAGCATGGCCCTCCAAATAATAGAAATGTTCCTATAATTCTTATCCCTTGTTCTAAACTAGTCTTCCACCGAGAGAGGGTGAATGCACTTGTTTATGGCAACATAATCCCATAAAACTTCACCTTAAGCAGTCTCCACACTCCTCTGGCCTTCAACACTTTTTATAGAAAATGATTAATGTTCTTTAGACAACATCCTCCCATGGATTTCGACCAAGCTATGGATGACCATGAATCCCAGTGGAAATAAGAGCCATCAATATTGCGTTTCCATATAAAGCTAAAAATAACTTCCTTATCTGGTCAAGAATACCACTTGGCACATAGGTAAGGGACACCCAATAAACAGGAATAGCTTCCAATACATACTTTACCAAGAAGAGGAACCCATTGTTGGACACATCGAGCACACTGAGAGGGGGGGTGAACAATGTGTATAGATTTTGTTACTTTTTGAACAATAACACTCATCGATATCTTATTCAATACTATGCAGAATATGTTGTTATCATTATATCAACAATTATAACTCATCATCACATATCATCATATCGTCATCACATAAGAAGCATATCAAAACACAATACACAAGATTTTTACGTGGAAACCCAAGTCCTAGGGGGGAAACCATGAAAGCCTTATAATAATAGTTTTCCAGCAAAAACTGGAAGCAGGCCACAACCCCCTTGTTACAATGACTTCAATTCTCCAACTACAACTAGAAGGAGGATACAACCCCCTGATTTATAGGATGCAACCTGAAGGAAGCCCTATCTCCCTAGGTTTCCTTTCCCTGTCCTTCCACCTTGATATGAAGATATAAATTGTTGAACCACGACCGCATTGATCCTGCAGACCTGTTAATCAACACATGTACTACACTACTCAACCATCACCACATTGCACACCAATTCTCACTGTTGACCACTTCTCATCAACTGTCACTACTAATCATTTGACCACTTCTCATTAATTGTCACTACTCATCATCTGACCACTTCTCATCAACTGGCCACTGCACCACACCTCTACCAATAACATGTTCAAAATAATTTTTCTAATCAATATGTTGCTCACATCATCCAAATTAGTCAATCTGAGTCTAACCAACTACTCATCAAACTCAGTCCACTTGAGTCAAACCAACTCCTTATACAACTCATACAGTGTGAATCATACCAACTGCACATAAGGCAACCTGTGCCAATCCTGCTTAACTAAACCAACATGCACCAAGATGCTTGTGTACCTATGCCAAATCAATCATATACTTGTGCTAATCTAATCAAGTTCCCTGACAATCAACTAAACCTTCCTACTTGACTTGGTTCATCAAGTAAGAGACATATTTGAGCAACCAAGATACTTCACATACGGTCAACCAAACTTTGTCCAATCACACTCAACTCAATGATACCACAACTGACCTCAATCATAGTCAAGGAATACTTGACAGTTAAACAATATAAACCTCAACTAACTAACCTCAACCAAGAAGATAAAAGACTTAAACAACTATGTCAAAGTCCGTGAATATCATAAACTCTTAGACACAAAAGTATTTTTCACTCTAGTAAAATCAAGTCAACAAATCAAACAAATATCAAGCAAATAGTCACTTACAATACTGTCAAAGGTTTTCATTAACAATCAATAACAATCCAGCTCCACTTAGGTCAAAGACACAATGATTAACACTTGTCAAACTAGTTTTCAATGAAAATACTTAGGTTGATCAAAGAAATTACTCACAAGATCTATTACTTACATGCCAACTTCTCATTCAATACTACACTATACAACATTCAATATAGGCACCAAGATCTACGCCAACAATATCCAAGATAATCGTCAAGATCTATATCAAGATCACATCAAGATATATGCCAAGATAACCATCACTACAACCTCCATAACATATTCAATTACTTCAAAGAGATATACCAATATAGAGGCTCACATACTAAGATCAAAGATTAACTCTATCCATGAGAGACGTGCATCATCACAAGAGAAACCAAGAAGCATGGACTATACATTTTCGAATATCACAAGATGAAGAAACAATATATAATCCAAAAGAAACTTAGATCATTTCATCAAATATCCCTTCCAACAAGCTTTTCAATGAGCCAAGAATTTTGTAATTTTGATTATGTATGAGAAAGTTATGCCAATTTTAGTGAACCTCTTCAATCCTCAAAGATGCCCCAAAATTTCTCCTCCACAAAGTTTCACATTTTTTTCCGAGAGTTGCAAAATACCAAAGGGAGACTTGATTGATGAACAAATGAAATGTTTAATATTCTATTTTATATAGGCCGTGGAGTATTTATTCACATGTCTGGATGACTTGTAGTAGTTATAATTAAAAATTAATTGAATTATTTTAGCAGGTCGACCTGCTTGTAAATGGGAAAATTAATACGTTAACTTAAAAAAAATCAAAAACTCATCAACCGTAAGGAGTTAGGAGACACTCCACATATCAACAAAAAGGGATTGATGAGAACTATCTTCCTATGATGAAATTATTTGAAATTATTTTGTCCAATATTCTTAAATTCTTAAATTTGTACAAGACATCACAAATTAATTTGAAATCTTCTTTTAAGGGCTTTAAGGGCATGCACAAGGGTTTCATTACCATATGACTTCATCATCATTAAGCAAAAGAGCTTCTATACTTCAAGGTCTTCAATCATATATCCATTAAACTTGTGGGTTAAATACCATGCTCAAGGACATCTTCAAAGTACCAGGGCATCATCATCATGAGGGAAACATATATCCATGCAAGTATAAAGGCTTCAACACCAAAGGGTTCATCTATGGGATTCAAGGGCTCCATATCAATATTGTGCATCCATAATAAGAAAGTAAGGGCTCTAAGATTCAAGATTTTGGGATTAAGAGCCAAAGTATCATATGTGAAGGTACATGTAGCATATCAACATCATCAAACAAAGAGACCATAACAAGTACAAGCATGACAAGCAACATATAGATAACAAAACACAACTAGGAGCAAGGGATGCAACACATGACTCAAATGGGACCAAGATACAATTGAGGGGCACTTAACCAATTCAATGGGTAACCAGGTATTTTTCCATTGTCCCAAGGCCTCCAAGGGCTTCAATCTTGGGCTTGGACAAAGTCAAAAGGGATATTTTGACACAGACAACGAAAAACAACACAAACCAAACATTAATCCTCAGGGGCTCCACAAAGGGAACCAAGACAACCACAAACCCTCACAGGGAACTGTTGGAATCAATGACAACTTTAATCAACACCCACCTCTACTAATCCATTTATTACACCGGATGTGGAGTCTTCTTTCTAATTTTTCTAGCAACCAAGCTTAACCCATTTTTAAATAAGCATTATATTTTAGAACAAACCCCAAATAGATCATACCATATTCAACATTAGGCAAGGGTTAATTCAATTAAGTGCACATCAATTCATATTGTTCTTAATTAATATTTAGGAGGGATATGGAGGATTTATCAATATTAATGACCATGCATGTGACTGCAACAAATAAGTCCAAAAAATACTTAGATGAGGAGAATTTATCTTCTGCTACCATTGCAAAAAATGAGAATGTCATCCATGAAAATAAGTGAGAGATACAGACATGAGAATCGATATGAATCCCTTTATAGGAGCCATTCTGTCTAACTTGGTAGATTAGTCTTCCCGGAACTTCCACCATAATGAGGAAAAGTAATGTAGGCAAGGGACAACCTTATCTAAGGCCTCTTCCTGATTTGAAAAATGGGGATGCCAAGCCATTAATAAACACCACAAATGAAACAAATCTAACACATGACATAATCCAATTGACTATCTAAATATGGAAACCAACTTGAAGCATAACAAGTACGCTTGGTAAAGCTAGATAACATCATCATAACATTTGTATAAGTCCGCCTTGATGATCACTGCTAGGAGAAAGCTTACCCTTGAAAAATGCATAACTTCTTGGGTCGTGTCCATTGTGTCGTGGATTTGTCTATCGACTATAATGGAAAATTGTTCTTGAGAAATAGAGTGGGAGACAATGCCTTTAATCAAAATATCTATAATCAAATACATAGATGGATAGTTCTATAATTCTCTAATTTGTTTTCCTTCTCAGAGTTGGGAATCAAGGAAATAAAAGTGGATTTGAAAGTTGTGGAATATTACCTGAAATCCTGGAGTCTTCCACCACTCTAAGAATATCCTTTCCAAAAAGTTAAAAAAATGTTGTAAAATTCTGTTTGCCACTTGTCAAGGTTGTGGCTCTTAGATGTTTGCATAGCTTTAACAACTACTTTTAATTCACCAAAGGATCACTTCTTTCAGCAAAGCCTGATTCTCTTGATCATTGGCATAAGTAGGGAAAAGGGATACTACTTTCATCACTTGGGTGATGGAAGCTTTGTCATCTTCCTTAAAAAGAGATGAAAAATGAATTACACCAGTCTTAGATAAATTCTCAAATCTAGATACATATTCTCCCTCCTCCTTTTGCAGCTGTGAGATTGAATTAACATTCTTCCTATGGTTGATTAAGTTGTGGAAGTATCTGTTACTGTCGTCACCACTTTGAAACCAAATAACCTTTCCTTTTAAATGCCAAATATCCTCATTTTCTGATAGAATTTTCTTTCTTTTTACTTCTAATTCCAAAACCTATAACTTTAACTTCCCATTGCACTATAACATCATTTAATTGTTTCAGGTTATGCATAAATTGTAAATTTGCAGACACTCTACAAGTAGCATCATAAGGGACCCAAAGGCTCTTAACCATATTAAGATAACAATCATCATGTCACCAAAGAGAGAATAATTTGAAATAACTAGGAGGTTTACTACTACCAAAGGTGATTTCCAAAATAATGGGATAATGATCTAAATCACCAACATGGAAAACCAATCGTCTAATACTAGTGCATTCTGGAGAATATCTTCATTGATAAGAAAACAATCAAGTTTTTTTGTTATGGCTTCATGACCAACCCTCATATTTCTCCAAGTAGGGTGGAGATTTACGGGGATGATATCAAAAAAGGATTTCTCTTCTAACTCCTCAAAACATAATCCATAAGGGGTTCCCTATGAGCATTAGATCCCCAAATTTCAACATCTCCAACATTAAAATTTAAGTCCTCATCAAAGATAACTCTGCCTTGGGATATGACATTGAGGTTGAAGATCTTCTCCCAATACTCAAATATCTGAAGATAAGGCCCATATACATTGAGGAAGGTGAAAGAAAGACCATACTCCCTTGAAACAAGATGAACTCCTAATCCAGAGGCCACTATCCATGAATTGGTGCTTAAAAAGCACTTTTCATCCACCTAGAGACCAATCCACCTGATCTTCCTGAAGCATCCAAATAAATAAACTCCCATTGAGGAAAAAACAATTTTAAGGTTCTGAATAATAGAATCCCCGCTTGCAATAGTCTCCTAAAGAAATCGGAACCTCTGGTTGGTTTCCAAACATACACTTATTCAAAATAGTGTATGATAAATTGGTAAGTGAATTTCTTTAAAATACCATAATGTTTATCATATTTGATCATTTTCTCTTTAGAACCGTTCATCATGATATAAGTAAGAAGAATATTCTAACACCTTTAAGTGGCATCTTTAAGCATTATGTGCACAACTATCATAAAAACATGAAAAACTTATGTTAAAATCAATGTACCATATAAAATATTTGTATTTAAATCAATGCACCATAAAATAGACATAAACTTCAAAACAATGCATCATAAAAATGGACATAAAGAGATATGTTGAAATCAATACCCACTAAAATTAAAAATAAGAGTAATGTTGAAATCAATGGAATGTAAAATTATACATATACAACGACGACGACGACGACGACGATGTCTAATGTGGGTGCATGCAGGACATTCTATGAGAAAGTGGTTTGCATCTTCAACCCTCTTTGTATCACAAAGATGACAAATTATTTCATCCTACATTGTTTTAGGAATTGTCTAGTGCCCTGTTTCACTATGGAGCTCATGAGAGTTTGTTTGTATTTTAGCAATGTTGATTTTCTTCTTTATGCTAGCTAAAATAGAGAGATTGTTTATCTTCTCTATTAGGGTTGACCAACTCCTTATAATATCTTAATTTTCTCTTGTCCTCTAACTATTTATCGCACTGTGTCTTTTCCTTAAATTTAGATGTAATAATACTTTTGATATTATCGATATTGTATGGAGTGACATCTTCCTCAATGTTATCACATAAATCTCACACACATGTGACATTTCCACAATTTGCACAATAAATCATCATCAACATACAACATGCATCCAACAGAAGACATCTTCACAAGATCCAAAACGAAGCATGACTCCAAAAATACTCAAAAGCAGTCGAAATAAAATATCACACGACTAAAGGTCTTTCTATATGCGTTAAAACGTGTATTATGATTTCAACTCCCATGCAACAACACAAATTTCCCTTCGAGACTTGCACAACTAACAGAAATGGCGGGATCTCACCCACCAACTGTGCATTAAAGGATAATGAAAGCTCCATTTACTCGAAGAATTCAAACTTTGGCTCTTCACACACTTGGTTTACTTAAATGGCCTCCTTGGTGTACCTTGGAGCCAAATTGTGGATCATTGGGTTCACATTGGGATATTGTTATTTCTTTTCCACCTCTTGTCTTATAAAAGAAATCCATGGGCATGCTTATTGTAAGGAAGAAATTATAGAAAGGTTATGATGTTAGAATTGTTCTTGAGATCCCTCATACCTCATCATTTCCCTCTTGTTTAACATTCAACAATCTCCCTTGCCACCTTCCTCCAAGGGGAAACTGTTCTTCTGATTTTTCCTCATTCCTCAAGAAGAAATATCTTCATTCTTTTAGCTTACTTTAGGTTTGCAGAAGTTGTTGTATCTTATGAGTGCTTGGATTTCCTAACCCACAACTACTATTGTTTTCTTGTATACAAGTTGAAAGGATAATAAGGAAGATTGCTCACCTTTTTGCCTTTTTTCTCTCAATGGAATTTATGGTGAATCCACTATATTTTAGTTCATTTATGTTTCATTAGGTTGTTATTTTTTAAGTGGTTAATTTATGGTGTTTTATGCTTTGTAAGTGAATAGGCCCATACCATTCATACCATAAATTCGGCTCCCATTCGGTTGGTTTAGCGATTTTATCAGACACATGGATCCCAACGTCTCGTTCACACTGTCATCATGGAAAAACCTTTGACAGTTGATCTATACACGCAAGTATTCAGACCCCTGCCTGCGTAGGTGTCTGTCTCATGTGAGCACGTCCTCTTCATATTGTAACCGTTACTATGTTCCAATTAATATTTTTGACACAGGATAGCGCATATGTTTATATGTTTTCTGTGTGACTGCTATTTATTTGCTTTTTAGTAGTTTTGCAACAATTTTAGCACCCCATTGTTGCTCACTAATTAACTAGAGATAAGTTAACTTGCAATAGTTATTTTTTTCTTTAGTAATTAGCTCAACTAGACTAAGATTAGGAATTAAAGGGGTCATCCCTCGAAATCTACTTAGGTAACCACCCTTGAGGCTTTCAATGGGCCTCATTGGTGTCACTAGTATTCAAGAGTTCTCATATTTATTTGCTTACTTGGAATATTTGTTTAAAGTAGTGTGAAATCCATGTTTTGAACACAGTCAAGGGCCTAAAGACTCTCCTCTCCCAAAGTATGCTCTTCACCTCACATTCCATACGATCTTGGTGAATCGAAAATGGGAGTTAACTGTGAAATACCTCCATTGCACACTTAGCATTTTTTTTATTTTGCAAGCACCATTGACATCTTTAGGGACCAAGTTACAATCTCTAGTTTATTTTGTTTTGATCACTTTAGTTAATTGCAACTATACAATTTTCTTACATCATGTGTGATTTCCCACTTGCACACACTAAGGGACCTAAAATACCTTTCAATCATAATATGCTCTTAACCTCGCATTTCATATGATTTTGGTGAATAAGAAAGGAAGGGAACTGTGAAATACCTCCCTTACACACCTTAATTCAATCAAAACCCATAAACTCAACCCTTGTAAATACTAACCGACTAAAATCCCGCATTAGAGGTCACAAAACAATACTTATTTTGGTATGATTGATTGGGCTAGGAATCCAAAAAATGTCCATGAATCTAGTTTCATTAGGATTTTTGAAACATATCATTGTTGTCTTTTAGGGTTCTATCAAAATCATGTTATAAGCAAGTGTTAAAAGAGATCCCGAATCAGACTGCAACATGACCAATGAGGTGAAAGTTGAGATATAGCTTCCCTGATCTCCCCTACGAGTCACTCAACTTGTTGTAGGGAGACAACACTATGACGTGTTGGTAGAACCAATGATCCACACTTGACGCAAGGTACCTTAATGGTCAAACTTAGGGCATCGCCAAGGAGAACTTATGAGTGAAAGTGACTCCTGAAGTCAGCTATTTCCATTGGGAGGTGTTTCCAAGTCTCTTTGATTAGAACATTGGCCCCATCGTCAGTATAAATGGCTCTTTGTTACCTTCACTAGTCGGTTGTTGTGTGGATCCCATTGTCACCAACATACGTGCTTTTGGAAATCCCAATTACATTTGAGAGGAAGGACATTAGGTATTTTAGGGAATTTACATTTGTTTTATTTCTAAATACAAGTTCACTTAATTCGTAATTTAAAAAGAATGTACATGTGGACATATCTTCACTAATCTATCTTTACACATATCACTCACTTATTGCACCATTTTGCAGTTGTTGTGGTTGGCATATTTTTGCATCTGTTCAATTGTGTTTATTTCCCACACACCACTCTCACTTTGATATTACAAATCCACCATTGAGGAATAACCCCTCTCCCCCTAAAGTAGTCCCATAGACTGTGATGCCTCTCCCCTCTCTCAAGGGGTGTTTTTCAGTTTTCTCCCCATGGCACACGAGGGAGATCACTTGGTTGAGGCGACTTCCAGGACAAATTGATTGGATCCTCTAGGAAAGGACAAACCTTGCTCGACTCTTTATCTTCCCTGGGAGATATTTTGGACCCTTTTTACTCCTCCTCCCGTTGAAGAGTCTCACCTTTGAATACTCCCCCTAGTGGTAATACCTCGCCTTCTCCCCTCCCTTCAGAAATAAGCCACACTACATATTCATATTCTCATAGAATACAAATATCACTACCACATATTCCACATTCTCCCCCTCAAGTAAACAACACACATAATACAATGACGGCACCCAACCCAAACCTCTCATTCATGGCTAGCTTAAATATTCCTGATCTAGCCAAGTTAGTCAATGGTCATGTTGCTCATGACACAAACTAACTTGATATGCCTGGAAATATCCCCTTTGAAATTCCTTAGTTCAAAGAGAAACAAGGAGATGATCCCACCAGCCATATCATGTCATTCCATCTATGGTGTTCCTCAAACAACATAGTAGGGTATTTAGTGAGGCTTCACCTCTTCCAAAGAAACCTCACAGGTACAACTTCCAAGTGGTACATGAATCTCACCATTTCCTCTCATACCACTTTCGATACAATAGCCACCACATTTCTCACCTACTTTCATTTACCAATATGGCATGACCTAGGACTCTAAATTCTCACTGAATTTCAACAAAACACTACAACCCACATCATAGACCACATCCACAAGTGACGCCCTCATCGCACTTTGTGCAAAATCAAGATCCAACCTCAATTTATTTTGGATTGTTTCCTCAAATCACTTCAACCAGCCATAGTAAAGGATGTGTCAACCTCCATGCAACAATCTAAGGAAGAGGACATCCTTAAGGCCCAAAACTTTGATCTCATCTATTCCCAATCAAGGTACTTATATACTTTCCTTCCTGACAACCCTTGGCATCGGTCTTTAGATCCTCCCATTGCAAGAACATCCCATTCAGCGAATGGGCTTATTGGGTCCATTTCCTCCCATGTCAAAGTTCCCCTACAAACCATTCTTGTACTACCCCCCATGGTGGTGCACCCCTGTTGTATTGAATCCCCTTATTGTTGTGCCAAATCCCCCATTTGAACAATCACAATATGTCCCTACAACCATACTTATCCAAGTGAAATCCAATCACAGACGATACATCCATCGCAAATGTCACAACTCTCTCATACACCCACATTGTTTGGAGCTCATACATCCAAATTGATGACTTCCCAAACTACTAGATCATTCTTTCTTTGGTCATAAAAAGTTCATCAATTCCTTCTTTCAGAATTCCCTAAACCAATAAGCTTAGGAATATTTTCCACAATCTATTGAATATAACATTATTGAAGGATCAACTACCCATCTTATCATGTCGAGAACAGGGTTTCCTTTGGTTTGATCAGATATTCTAAATAGCATAGCACTTTTATCCCATAACTCAGAAACAAAGGGACAAATATCCAACAAACGTTTAATGGTTTCCAATTCAATTTTGCATAAGGGGCACAAATACAAACCATTAAATCCCTTCTTGAGCAGGTTGTCCCAAGTAAGGATACACCCTTTGATCATAAGCCATAGGAAGGTAGATACCTTGGGCCAAAGTTCCCAATCCAAATTTTATTCCTTATCTTATCACTCAAAAGATTATTTTGGTCAATTTTCAGGAATATGTATCTTTGATAGTAAGTGCCCTCTTGGAAGGTATACCCATCTAGGTTTATCCTTCTCAGGCTTCCTTTTGATGGACCTCTCCTGAAGTTCCTACCTTATAGAAGTAATATATTCATGTGTCCAATAACCACTGCTTGAGAGGTATCCATCTTCGGTAGACACTATATTCATCATTGGACCAATAATGACATACTTGATTCATTCCATTGTTCTAAAGTTGAAGCTCATTGTTAGGAAGCAGTTTAGCATGTGATAAATTGGGCATTTGTTGCAACAAGTCCTCCCAGAAGGAAGCAATTCTTCCATCTTTGATCTCCAAAAAATTGTGTTGATGTATTAGTGTTCTTCTTTGTGAATCTAATTTTTAGAAGAGAGAGCCTTCTATGTTTTATGAGAGGTAGATGTGATCATATTTTGAAGGTATGACACATCTTTTTTGTGCCATAAGTTTGCCCATGGTTTTCAAGTATAAGTGACCCAATTCCACCAAACCTTTTCTCCTACCACTTTTCTCATAACTTTTGAGTCCCTTAACCCTAGTCCCCCAATAATATTGGGATTTCATAAGGTTTCCCATTTGACTAATGCCCATTTGCAATGAGTGTTCATGCCTCCCCATAGGAAATTTCTTTGAAGGTTACACATGTATTTTATGACAAATATGGGGGTGGCCATAACGAAGAAAAGGTATAAGGGCATTGTCTGAAGGATCGACTTAACAAGGATTAAACAACTGTCAATATTAATGGGTATAAGAGTCCAACTAGAGTTTATTTTAGATATCTAAGCCAATGATTCCTCCCAAGATAATCGTTTATGCACAACATCCATAAGTGGCGCTCCTAAGTATGTGGATGGAAGGGATCTACCATAGAATCCTAATATATGAGATATTTTCCTTTGTGTGATGACATGAGTGTTGAAGAAGATTTTTTTTGGATTTTTCATGGTTAATGGAGGTTCCATAGGCTTCCATGAATAAGTGTAGAGAAAATTTAATGGCTCTAGCCTCTCTTACCAAAGAGTGACCCTTAAGTAAAGTATAATCCAAAAACTAGTAATGCGTGTGAGCTTTGTCATTAGGGTAGAGAGAAATGTCCTTTATATACTATTTAGAGGCCATGGCCACGATACTACAACTAAAGCCTTCCACCATTACAATAAAGAGAGTGGGTCTCCTACCTAATGCCTTTAGGAGGTTTGAACGACGTTGAGGGATATCCATTGACAAGGATGGGGGAAAAGGATGGAGAAATTTAAATCCATTATCTAGATTGTCCATTCCTAGTTGAAGCCAAAGGCATGAAGCATATTCCAAATGTATTCCCATCTTAGTTTGTTGAAGGCTTTCGATATATCCAGTTTTATCAACATCCCTTGTTTTTAGTGGTTTTTATCTAAGAGCGGGTTACCTCATGGGACAAAATAAGAACCTTCAAGGATTTTTCGACCCTCCACATACCCCAACTACTCAGGGGAAATAAGTTGAGGGATAAGCAATTCGAGCCGATTCACAAGCACTTTAGTCATGATTTTATAAAGAACATTACAAAGGGAAATGGGTCAAAATTTACGTGGAAGTTCAACATTATTCCCTGTAGGGACAAGATCAAGAAATGTGTAGCTAAGCATTTGAAACACATTATTGGAGATTCAAGAATCCTCCGTAATTTACTAGACATCTTGTTTGATTGTATCTCGATAGTGATGTAAGAATTTTGTTGTGAAACCGTATGGTCTAGGAGATTTACTTGCTTCCATTTGTTGTATATATGTTTCAACTTCTACCATCTCAATTGGTCTAATAAAAATTCCATTTTATGTTGGTGTGACAAGTGAAGGGATGGATTGATTTAAATTCTATGTTGCACAAGGACAACCCCCCCCCAATTTCATTAGTTTCTCTTGTCCCTACATTTCGAGGACTTTGGAACTCCTCAGAAATATCCCTAATTCACTGGGGACTTAGGGACTTCTCGTCCGTACCCTAACTGTACCCATAAAAATTGGGAAATTTTCAAGAACATTCCTTAAGTACCTCGACTAATCAGGGACTCCTAGATGTCCCTAGACATTGTAAAAAATTTTAAACAAATTAAGTAAGAGAATTCAGACATTTCCTTTTTTGCTTTGAGGCATTTTGGCATTTTCCAATTAGCATATGGAACTAGTGATTAATTTATTTTGGGAATTTCCATTTTGGACTATCATCCATGCTTATCTAGACTCTTCCTTTTGCATATGAATTTCAAACTTTAAATACTTAATTTGTAATCATTTTCAGAGTTTAATGTTTCATGAATCATAACTCTTGACTTTTAAATTTTAATTTTATTTTTTAAGTGTTCTTGATAGAGTTTACATGAAAGCTCAAGCTTATACTAAGCAGGGAAAGGAAGTTGATTTTCTTACCTTGAGATTAGCTAGACTTGGAATTTTCATATTTTATGTAAACAACAGTTATCTGTTGTTTCTTTATTTTATTTTTCTCTCTATTAAAAAATAGGGGAAAATGGAATAAATCCTGTAAAACACCTAGTATTGCAATAATATGTCAATTTCTTTTCAAACATTCCTGCAAGCTACAAACATTAATTTTAGTCACCAAAGGGAAGGGACACATCACAACCAATATATCTACCACAAAAAATATGATTATTATCAATAAAATATTTTATATTTCATTTTGTAATTTGAATTTCATAATTAGTTCTAATATATATATATATATATATAATTGTAGTCCCCAACGTGTCATCCGTTGAAAAATAGGGGGTGCCCTCTAGCTATCTCGGAAACTCATCCTCGTGCCCCTTGGGTTCTTGAGGGAAGTGCAACCAAAGTTAAACTATTTATTGCCTCGACTCCATTGGGTTTGGGTTCCACTAGAAGGTCCTTAAAAAAAGTGACTAATTCCTACTCGATATCTTCATACTTGGTCAAAACTTGGTCGTTGACATTTTTAAGTTCACAATTTGATTTCTCTGTATGTATTGTATTATGGATGGGTGGAAGAATCTTGCATTATGCTCTCCCTCCTTCATTCATTTAACTCTTGACTTTTGCTTCCAAATCATTTCCTCCTGTTGATTCCTTTCCTTGATTCAAGCTTGGAGGCCAGTCCCCTCTTCGATGGCTTCCTTCGTATAATGTTTGCATATTATTTCCTATTGCAACTGACTCAATCTCTCTTCCATCTTTCTTTTCTCTTTGAATATGCCAACAAAAAATGGCTTGTTCCATTTTTTTAATTTAGCTTTGAGAAACTTTAGTTTTTGGTTGTAGCTAGAACATTTTACTACCTCTTGGAATATCAATTTTCTCCTACCAATGTTGCTTTCTTGGAAGTTGGGGCGGTACAACCAAAATTTCTTCAATCTAAAGGGATTTCTCGAAGGAATTCTAACCCTATGCCAGTGCAAGCAGATCAACCAATGATCTGATTTAGCCGTCGATAAGATACTTATTGTAAGGTCTCCCTTAGTCGTCATGATGTAATAAGATACCAAGAACCAATCTAGATGTGACGCTCCACCTCTTTTATTATTCCATGCAAAAACACCATATTGGATTCCATGTCAATGAGATTCAACTGTTCAATAGTTTCCCCAAAAGATACACTTTCCTTGTCTAATCTTCTAAGGCCGCCTTTCTACTCTAAGAGTGAGGTTATCATATTAAAATCCCCACCCAAGAGATAATTCCTTTCTACAACTTGTTTTCCATCAAAGCATTTCCAAAAAAAATTGCTTTAAAGGTGGAGATTTTGGACCATAGACATTGGTGATCATCCCAACAAGCTCTATTCCTACAACGTGGAAGTTAGTGGATAGAGAAAAGGAGGTATCACAATAGTTTGATAAGTATACCTCTTTAGGGTTCATATGATGGCCAAGCCTCCTGTAGCCCCTTACACATCTATTTCCATAGATTGGATATCTCTCTAAACCCTTTTGGTTATTTATACAAGTGTTGATCCACCAGATCATAGCTTTCTCAACAGGTCCTTAAAAAAAGTGACTAATTCCTACTTGATATCTTCATACTTGGTCAAAACTTAGTCGTTGACATTTTTAAGTTCACAATTTGATTTCTCTGTATGTATTGTATTATGGATCGGTGGAAGAAGCTTGCATTATGCTCTCCCTCCTTCATTCATTTAACTCTTGACTTTTTCTTCCAAATCATTTCCTCCTGTTGATTCCTTTCCTTGATTCGAGCTTGGAGGCTAGTCCCCTCTTCAATGGATTCCTTCGTATAACGTATGCATATTATTTCATATTGCAACTGACTCAATCTATCTTCCATCTTTCTTTTCTCTTTGAATATGCCAACAAAAAATGGCTTGTTCCATTTTTTTTAATTAGCTTTGAGAAACTTTAGTTTTTGGTTGTAGCTAGAACATTTTACTACCTCTTGGAATATCAATTTTCTCCTACCAATGTTGCTTTCTTGGAAGTTGGGGTGGTACAACCAAAATTTCTTCAATCTAAAGGGATTTCTCAAAGGAATTCTAACCTATGCCAGTGCAAGCAGATCAACCAATGATCTGATTTAGCCGTCGGTAAGATACTTTTGTAAGGTCTCCCTTAGTCATCATGATGTAATAAGATACCAAGAACCAATCTAGATGTGATGCTCCACCTCTTTTATTATTCCATGCAAAAACACCATATTGGATTCCATGTCAATGAGATTCAACTGTTCAATAGTTTCCCCAAAAGATACACTTTCCTTTCTAATCTTCTAAGGCTGCCTTTCTACTCTAAGAGTGAGGTTATCATATTAAAATCCCCACCCAAGAGATAATTCCTTTCTACAACTTGTTTTCCATCAAAGCATTTCCAAAAAAAATTGCTTTAAAGGTGGAGATTTTGGACCATAGACATTGGTGATCATCCCAACAAGCTCTATTCCTACAACGTGGAAGTTAGTGGATAGCGAAAAGGAGGTATCAAAATAGTTTGATAAGTATACCTCTTTAGGGTTCATATGATGGCCAAGCTTCCTGTAGCTCCTTACACATCTATTTCCATAGATTGGATACCTCTCTAAACCCTTTTGGTTATTTATACAATGGTTGATGTAGGGAATTTTGTTTCTTGGAGCATTGATATTGAAGGTTTGTCTTGCATAATTTTCTTCTCCAAGATCATTTTTTTCCAAGTCCCATTGGTTCCTCTAATTTTCTAGGAGATTAACTTCATTTAGAAGGTGGGGGGATTGCGAAGAAAAAACTATAAGCTAAGAATACAAACTTGAGTCAATGAGTTTGACTCCCACTTCCTTAATTCACTGCTTATTTCTCTTGCACCCTCATTTTTTGCCTTCTTTGTATCCATGCACTATCTCCTTTCGTTTTCTGGTCAATATCCCTAGCTATGCTGCAAAATGGGCTTTAAGAAGCGCCTATTTTAAAAGATCCATCTTTTTTGGTAGTATCGACTATGGATCTTGCTACTAGCATGCCTCCTCTAACGTGTGAAGATCCAAGTCACCCAAATCCACCTCCTCAACCTCCTCCTCTTGCATTTCCATATACTCATTCATAGTTTTCTCTTGTGCATGTTTGACCCCCTTTTCACTCTCCCCTTAGTCGATTGGTTGCATATTATGTGTGTGGATGTCGGATGCGTCATTTCCCTAACTTGGCTCACTCTTTTATAGGTTATTGTTGTCTTCATTGATTTGATTGAGCACCTCAAAGTTGTTAGACATTTGGGTTTCTTTGGTTGCTCTGGATTTTGGTTTCTTTTAGGTGGCCTTATTTTGTTTATCACCTTCGAGAACCCATTCACATATTTATCCTCTTCCATCTTGCTTGTGGGATCTGGTGTGTTTAAGGGACAATCGTGTGAGATATTTCCATGCTCATGACACCTCCAATAGCGAAACAAAACATGCTCATAGTCTAAGGACTAAATCCATTTGATGTCTTTGTGGATCAAGCTATTGGATTTTGGGAGCTCTCTTGAAATGTTAATATACATGCAAATCTTGGCATATGGGGTGTAGTGGCCCAACTTAGTAATTTTAGAAACCTTGAAGAAAGACGCTAGTATATTATCCATACCTACCAAAGTTTCTTCCTCTTAGAACTCCTGAGGGAGCGAATATATTCTAATCTAGACAGGAGCATGAGAAATGTCTTCTTTATGTGGGTTAAAACACTCAAAATACCTACCAAAGTTTCTTCCTATTAGAAATCCCAAGGGAGCGGACATATTCTAATCTAGAAAGGGGCATGACAGAAGTCTTCTTTATCTCGGTTAAAACACTCTTTCCAATTTGAGATCTAGTGTGTTAGAATTAAAAAAATAAGGCCCATTATTGAAAATCTGGATCCTGTCTTCTAAGATTGTGAAAATGACACTAAAAAACCCTTTTGAGCGAAGCTGCAGATCATAGTGCCCTTGTGGCTTTCATATGGTGTTGATCCACCAGATCATAGCTTTCTCAACAGGCCCAATACCAATAAACTTTCTAATGACAACATGATCCTTCTTATATTGGATTCACACGTTGATGTGATTTGAAGTTACTTGATAACTTGGCATATGTGTAGCCTTGATGATACATTGCCTAGGTTGTCACCCACCTATGGCTTCGTGGTTGAACACACGTTGAGAGACCCATTCCCATCCTCCCTTTGCAACTGCGCTACCATCATCTTTTAGGTCCGCCTTATATCCGGTGTCTAGATCATTTGGTTTACCCGAATCATGCATGATGAGGGAGGCATCCGCCTACCCCCTACAGCTTCCATTGAGATGAACCTCAACGGCATAAACAAGCAGAGGATCGCAAGATTAAAGAAAATGAAAAAATGAATCGAAAGCCTAATAAGAAGTCGCCCAGCTCTTATCTGTACCATTTTGCTTAAAAAAAACCAAATTAACTAAAGTTCTAAATTATATTTAAAAGCTAGAATACAATGTATGTATTCAGAAAACATTAAAAAGTAAAATACAATAATAAATAATACAAAATTGACACAAAATTTAAGAAAAAGTGGTTTTTCAATTGTAATGAAAAATTATTTATATATACTTAAATATTTATATAAATTTGTAAAGCATGAATATTTGTAACATAACTACACAACGCTTTATAGGAATTATAATTTTTTTTCTTCTAAGAATCGATTTGTATCAAAACTGAAGTTACAAGCTTTTTGGAAAGCACTAGAGTTTGTATCCTCGCTACATAATGATTCATAGTCACTATTTTTGTTTTCGCAATTTATTTACATCAAAACTGAAATAATAAGCTTTGTAGGCTCAATGTACTTGTCCATCAAAAACCAAAAGTTCTTTTTCTCTTCATTCTCTTTGTCATTGGTCCTTAACAAAGAAAGGAAACATATTTTTATTTAATAAAATATTATATCTGCATTTGTTAATCAAAGTCTTATTTTTTTTAGTTGTTCTTGTCATTGGTATTTAACAGTGTAGATCCAACTTCTAGGCTTTATCAAGCACCAAGAAAGATTAAATCTTCCGATTCCTTGTTATGTTAGGTTACATCATCATAGTAATATAAATATTAATGTTATATTTAATATAAATATTTCAAATAATAAAAAGGATTTATGATTTCAAATATTGAAAGATTTAATCTCTAATCTATATAAATATTATATTTATAGTTAATATAGATATTAACTTAAATATAAATTTCAATTTTTTTCAAGTAAAATTAAAATTATATTAAATTAAATTTATTTAATATATTTCAATATATTTAATATTAAAATATATATTTCAATATATATATAGTTTTTAATATATATATATATATATATATATATATCTGCTGACGGATAGAGCACATGTAGCGTGCCGACGGATCTAAAAAATGTAGTATGAATCATTTCAATTCATTGTTTTAATGGCTTGTTAATTAGAATACATGTAGGAGGGTTTAGACTTAATTCTACTATTGTCTTGTCCACTCACATTTGTCTGCTCTCAACTCTATAATAGGTTGGTTGGGAGATGGCTGCATCAGCCTGCCAACTGATAGAGCACGCGGAGGAGATTGCACTTGACATATGCTGTCCAAATATTTCTAAAGTATATTTTTCTTTTGTCAATTATTCAATAAGTGTTTCCTGACTACAGTATTATCGAAGTAAAAAGGATGTGATTAGCATGTTGAACATTTCCATAAATCTTGCTTAGTGCCTGAAAAAAAAAATGCCTCCAACAAAACCAACTCCATTTCTTTTTCTTTGTGATGGATTTGCTGCTCTTTGAAAACGTCTATTGCAATTTTTTTCCTTGAAAGGGATATCGATATGAATACTATATATATATATATATATATATATATATATATATATATATATTGAAATATATATTTTTCAATATATATTTTTTAATATGTATAATTTAATATATAGTTGGTTGGGAGATGGCTGCGTGAGGCTGCCGATTGATAGAGCACGCGCAGGAGATTGCCAGATGGAGCACACACTGGTACAAGGAAGTCACAGGGTTATGGCTGCACTGGAGGTGGGGTTGAGGAGATGTTAAGTATTGCATCAAGGCTTGAGATATAATTGTTTTTTCTTTTTTTTCTTTTTATAGCCAACTTAATGTCGAAAACTTAAACTTTCATGGCTAAGTTGGAGATTTGATCCCTCTTGGCGTGACATCACGTTACAAGATCTCTCCCATAATATTCACTATCACTATTATTTTTTGCCGACATGTTACAAACGTTACATCACGATACAAGATCTCTCCCATTATATTCATTATCACTATTATTTTTTGCCGACATGTTACTAATGTTACATCACGTTAGATCTCCCCCATACTGGGTTGTAGAGCGCCTCTTGGTGCAACAACAAGAAAAAAGATATTTATGTTTACTAAATATTTTACAGAAATGAAATGTTGTGAAAGCATGGGTACAAAGAGCATTTCAGCTATCTTGGAAACATGTAAAATAAATTAATAATCTAAAAAGCAAATAAAAAAACTATATTCAATATCTTAAAAAACAATAAAACTATTACATACATGAAGTCAATGCACAATGCACATTATTAGTCATTGTCTTTCAGGCTAGTAGGGACTCAATGAATCATCTTGATGTCGTTTTCATTAGTGTTCACGAAAACCAAAATATATTTCGAGCATTTCTTAAGTTTTATCCCAAGTTTCTTTGATAAGATGTTTACAGAATGGTTATGGACCAATCAAAAAAATTGAGGCCTTATTTGGCCTCGTATCGAGGCCATTATCATTTTCGTACATCTCAAACTTAGTTTAAAATGACATTATATATCATAACAAAGAATTCCTAGTGTAATGCTATCTTCAATATAGCATTATTTAATAAACATATAATGCTAACTTGTTTATGTTAATGCCTCATTTTGGCTTCATGTTTGCCATGTGTTAATGGCATTGGAGGCTCATTCCATGTTTTCCATGTGTTAATGGCGTTGGAGACATCTATATCTGTTGGAGCATCTTTGTCAGAGCATGATTTTTCCACTGTAGATTCAATGCCTTTAAATCAGATGCTTATTGCCATGAAAACATGAAGATGCATTGTGGAAATATACTTTTCAGATTAACATACTTTACAAACTAATTAAGTTCCAGGTGCTCTGATAACAAGAGTTTGGTGGTATTCTCTCAAAAGACTGGTATGTAATAGAGTCCATGTTAACAAGTTAAAGCAACATTCAGAATTCAATATTTCGATTTCATGACTAGAAAACATTCAATACATTATTCATCTTTCAAAATTTTGCAATTAAAAGATTGAAAACATTCAATACCTTATTCATGTTTCAAAATTTTGCAACTGAAAGACTTTGCAATTGAAATATTGAAGCGTTACCTAGGCGTAGATGAGTCTCAACTCGTCCATGGACTTCTACAATGGCTGCAGGATACGACTAGTCACTATTGTAAACAAACAAATAAACTAACCTATGCAATGAAAGATTTAAAACAACCGTACAGTGTGCAGAAAGAACTATGTAGTACCTAGAAGAGAAACATCCTGTGAAAAACTAAGCTCCACGGGTTGTAGTATAGAACTGTTTATCCCATCAGAAAACAGGTGATTGAATACGAGTTCTATGGAATTTCCCATGAACTGGTTTGATTTCTAAACAAGTATTTCATTTTCATGTATGAAACTACCATTTGCATTTTTATGTATGAAACTACGATTTGTAGAATATCAGAGTTATATTTCATTTTGGAAAATTTCCGCAATGTCAATTCATAAAAAGTTGAGGCATAGTTCGCGTAATCAATAAGTCCAAGGAAATAAAGTAAGGTAAGGGCCTTACCTTTCCGTTCCTTGGGTCTTCATATAGAGCTTGTCCAAACATAATGTTAATATATTAGCTTTTATATTTTCTAACTTTGCTTTAGAAGCCCATGCGCTTCTTTCAGTAAGAAAGCCCCAGTCATTTTTTTATAGCCCCAATAATTTATAGAGGCTCATAGCCAGGAAGGAGTTCTTGCAAGCCAGTCAGCTGAAAGACAATCATTGTCAATAACTGCTAGTTCATACAGGTGTTGATGCATTCAATGGCGCTTCTACTAAATGGAAGGCCCTCAATGTTGTCTGGTGGTACTCAAATAATGTACTCCATGTTGTTGATGCCCCCGATACTCTATGCTGCTACTAAATTCCTGACTACTAACAAATGTTCGATTTCGTTCACTCTTTACCTTGGTTTAGAACAAATGAAGACAATGCTTACAAGTGGTTATCATGAGGCACCTTTCAAACTTTTTTGGGTATTTCATAAAAATTAATTATCTAAACAAAAATAGGACAATATGTTATTTTCTACTATTTTGAATTCCCTGGTAATGTCCTATACAATTTATAATATACGCCATATTGTATAAATAACTAAGCTATCGGAATTTTCCCAACGTCTTTAGCATGTATTTAACCAAAATATCACCATGGAAGCTAAGACTTAAACCATCACCATGGAGGCTAATACTGAGAATGCACAGTGGAAGGGTTTCATTGAGCTATGGAGGCATTTTCTTGACCTAAATTGGTATCCCTTGAAGAAGAACAAATGTTCTTGATGGCTGGCGGAGAAACAACTCGTTGAACTGGACTCGTGGTCCTTCGCACCCTTCTTTTTCTGCATGACCTCAGAATGTCAAATTAACTAATTTTGAGATGTCTGGCTTGAGCTATTCATGATAATTTCCAGAAGAATGTAAATCCTTGCACATCGCTGATGTTTCTTTACTGTCCCCTTCTTCACAAAGCACTCAGAAGTATAGTGGCCATGCATATTGAACTTGAAGAGCTTTGTATATCTCTAGTCATTATTCCCCAAGTTCTTCGTGTTCTCATGATCCCTCCTGGGTTTTCCTTTCTTGACTCCTTAACTAACCTTTCCGATGAAGGCTAGGTTTTAAACCTCTTTGTTTCTAGTTGCTACTATCTCCAAGCATATGTCTTGTTGATAACGAAATCCCAAAGTTTATCCAATGCACACAACTAGTCAGGAGCATATACACTTCGAACAAACTGGGTATGATGAATCTGTAACTCGATCTCCCCATCATGATAAACATACACAGCTGAAGATGTGGCTACGTTCTAGTAACTTTTAATGACAGGGAGGGCATCCGCTGCTGGATGGTTTGGGCTTAGACCCATTCTTTGCTACTCTCTTACTCTACCTTGCCTAAGAATATGTGACCGAAGAACACAGATAGGTGCAAAAGATAATTGGTAAGTGTGATAGAAGAACACAGAAACACTAGACAAAATACTCCCTCTGAAGGCTAAGGCTAGACAAACTAACACTCCTTACATGCACAATTGTTAGCTTGTACGCGTTTCTTCTCGAGCATGCATATTGTACAAATGTCTAATTTGTTCTTTCTACAAAATTGAGTACCGGAATATTTAGTGTAATTTAAGAATCCATTAACTAAAAGAGATGGAATGACACAGGTTGCTAATAAATACCTTCAGGAGCAGGTAGCATTCTGTTGTAATCTCACAGATCACATAGGATTACCAATGATACACATTAAAAGCATACAAATACAACAGAGACAAGAGACAATAACATAGGTAGAATAACATATTATATTATAGTGAAAGGGTCCATACAATACATAGAACTGAACCAAGTTCTTATCTGGCTCAACAACCTAATATATATGATTGACAAAATAGTTACAAATAACTACCTGTTGGTTCGGTTAACCGACACGACCCTATGTGGCTGACCTAATCTCTAATTAGTCGACTGATCGACTTAGTCGATTTATTGTTCTAGTCGGCTTACCGACTAGCTCCTCCAACATCTCCCCCACGAACAAAATTGTTCTTCGTCCCGAAGAATAGGGAGGTACAAAAAATGCATTACCTATCTTAAATAGTTATTGCTATGTTTCAACCTTCATGGGCTGTGAAGTTTGATAGTTGGTCTTTTCTGTACACAGACTTTTACAATTGCTTCAATTGTCACTGCCAGCTGATGTTGGAATTCTATCCAACTTTGTAGTACTTTTTGGATGTCGATTGTTAATGTTGTAAGGCTTGACAATGTCAACATCTTTTCTTGAATGGAAAGGTCTGCTATCCTTTCCATGTCGAGACCCAAAAACTGGTATTTTTCTTCTGTCATCTATAGAAGTCATTTCATTTGCAGGTAGATGATATCCAGTTTATCTAAGCTCAGAATTGCCTGTTGTACCCACTGGTGTGCTTATCGTTCGAGCTTCTGTAGTTTTTTTGTCTCCAGCACGATTTTCAATGGTGCTCTTGAGTGTTTTTTCCGTGCTCTTCCTCTTCTCGAGTGCTTAGATGTCTTGTCAGGTCTGTCGCATCTGTTGGAAGACTTGCCCATAGTAAGCAGGCCAGTCCCAGAGTACTCCTTCTGTAATGGCCGACTCCTCCATGTGATCTTGCAGCACTATGTATGCTTCAAAGAAAGTTGTGTGTTGCTACATCAGCAGTCGATTTGTTTCTTCTTTTTGCTCCTCTTTTTTGTTCAGCCTCTGTGTCTGTAGTGCCGCCACCACGCTCTCAAACAGCTGATAGGATTTCTCCAGCGGTTTGTTGGTGTTGACCTCTGTTGGTCCTGGTATCACAGACTGTGCAAGGTTTCTGCACTTGTTTAGGAACTCAACTTGTTCTCTTTCATTGTCGTCGAGCTCCTTGTGTCTACTCTGACTCCTTGTCTTTGCTTCGATGGCCAGGTTTTCCAGAAGTTGTCCCAAATCTCCATCTTTCAGCTTGGTTGCGTCAACTGTAGTGGTCGGGGGGATTTCTGGTTGCTGGCCTGCAGTGGTCGGGGGCATTTCTGGTTGGGTCGGCTGGACGAGTGCTGCAGCTGGGTGTGTATTTGGTTGCTTTTGTACAGAGGGTCCAGATACGGAGGCTATTGGTACTAATGGTTGTGGCCGAGGTGGCTCTGATGCAGATGGTTTGGGTGTAGGTTTTGGGTTGGGGGATGGTGGTGGTGATGGTGATGGTGATGGTGAGTGGTCGGGTGTAGTTGGAGTAGTGGGGATGTGGTCGGATGTCGGGTCATGAATTTGTGGAGGTGAACCTTCCTGAAGGTCAGAGAACAATTTGTCAATTTCTCGATTTATTTCTTCCATATTCTCTTCTTCCTCATTTCTTGTTGGTTCACTGGTTGGTGGGGGGGTTCAGGATCGGTTGGAATGAGGGATGTAGTCCGAATTACGACAAATTCAGCTTGCTTGTCAGGGTTTCTTTGAAATGTCGAACTCAAAATTGCAATAGTCCTCAGCTTCTGGGGTACTTGGCCAGGTTGAGGAGTGGGCAGTCTAGATCCACTAGCTTCGAACAAAGGGCACTTGGTGGTGATCTTCTGTATTGAGGTGAGTAACTTAGGCAATTTTTCTATGTAGGCCTGGAAGTATTTTCCTCGGTCGAACCTTTCCTTCAAGTTTTCTGGCATAACATTCTTGCATATGTCAATTAGGCTTATGGAAGGAGGCTCTGGAATTATTTCTCGCGTTATTTTGGTTGGAGACGGGGGTGGGGGTGTAGACACAAGATCAACAACATTCTCAATCGTTGAGGTATTTATGCTTTTTTCCTTTTTCGGTTGACCTTGCTGTGCTCTCGCTTCGACAAATTTCTGGAATTGTGCTTCCACTGAGATTTTATTCACAACGACATCTTCGATGATGTCGACTGTCGTTGGTGCTAATTCATCTTCATCTTCCAATGATTCCACGATGATAAGCTTGCATTTCCCTTCCCCTGCTCCTACTCCTGGCTTCTTTTCCTTTTCCTCGAGGTTGCTATCTCCTTCGATAGTTTGCATATGTTTTCTTTGGTTATAGCATACTCGGGGTTTTCAGTATCTATCTCTCCCCCTTGTTCTTGAGTCGAGATGATCCTTTCCTCAATTGGATTGGTTACCTACTGTTCTGTCTGTGTCTCTTCCCTTTCGGCTGTCGGTGGTTTGATTGTTATTTTCAGTCGACCGGTGCCTTCTGCTGGTGTCTCCTCCGACACAAATGTGCTGATGTGTAATCGAAGCTCATAATATTCTTCTTTTTCTTGGTCTATTAGTGGCTCCTCTATTGATAGGTCTATCTCTTTGGCCTTTGCTGGTATCAACAGTTTTGTACTCGACTATCGAGCTAGCTCTCAAAATATCTCTTCGACTGTTGGGTAGTAGTCGAGATTCTTTGCTTTTGCCTTGGCGACTTGCATATACCACACCGTGGTATGGTTGAGTTCCAACTGTATGTGGGCGGTTTTGGGCAGACTTCGTAGGATGTTCTGGGGCACCCTCCATCTTGTTGTTTGGATTTTTAGCTATTGGAACCATTTTTCCAACAACACTTTGCCTTTTGCTAGTTCCTTCATTGTTCCAGTTTGGGCAAACGGTTTGAATCTCCACATATGGAATTTCATGGGTTCTTGAAACTGCTTGTCCCCAACAGGACACAAGTAATACATGACTATCCATATCATAAGGGATGTGAACCTTATAATCCCTCCCAACTCTTGGAATTTTTCACAGATGCCTTTAAGCATGTCGGCAACGTACTCAACCCATCTGTAGACTTTCCCTGTGTCGGCAATGGTATCCACTACCTCCAACATATCTAGTTTTAGGTCTCTTCCTCGACTTGTCGGTGTAAGCCAAGTGGCTATGATTTTAGCAACAATTTGTGGCGTTCGAGCTTGTATTTGGCTAATCATTAGCCCTTTGGATTTATTTCCCGATGATGATCCAGTTAGTTCCTCTACCAGCCCTTCTTAACTATCTCTGCAAGCATGTTATCAATATCCTTCTTAACTATCTCTTTGTATTTATGAGCTAGTTTATATGGTATTTTCTTTACAAGTTGTATATCAGGTTTAATGTCGATATTCATTTCACTCGTTTCATGGACTAAAACTTTGAGATATTTGTAATCTCTGGCAAATACATCCTGAAACTCTTTTAATAAGTTCACTATTTCTGTCATTTGTTCTTCATTCCAGTAGTCTCCAATTTTAGCCATTTTTGGTCGGTCATCACTTGAGATGTTGAATTATTTAGTTTTGACTTTAGCATCTAGCCATTCTGGTGCTTTGGCTTCATTGATTAGTCGGCTCCCTTCCTTAAACTGTGAAAATGTGGCAGGAAAGTTTGTTGCATTCATTCGGTCGATGTCTTCTTTGTCGGTTGTCTCGACTTTGAGCACTGTGCAAATTGGTTTTGTTATTTCGGCATGGTTTGACTTCCATCTAAAGCTTTTCCCTTTCAGATTTTCATTTTCCATCTGTAGTCTTGTTGACTGTGGTATTGTCCTGGTTTGTATATTATTGCAGTTTATTGTCGATCGGATGTATTTTAGGGTTTTGTTTTCTGTCGGTTGTATAAATGCTTTGATTTGTTTTGTTGTTTCGACCAGATTCTCATCTTGTGGTATAAAGTTGAAATCTTTGATAAAATTCTCTTTGAGTTCATGTCATAGAAATGTTTCACCTCTAGCTTCTTCCATTTTGTACCATTTGTTAGGTAATTCAGAGAGCGTTGATGGAAACAAGTGTGGCCATGTACATTCATCCTTATACCCAAGTCTTTTCCATTATTTTTCACATGTCCTTATGTGGTCTTCTGGATCCTGTCCTTGGGTGAACATAGGTATTTGGGCTTGATTGATTAACTTTTTCCCTCCAAATCTTTCTATGAAGAAAGTTGAAGCTGTTTTCCATGTCTGCAGTCTTGATTGATGGGTATCCCACCATCTAACAACTTGTCATGTAAAAGTTTCCACTAAGCTTTGTAGTCGGCCATGTTCACTAATGTTTCTGGATACTTGTTCTATATGCATGACTGGTGATTCTCTTTCTTTGTACCTTGGTATTTGTGTACTATTTATATTTACTGGTTTTAAGGTAGGATATTCCCTAGTTTTCTTTTCAAATATTTTTGGGATGATGGACACCAAGAAGCACTGTTGGATTGGTTTTTTCTACATTTTTGAATAGTCCAGCAGCCTCTTGCTTGTGTTTCGTAATTCTCGACTTCCCAATCATATAGTTATGTGTCTGAATTGTATCCTACTGAATCTTGGTTTCCTAAGTAAAGTTCACCGTAGACATTAGGTTCTGTGTAATCTTCATTATTCTATATCTTATATAATTGTCGGATGTCAACTTCTTCATAAATAGGTTCTCCTTGGGATGGATGAATAGGTACAATGACCTTTTGTCCATTTCCTTTTAGTTTTATTCTTTCTTTGTCCAAGGATATCGATGCTTTCATTTTTCTTCCCCAAGGTTGACCTACTAACACTGGGAAGGAGCTGGATCCTTCCTTAGGGTCAATAATTTCAAAGTCAACTTTGGTTGATATTCCCTTTATTGTTGTGTCGACATTTCTCCATACTCCAATAGGTTCAATCAGGCCTTGGTCAGCTAGTTTCAGGTATATTCTTGACTCGTATAATCGAGGTCTGCCTAACTGTTCCCAAGTGTCACGAGTCATAATATTTACCTGTGATCCGAAATCGAGTACAACTTGTCAGACATGGTATCCTTCAATTTCTAGGTCGACAAGTGGGTCGGCATCACTTTTATCTTTTTGGTTTAGGCTGCAGATATTCTTTGTTTGTTTTTTGGTGTTATTGTTGTGTTTTATTTTATACAATAAGTCGATGAATTGAGATACTGTTTTATCTTTTTGTACTAAGTGTATTAACTCTTTTACTCTGTCTTGTTGATTATCGTCCTCTTCTTCCTGTCGAGCAAATTCTCTAAATACATTTGTTGCATTTTTATACAGTTGTTTTTGTTTAACTGGATCAGGATAATCATTATTTTATTTTATTTTGCTTATTCGTGGGCTATCATTCCCAATTTTAGTCCCTTGTTGGGTTACGATATGTAAGTTCTTCATATTGATAATATCATGTTTTTGCACACACGACAAGACATTAACATTTTTCTTTTTATTTATTTTTTCAAGCATAGTAGGGCAATCCTCTAATGAATGATCCCATGCTCCACAACTAGTACAGAATTTTAAGTCAGTTATGTCCTTATATGGATAGTATGCATATCGGTGTCCTTCTTTGTAACATGTGAAACATTGGATGAGTCGACGTGGTTGGTTGTCGCGATTCCCATAGAATCGACCTCGACCTCCATATCCTCCACGTCGGTTGTCGAACCGGTGCTCATATCGACAACCTTCGTACCTTTGACTATTCTGATCGTTTTGCACATTGTTTTGTTGCTCATTGTTCTACACGACTGCATGGTAGTTTTGTCAATTTTTAAGATTCAAGTGGCAGTCGGTGGTGGTATGATTTTTAGTTTCACAGATTGCACACCATGATGCTTTACCATTCTTCATGTTGAATGGGAAATATTTTGTGGTGTGCTCTCCATGCTCTTGGCAGATGTCGCAAAAACATTTTGTTTGCACAAATCGAACATCCTGTTGGCTAATATCCTGTCGACAGTTATCTTTCAAATGTTCGGTCGATGAGAATTTCATGCACCAGATGTCCTGATGTTAGGATTATTAATCCTCCCTTGTCCAAATTTGGTCATATGTCTAAATCGGGAGTCATGTCTAAACCGGGAGTCCATCCAGTCTATTTATAGTCATTAGTACCATTGGTTAAACTTGACCTAATTGGGGCACATGTTTCAGTTACCAAAGTGTGGGGAACACTAATTGAGGCTCACTGCCACTTATTGCACTTGATTGCATAAGTTTAGGAGTCTCCTAGATCAATCCCTACAATTTAGGAAGCAACTAGGAGTGCCGAAACCAACCAAGGTCAGTTCACTTCAGTTAATGACTAGTCAAGCCAAGTTAGGAGTCAGTTACATTCAGTTCCAGCCCTCTACATTCAGTTAAATAATGGTTTAATTAATTGCACACATGTGGGGCGCATTTCTCACCTACCACAGTCAGTTAACCATTATTTAATACTAAATGTAACACTTGGTTGTGTTTTAGAACTCCGGTTATGATTTAGACAAGGACAATTAACTACTGGGTCCTCCAATAGTGATTTAGACAATGTCTTGGTTACCTACAGTCAAGTAGAGTCATCAATTCGAACTTCCTCATGCGGATTCGAATTGCTTGTGTCTATTAAAGCCATTTTACATTATTGTAATTATCATCTGGATTACTTTTTTGATTAATGAAAGCATTCACAGCTGCAAGCCTTTTGCACTGTTTCATTCTTCAATGGCTGAGTAAATTGTGATATCTTCTTTGTGAGTTGTGTGTTTGTCTACAGATCTATATGCTCAAATTTAACATGGTATCAGAGCCTCGACAGACAAGGCACTTCTCCTCCTCGGATCTCCTACTGCATCATTTTTTTTGTTTTGCAGGTACAACTTCGAAATGAATTCATCAGTTCCTCTTCTCACCCGATCCTCAGACTATTTTGAATGGAAGGTGAAGATGAATATNTTTAATTTCTGATCTGATATTATTTGGTTCATATTTTAAAATTCAAAAGCATTCAATCATGCTTGTAGCTGTTCTCACCAATTCTGGTGTGAAAAATCAAGTACCGCACTTTCTCTTCAAAACTGTTGATGGGGATTTGGTGTTAGTTTCCTCATATGAGGTTGCTGATATTNTGTGAGAAGACAAAAACTCTTTTCGGTGTCTATTGGATTCAGTAGAGATTCTTTTGAGAGTGATAATGACTGGCTAAAAGCAAAGGATAAAGCTTTTGAAATAATGGAATTGGCTCTTTCTCCTAGCATGCGCTACCACAGTAGATCTATTAAAGATCCACTGGAACTCTGGAAAAGATTGGACAAAACCTTTGGAAGCACATGGAGAACATCCAGCACCACAAACATCCTTGATTCAAAAGTCTCGGCCTCTACTCTCTCTGATGAAGTTATTCAAGATGAAGAAGAAGCAGAAACTTCTACACAGTCAAT
>LPNX010150179.1:293639-315156 GCA_001517045.1 Pseudotsuga menziesii
TCTCTGATTTAGTTGAGCATATAATTCTTCTTCCAAAGAGGAAGATTCATTTAGACATATGATGGAGAGGTTCACATGCCAGGCCCCAGGATACCTGTGCACAGAAGAACCAGATTGATCCTGATTCTACCTGCTTAATTAGAAGGGGGGTTTTTTTTCCCATGTGGTTTTTCCCCAAGCACCTTATTTTTGAGCAGTTACTTTACTTTACTTGATGTAATGGGTGACCTATGGTCTTAGTTACCAGGGCCCACAGTTTGTCCAAGTTAGCATTCAGGGTGGGTGTTAGGATTAGTAATCCTCCCTTGTCCAAATTTGGTCATATGTCTAAATCGAGAGTCATGTCTAAATCGGGAGTCCATCCAGTCTATTTATAGTCATTAGTACCATTGGTTAAACTTGACCTAATTGGGGCACATGTTTCAGTTACCAAAGTGTGGGGAACACTAATTGAGACTCACTGCCACTTATTGCACTTGATTGCATAAGTTTAGGAGTCTCCGAGATCAATCCCTACAATTTAGGAAGCAACTAGGAGTGCCGAAACCAACCAAGGTCAGTTCACTTCAGTTAATGACTAGTCAAGCCAAGTTAGGAGTCAGTTACATTAAGTTCTATCCCTCTACATTCAGTTAAATAATGGTTTAATTAATTGCACACATGTGGGGCGCATTTCTCACCTACCACAGTCAGTTAACCATTATTTAATACTAAATGTAACACTTGTTTGTGTTTTAGAACTCCGGTTATGATTTAGACAAGGACAGTTAACTACTGGGTCCTCCAATAGTGATTTAGACAATGTCTTGGTTACCTACAGTCAAGTAGAGTCATCAATTCGAACTTCCTCATGTGGATTCGAATTGCTTGTGGCTATTAAATCCATTTTACATTATTGTAATTATCATCTGGATTACTTTTTTGATTAATGAAAGCATTCACAGCTGCAAGCCTTTTGCACTGTTTCATTCTTCAATGGCTGAGTAAATTGTGAGATCTTCTTTGTGAGTTGTGTGTTTGTCTACAGATCTATATGCTCAAATTTAACAGGTGTCCTTCTTTGTAACATGTGAAACATTGGATGAGTCGACGTGGTTGGTTGTCATGATTCCCATAGAATCGACCTCGACCTCCATATCCTCCACGTCGGTTGTCGAACCGGTGCTCATATCGACAACCTTCGTACCTTTGACTATTCTGATCGTTTTGCACATTGTTTCGTTGCTCATTGTTCTACACGACTGCATGGTAGTTTTGTCGATTTTTAAGATTCAGGTGGCAGTCGGTGGTGGTATGATTTTTAGTTTCACAGATTGCACACCATGATGCTTTACCATTCTTCATGTTGAATGGGCAATATTTTGTGGTGTGCTCTCCATGCACTTGGCAGATGTCGCAAAAACATTTTGTTTGCACAAATCGAACATCCTATTGGCTAATATCCTGTCAACAGTTATCTTTCAAATGTCCGGTCGATGAGCATTTCATGCACCATATGTCCTGATTTTTAATGTTTAGCTCTTCTAAGGATTTCTGCATGATCTCGAGCTGTTCTTCCAATCTATTATCTGTGGGATATGCCAGGAAGTCTTCATCCATATCTACTTGTAAGGATTTAGTAAGCGCATCTTCATATGTCTTGAATGTCTCCAGGCTTATATGCCGCCGAATTTTCTATGAAAGACCTGCAAGGAACCACTAAATTAGCAATTGTTTATCAATTACATAGTCAAGTTGACTGATAAGGTCCTTCCAGCGTTTGTCGTACTCTCGAACCAATTCTGCTGGCTTTTGCGAAGTTGCTTTTAATTTTTTAGTTGCCATATGTTTAGCATCTGAAGTTTTAAAAAATGATAGAAATTGCGCTTTAATTTCCGCCTTGGATGCATTGGGGGTTCTCTTACAGAATTTCATATACCAAGTTAAAGCTCTTTTTCTCAATGCACCAGCGAACTGTGCCATCTATCTGTCTTTTGCTGTAACCTGGTTGGCCTCCCATTTCGAATCTTAGATGAACCAATATCGTCTAGGATCTTCATTGCCCTCATATAAAGGGATATGCGCTGATCCGTGACCCATTTCGGATTCGCTGTCACTGTCTTCTTCAAGAAATGGCGGCGGTGGGGGTAGTGGGATGTTTTATTTATCTTTTTATGTAGAGTTGTTTTCAACAGAACTCTCATTTCCATTAGTTGTTTTATTTGTCGTTTCTTCTCCAACAAGCAGTCGGTCAAGGTCGACTTCTCCTGTCGATGTCCAACTGCAATTGTTTGTCTAGAGGTCCGATTTTTCTATATTCTCCAAAGCTATATTTGGCAGGGGGGGTGCTCCTTCATGTGTCAGGTAAAGTAAGTGGATAATTCGGTTGGAGGGGTGCGGTTGAAGCTTGACCCAATTTCCTTCTTCTGGTTGACAAATAAGTAGATGATTATCATTGTTTATCTCGTCGTCTAGTCGACTCCATATACCAAACTCGCCAACTCTTAGTCTGAGGTCCTCTTCGACAATGGCTTGTATCCTGGTACTCGGATTCGTTGGAGATAGAGGTCTTATCTCCTGGGGAACTTCTATTTGGAGAGTTTCTCGCTGCTCTATCCCCAAATCTTCTTCCACAGGTGACACTTCTTCTTCCACGCCTTCTTCTTGTCGGTCATGACCCGACTCTAGTGGATTTCTCTCTTGGTCTGCCACCCTAGTATCCATTCCTCTTTGCAGTGCTATAGATCTTTCTCTTATTTCTTCCCTTCTTTGTAGCCTCTTCTCTCTCTCTATTTTCTGTAAATATGTCGTACCTTTGTGTGACACTGTCCGTTCGATTTTTTTTTCAGGCCGACTTTTCATTGCTAATGATGGTATCTCTTTTTAGTCGACTAGAATCCTCTCCACTTTACCCTGACATATGACCAACTACCCCCCCATAGCCTACCCGACGCTTTAGAAAGCTCGAATAGTTATGTTTACTTGCTTAGGAAATATTCCCACTCCCTTTCGCCAATGAATTTCTCCCACTTCTTTTGTTTCTCCACCCAGTTAGTATTTTGTGGCAGTTCACGTAGTAATGGACGAGGTTCGACAATATGACCCACTCCTTTTTCTATCAGGAACTTGAACAACAAGGTTGGTAAGGAACACGAGAATTTCTTGATAAGGTCTGTATAGAATTTCTTCTGAATGGTTCCACCGAAGTTCTTTCTTTTGTAGCTTGTTCCTCGCAGAATTTGTCGGTGATCTTTTCAAACCACTCCAACAGGTTTGTCCTTCCCCCTCGAATCAGTTTTTCTAGCAGCTATTGGTCTTTAGTCGCTTCCAAATTTTTCATCCAAAATATTTTTCAAGAGCTGGGGTACCAATTCTACAAACTTCTCATGGGTTTCAGTAAAGAACCTTTCTTTTCCTTGAGCAGTCGTTAATTTGTTTCTTCATGCGTAGTTTTGCAAATAATTTGCTACCTTACACTACCACCAGTCCTTAATCTCATATTCTGATATCATCTGCTTGTATTCATCTCAGATATGTACTACTGGCAATGGAACCAATGTTGTAATCTCACAGATCACATAGGGTTACCAATAATACACATTAAAAGCATGCAAATACAACAGAGATAAGAGACAAGAATATAGGTAGAATAACATATTATATTATAGTGAAAGGGTCCATACAATATAGAGAACTAAACCGAGTTCTTATATGGCTCAACAACCTAATATATATGATTGACAAAACAATTACAAATAACTACCTGTCGGTTTGGTTAACCGACATGACCCTATGTGGCCGACCTAATCTCTAATTAGTCAGTTGATTGACTTAGTCGGTTTATCGTTCTAGTTGGCTTACCGACTAGCTCCTCCAACACGTTCCATCATGACAACTAGAATAGCCAGCGATATCCATTATGATTCAAAACTGGTGGCAATTAATGCATTATGTGGGAGTTTTATTATAATTGCATTTTTCTAGTCATATTGACTGTCATTGTCAAGAAGTTAGCGTTCTGCATGGAATCTTATAAAAAAATCTTTAACCTCTCACTCTGCCCTCTACCCTTGAACCTACACCTCACATAGCCAATCATATACAGAAGTAAAATATGCCATTGCTTATAGTAGTCGCTAGACCATCCAGGTTTGTACTCTCATTACAAAATCATCTTCACATCTAACGATAATGAGTTTCCGACTGTTTTCAAGACAAATTAAAATTATAACAATTTAATTACAATAAGAATATGGATAAAAAAGTTGGACAATAGATTGTAAACCACTTAATCATGATTCATAACCTATTTAGGGTTCATGCACTTCACTTTTCTACAGTGAGTATTTTAATAACAAATTTGTTTGGTTCTTAAGCTTTATGCTCCTCTTCAATCTTATAAAAAATTAAATAAAAAAATAATTGTTGTGGTTTTTTTATAACAAATTCGTTCGTTGCTTAGAATGTAGATTTTATAATAATAATAATCAAAATGTGGATCCTTGATTCCCTACCCATCTTTTCTATCAAACTTAATAACTATTTAATATTAATGAATTCTTAATAAGACCTTCAATATTACTGAATGATTAATTACATTAGAGATTCCATTTAACTATGATAACAAAAATATATTTGTGTAAACTAAATACTGTCAGCAAGAGTATCACGGATAAGCTCATTCTTGATTGAAACATATAATTTTAAATCTCATATGTTAAGAACCCATGTCAACCCCCCTCTTTATTTTGTTGGTATATTTTGTCGGACGCATATGCTTTGTAAGACGTCCAATTAGTATGATGTATTATCCCACATTGATGGGGAGTAAGTAATAGTTGTTAGGTCGTCCAGCTAATAGGTTTCATTATCCCACATTCATGTGGAGTAATAGTTGTTTAGATTAGACTTAGTATATAAGTATGTGTTGAGGCTATTGAAAGCACCGAAGAGTTATTTTGTATTGAGCTTGCTCAAAGGAGGTTGCCCCCTCGAAGTGGCCCGCAATCAATAAAATATCTTTTGTGCTCCAACATTTTTCCATTCTCATTGTTTATTGCAGGAGGTTCTCCACATTTGGTATCAGAGCACTTTCCTTGGCACAAGTGGGAAATTTTTTTTTCTTTTCAAAAAAAGAGGGCAAAATTGGGCAGCGACTTTCAGATCACTTTCCAAAACTTTATGCACAAAATCAAAAGAAACAGGTTGCATATTTGAATTCCTATTTCAAAAATATGCAATTTCAAAAAACAAATCATCTCATTTGGAGTCCTAAAGTGGAGATATCGCGGATTTAAAATTAGCAATTTTTCAGAATTTCGATGACGGTCGCGGAAATTGCAGAGCGAAAATCTTTTGACTGAGTGCCTAGATTTCTATTATGATTTCGTGGGTAGAAGTAGAGTGGTTGTTCTAGTTCCAGAAACAGGCTATAATAGCGATTCTGAGCAATCTAGATCGAGTTATGCTCATTTTAAAAGTTTTCGTCTCAAAACCCTACCTCTAATTACGGGTTTTTGAGCATTGGGTGGAATTTCTGCCACATTTTTTTCTGGCACTGTGATTATTGCAGTAGTTCTTCTTCTTGCAGCAGTATTTTTCATTCGGATCAGGGAATACACCCTATCCGCTTAACTATGGGAAGTACTTGGGCATAGCCCTAAAACTCATTATGAGGAGTACCACAGGAACCCCGAAGTAGCTGGCCATTGAGAGGACCTGCCAAGCAGAAAGATAAACGACCCCCACCAGATTGACTAGATTCCCATCCGTGAGGAAAACCAAAGAGTTGTCGTTTTTGGCCAAGCGGTTAGCAGTTTTACCTGCGCCATGAAGTGAGGGGTACTGTCCCAATACTCAAGCCTGAGACAGCCTTGGTGGTCGAGTGACTACCTTTGAACCAATAGGAAGTCGATTATACCTGGGGTCCATCTCTATTTACAGTTGATAACGTGCAGAATTTCAGAATTGTCACATATCATTTACTCCATTTTCTGTTGATAAAACATAACTTCTAGCACCTCCACAAACCACAGAATAGTTCTTCCTTGATTTAGCTCTGTTTACCTTGAAATTTCACTGTCACCCCCGTAATACCATTCTGCAAATTCCTTCATTGAGGACCCTATTCCCAATTTCACTTCCTCAAGGCCAAAATTCCATATTTGTCAACTTTTAAAGTTTGTCATAACTTCTCTGATTCTCACCCAATCGCCTTCAAATTTTTCGACGGTGTTCGTTTTTCAATTCTTCTTCCTTGTCCCTCTTTGACAAATTTTCCAATTCCTTCATGCCACCTCTAAAATTCACATTTTTTGCTTCTTGTCCCTTAAAAAGTATCCAAAACCCCAATTACCCCCCCAAATTTTCCCAAATCAAAAATCTTATTTTCTAAAACCCTCTCCATTTTTGCTTTTCTACCCATTACCTTATAAAAAATAAAAAATAAACCTACTTATGGTTGTTACTCGCGCCGGAATAACTACACAAATGGAAGAAGAACTTGCTGCCATCAAGTCCAAACTTGAGGATCTAGATCGAAAATTTCTCAGCCTCAATCGTCAACATTCACCCATGAACAACCACCGCCAGCCTGAGTCTTCTGCAGACACTGGGTTCTCAATGTTTAGCCACTACCGCGATCCGAAGCTGGATTTTCCTCGCTTCAATGGTGATGATCCGACTGGATGGATTTATAGAGCAGAACAATATTTCAGTCTGCATAACACTTTTGATTTCAATAAATTCTCCCTTGCATCCTTTCATTTGGAACATGAAGCACTGCAATGGTTCCGTTGGTACATCAAGGCTCATGCCGAGCCAAACTGGACAGAATTTTCCCAACTCCTCTTGCAGCGATTTGGTCCTAGTGCTTTTGATGACTTCACAGGAGCACTCACCAAAATTCCCCAAACTAACACTGTGCGGGAGTATCAAACAGAATTTGAGAAACTCGCCAATCACACTGAGGGATTGCCTGATGCATTCTACCTTAGTTGTTTTATCAGTGGTCTGATGGATGCAATACGCTCTGAGGTTAAAATGTTCTGCCCCCGCACCATGATGGAATCCCTCGGGTTGGCTAAGCTAGCAAAGGATAAGATCTAGGCTCAACAACGCTCCAAATCCACTCTTGTTCCATTCAGACCTATGGTTCCTTAAAGAACCCAAAATCTTCCAGCTATTAGAACCACTCCTATCAAGCATTTGTCTGAAACAAAGATGCGGGAACGTCGGGAAAAAGGGCTTTGTTATAATTGTGACGAGAAATTCACCCGGGGACATAGATGTGTTGAGCAAAAGCTCTATCTCTTGGATGTGGATTCTCCACTAGCACTTGAAATTTTTCATGATGCTCAGGATCCCACAGATGATGATGGTGACATTCAACAACTTCCTGCTCCAGAGGACCAACCAGAGATATCTCTCCATGCCTTAGCCAGAGTCACCACCCCACAAACTATGCGGGTCAAAGGGTTCTTAAAAAAAATCCCTCTTACAATACTCATTGATTCTGGTAGCACTCACAACTTCATTGACCCGAGGATCACCAAACATGCTGATTGTTTCATCCATCCTTGCTCCAGCTTTGAAGTCATGATTGCCAATGGTGGCACCTTACCTTGCAAAGGGAAGTGTCGTAATGTGCTCATATCTATGGGGGATTATAACTTGCGCTCTGACATGTTTGTCTTGCCCTTAGGCGGATGTGATGTGGTTTTGGGCGCTCAATGGTTACGCACACTTGGACCCATTTTATGGGATTTTGCTGAACTTTGGATGCAGTTTTCAATCAATGGTATCAAACACACATTGCGGGGCTTACAACCAAGGTCTCTTAGCCTCATCAGTTCACATCGCATGGAAAAGCTTCTTAAGAAAAGTTCACATGGTGTCACTGCTCAGCTCCATTTCATTCAAATGCAACCTTCAGCAGTCTCAACTACTCCCTTGGATCTTTCATTTCGATGCACCTTTCAGATGCCTTATTTTTCCAAGCTCTTCACTCTTGAGCGTGATGCTTACGACAATGGACTTGGGGTTCTCCTCTTTCAAGATGAACATCCCATTGCCTGCATCGACAAATGCACTTCTGGAAATAATTTGTCCACCTCTACATATGAGAAGGAAATTATGACTATTTTGCACACAGTACAGAAGTGGTGGCCATCCCTCTTAGAGAATCCTTTCGGCATCAAGACTGATCACCATAGTTTGAAATATTTCCTGGAACAATGGGTCTCATCCCCAACACAACAACAATGGGTTCTCAAAATCAGGGATTATGACTATAAGAAGGCTCAGGACAATCTTGCGGTGGATGCTCTTTTCCACACATTTGATGCCCATGTTTCTCTTTCAGTTATTTCTATGCCTCTTCCAACTTGGTTACACTCTCTTCAGCAAGGCTATGTCAATGAATCCTCATTATATGAAGTCATCCAATAGTTGGCCAGTAACCCTTCTGTGGTATCGTATTCCTCTTGGGATGGATTTTCTTTGAGATACAAGGGTCGTCTGGTGCTTCCCCAAAGCACTGACCTTAAACATGCGGTCTTTTATGAACTCCATGCTTCTCCATCGGCAGTGCACTCTGGGTTTATCAAAACATATGAGCTAGCGCGCCGTAACTTCTTTTGGAAGGGGGTGCAACCCGGAATTCAACATATGGTTGCCGAATGTGTTCCTTGTCAGCACCACAAGGGTGAAAATACACTCCATCCATATATCACCTCTTCAATCGCACAAATTTTCATGGCCCAGATATTCCTTCTTTATGGCATCCCTTATTCCATTGTCTCAGACCGCAACACAACTTTCACAAGTCATTTTCTCCTCCCTGACACCAAACTGCACATGAGTTCGGTTTATCACCCACCAATTGAGGGTCCAACTATAGTCATCAACAAATATTGGGAAACTTATCTTCGTTGTTTCATCTCTGAAGAACAACATCAGTGGGAACAGTGGCTCCCTCTCGCTGAATGGTGGTACAATAATTCCTACCATACTGCATCTAAAATGACTCCATATGAAGCAATCTATGGTCATGCACCTCCAGTACTCCTCCCATCCACCCCCAACAGTTCACCAGTTCAAGTAATTGACATGGTTCTTCAAAACCGACATCAGATTCTTCACCTCCTACAGAACAATCTTCACCTGACAAGAGCCCGCATGAACTAACAGACTGATCAACACTGTTCTAAGCGCACTTTTCAAGTTGGTGATATGGTTTTTAATCATTTGTAGCATTACAAGCAATCCTCTGTGAAAGACAAAGGGCATCAAACACTCGCTCCAAAGATCTCTGGCCCATATCTAGTTCTTCCAAAGATTGGGTATGTTGCTTATAAATTGGCACTTCCTCCTTCTCGCATTCAGCAAGTGATCGACGCCAACATCAGAGCACAAATTGTTTTACCAGAATGGGTTACTGAAGGATCCATCATTTCGAAGTCGGAGGCCATTCTCAATAAGCGCACTTGTCAGCTTCTCTCTCGGTCCATCACAAAGGTCTTTAATTCAGTGGCCCAGCATGCAACCAAAGGATGCTACATGGGAACCCCTCCTTCAGATTCAACAACTGTTTCCACATCTAAAGCTTTGAGGACAAAGCTTTTTCTAAGAGGGAGGGGATGTTAAGAACCCGTGTCAACCCCCCTCTTTATTTTGTTGGTATATTTTGTCGGACACATATGCTTTGTAAGCCATCCAATTAGTATGATGTATTATCCCACATTCATAGGGAGTAAGTAATAGTTGTTAAGTCATCCAGTTAATAGATTTCATTATCCCAGATTCATGTGGAGTAATAGTTGTTTAGATTAGACTTAGTATATAAGTATGTGTTGAGGCTATTGAAAGCACCGAAGAGTTATTTTGTATTGAGCTTGCTCAAAGGAGGTTGCCCCCTCGAAGTGGCCCACAACCAATAAAATATCTTTTGTGCTCCAATATTTTTGCATTCTCATTGTTTATTGCAGGAGGTTCTCCACATCATACTCCAAAAACAGTCGGTTTGATGTAACGTTAGATTTTCCTTCTTATAAATTTTTTTTGACATTTGTAGAAGATGGCCACTATTGACATTTGTAGAAGACCGGGAGTAGTTCAAATTAGTGCAAGTAGTTCTGTAGTTGCTCTGAGCTATCTTATCTTAAGCTCACTTTCTGACTATTTGCTGCTAGCTCACCAGCTCAAAGCTCAAACTCAAACAAAATTACAAATCCACTATTTGCTTCCAGCTATGACATATGGCAGGGACTTGCTGCATTAATAGCCCTCCTTGTTGTAAATGTGATAGACAAAAAAAAACTAAATTTTATTTAAATCCTTCCTTAAAAGATTTAATTTAATTTAATTGTCATACTAAGGTGTATGCACTATACATATCTAATGAATTGACACAAGCAATATAGTTTGAGTCTATGCATACTTTTATGCATACTTTTAAGCCTTGGAGAGATAATTAGGGTGATAAATTATTCCTAGTTACTTATGGATGTAAGTCTTTTTACAAACATGGAATGAAGTGGCTTCATAATTATTTTTACAAGCATGGAACGAAGTGGCTTCATAATTCTTTTAGCATAGTATCATTAGATTGGATTTATAATAAAATGTAAATTCATTATACATAAATTATTATAATTTTTATTGAACTTCATGTTAAGTATTTTAAGGAGATAAATAGATTGCGTTACTTAACATTGAGTTGGCCATACAATTTTAAACTGTAAAAATATTGTTGGCTAAAAATTTAATTTTGAAAATAAGATTCCACAAGAAGACTAGCGTTGACATGTAAGGATAGATTGGCATTGGCTACGTGAATAAAAGAAGAAGACATGACTTGTAGGAGGTAGGCCTAGAGTTACTTCAAGGGTTGGATTGATAGTTCTTGTAGGGAGTTATGCGTTTGGAAACTATAATTTATAAAAGAGATGTAGGTAGTTGGTTGTGTTCCTTTGTTGTATTTTGTAATATTCTTTCGATCAATAAAGTTAAGGCATTTGCCTTGGGTGTCACTCGTACATGTCTATTTTGGTTGTTTTACTTAGATGAATTTAAAAATATAGTTGGGATGTTTTTAGGCCATGATTAGACCTATGCTTACTATTGGATGAGCTTAGTCGTGTTCGATTTAGTTGCATTTAACATATTGTAGCTTAACACGAAGTTATGATAAACCTTAAGTAGAGGAGTAGCATGATTGTAGTAGGTGCAGGTTGGCAAGGCAAGGTAGTTTTGAATGACCTCAAGTGCCAAAAAAAGGTTGGGAAACCCCCATAGTTAAAAAGAAAAATCAAACATATTGTAGGTTCATTCCACATACTCTTAGTGTTACCCAAAATTACATACATATAAACAATGGAAATCACCTGTTGAGACAATAAGAACCACCCTTCATCAATGATGATCTTAAATAACCCTAATGTGTAAGCTCAACTAGTTTTCACCAACGTTGTTGGGATTTTTTCTAGTTTTGTGCTAACAAGTGCTTAGTTTGATTCCCTTGGGTGAATGTCATTGGTCTACATTAATGATTTTACTAAGGATACCATCCACAGATTGGGGAAAGAATCCCTTGGATTTTTCCACAAGATTTTCGTGGGAAAAAATGATGATATTGAAAGATGGAAAGTTCAAGGTGGTAGTAATTTCTAGTATGTATGATGCTTAGAAAGTATTTGCTCTTTTGGTATTGTAATGATTTTACGTGCAACCAACCTGATCCCCTTTGAGATTCATGACATTTATGTTGAGATCTATAAGTTAAAGAGAGATGGAATGGGACCACCAACGAGCCACCAACCAACCCTCAAACCTATAAGAAATGGAGAAAATAGCAGTTTATGTGAAGAAGCCCATCAATACCGCCAAATAGTTGTGTTAGTGCTAATCAATAAGAGCAATATAGATAGAGTACACAAACATGCTAAGGAAACAAGCACAAAGATCACACCAACAACAAGAGAACAAAAATGTATTGTTACTCGTGACATCCAACACTTTTAATTAGAGAGCAATAGCTCATTTTGATGATTTACAAATGATTCTTGTGTTTGTATTTGTAGACAATTCAAGAGGTAGGGTTTCCTCCCCAAGAAGGGTTGTGCACTCACATATAAGTTGATTAGATTGTTCTTAAGCATAACTTACCTTTCCAATAAATGCACATTAGTTGGCCTTAGCCAGATACATTAATGATATAATGTAGGTTTTTCATAACCACATGTAAAGATTACACCATTCTAAATAATTTAAATAAAATAACCTATAACAAGAGTAAACTAAAGCATGATCCCATTAAATGTGGAAAAAAATTCCACGTAAAATCCAAACTTAAATTCAGTAAAATATTCCAAACAAAATGAATGCATAATTTAAATTTTATATTTGAAATGTGAATAACATCTATACACATTTTTACCAACTATGTTCACAACTTTTTTTCAATACGTGGGTGGGGAGGGTAGCAATCATTCCTCACAACCACCCAAGTTACATCTAATGGACAATCTTGTTCACAACTTTTAAGTACCTAGTAGAAGTTTCTTTCTCCATTATAATATGATCTTGTTTTTTGTCAGGTCCCAAAGTTTTGCATTGGATCACAATGGCCTAATCACATTTGCCATATTCATTAGAGTTTGTCAAATTGATGTTAAGGGTCAAATAACTACCAAGGATGAAAAATTACTAGTTTCCTAGGTTGGTGGGGCGAAGCTTTGGGATTTGGAATAAGGGGGACAATGAATAATGTTCGAACATTAGAATTGCAAAAATATTTAATAAATGAGCTAAATAAATAAATACAAGAGAAAATTGAAGCGGCAATGGAGCATGGAGACACATGGAGACTATGGGGCCCACACAAGCTAGAATTTTTGTGTCACATGGCATCCTCCTCTTGTAATTTAGAATCCATGGGAGGCCTAAAGGTTCTTGGATGAGTTATAAAGCTAATACACTTGGCCATATGCATCAAAGGTCGAATTTGGGACGAAAGGTAACTTACATGGGAGAGGAAGACTCATTTTGGAGCTAGTGAGACACTTGGACTAGATTCCCTAGCTTTATGACAATAATGATGAAGATGTTATGACACCTATGACACAAATCAGATCTGAAGGCTGGCATATGACATATCTAACATGTCAGGTCGAAATAGAGCATCCAAGAGAGATCTCATGTGAGTTGGGGAAGCTCAATGGGTTCCTACTCAAATTGGGGGAAGATGGAAGGCTAGGAAAGGGAGGACACGTGGCAAATCATGAGCACACACCCAAATTCGAATTGGCTTGAGTTTATGGAAGGATTGGGAACCTTAAAAGGCTAATGATGTTTATAAAATACATGAATCAACCAATAGAATATATTTTGATCATTTGAGAAATTGTCATTTGTGAATTGTGAGAGCTAGTGGATGACTAGTTTTCTTGCCTTAGCCAATTTCGAGGGTGAAAGATTCTCATCCAAGTTGGTGTTTGGAGATGCCACTCAGGTATTTCATGGAGCTTTAATGGAGTCTTATTTGCATGTGTAAGCTGCAGGGTAGCATGTGGATTATTCTATTGCAACACTTCCTCTCAACCATTTCCAGTTTTCTTGGCATATTCATGTTCATGGAGGGATTGCGCTTTGGGTGAGCTATTGATATATTTGGGGAAGCTTCTAATGCTCCATTGTTTTATGTTATGATGTAAATTCTCTGTATTTCAAGTTCAAAAGACTCTCAAGTCGAAATTCCAAAATATTTCATGTAAAAATGTTAAACAATGAAGAAATAGTGTCATTTCCCCACTATCTTGTTGTGAACCATTGTAATGCTGATGATTTCAAATTGAGAGAGCCTTTCCTTGACCATTTCTAATTATAATAAGCTCAATATTCTCAGTTCTTCTTTCTCATAAAGTTTCAAGTCGAAATACCCAAGAGTTGTATGTCAAAATGACTTTTAATGAGCAAACCATGACCATTTCCACTTTATTTTGATATATGACATGGTAATGCTGATTATTTCGAATGGAAGAATTTATATCTGATAAAGTATGATGAATGGACTGTCATTCATGTGTATTACAAGTTTCATGTTCAGTACTTAAGCATCAGAAGCCATTTTAATCATTTAAATTGCATTGGGAGAAGATTTGGTGCATTTTCCCCAAGGGTCGAAATTGTGATTTGGGAGCTGTTTGGGAGAGTCTCATAACAACATGTATAAACTGAACCATGATGCATATGAGACCTTAAGATGTTCCTTACACATCTCCTGCATATTTTCAAAAATTCGAGTGGGATTGAGAGCATTTGAGAAGCCATTTTCAGCAATTCCCCATGGGGAATTGGAGCCCCAATTTGCTAGTAAAGACTCCTACTTTGAACAAAACATTAAACAAGTTTGCAAAAGTAATTGGGGGTCATAAAACATCCCTGAATATCATATTTAAGTTCTAATATCAGTCATGTACCTTCTAAGAAAATTTGGGAGCATTTGGGTCAATTTGAAAATCTAGACATCAAAACTAGTTAAAGTCGAAATTGATAAAAAAAATGGAAAATTTGATCATTTAAAAAATCTTAAAAAATGCATTACACTTTTGTTATCATATGTGTTTGTACATATTTTAATGTAAGAAAAAAATATTAGAAAATTTTTATTTGAAGATGATAAAATTTATTTAATTCAATTTAATAAAGACAATAATAATACAATCTTAATCTAATTTAATCACAATCCACAATTTTATATCATAAATGCTCTTCAATATGATTGAAGAAAAACTGAAATGCCTTTTCCAAAAATCTTAGTTTTATCTTGTCAACTCGAAGCCTTACTTGATAAACTCCAACTATAATAATAGGGTAGGCTTCTCTTAACAAACTCCAAATATCAAACCCATACAATATATAAATTTTTAAGGCTTTTGATAATCTCGTCTTGAGAAGAAACAACAATTTTTTTGTTTTTAGCCAAACTTTGAAATATCTAGTAATTATTTATTTTATTTTAGAATCTAAATTCTCTAACTCAATGAAATTTCAAAAATATTAATATAATGATTAACCATTATAAAAAGTTAAAACCTCCATACTCAAAGTTTACAATTATTAATTCTCATCGACCTATAATACCAATATATAGATGATTATTAATTCTCATCAACCTATATGATTATGAAAATTCCGGAACCATCTTTTTGAATTTAAACTTGAAAATGGTAGAAGTCAATACATGCATCAACCTATATTTTCCATACAAGTCTGTTTCCGTTTATCAACAAAAACACAAAGGCTGGAAATGGTGATGAAGTTTAAGGTGATATTCAGTTTATATTAATTTTCATTAATTATCACATGGTGCTGTGGTGTAGTCGGTTATCACGTCAGTCTTACACACTGAAGGTCCCCAGTTCGAACCTGGGCAGCACCATAAAGGTTCCTAACTGTTCTGGGATTTTGTTTCGGAGGTTCCTAATTTTGCTTCCCTGAAGAACTTGAATCGAACCTGGGCACTTTCGCTTTCCTGAAGAACTTGAATCGAACCTGCACTTCCGCTTCCTGAGGAACTTGAATCAAAGAACTTTAAAGGTATACAGATCCTCGCTTTACTTTCGCAGCACCATAACGGTTCCTAACTGTTCTGGGATTTTGTTACAGAGGTTCCTAATTTTGCTTCCCTGAAGAACTTCAATCGAACCTGCACTTCCGCTTCCTGAGGAACTTGAATCAAAGAACTTTAAAGAGATACAGATCCTTGCTTTACTTTCGCTTTCCTGAAGAACTTACGGAGAGATAAAGATCGCTCGCTTCACTTCCGCTTCCTGAAGAACTTGAATCAAAGAACTTTAAAGAGATACAGATCCTCACTTCACTTTCGCTTTCCTGAAGAACTTAAATCGAACCTGGGCAGCACCATAACGTTTTTCAACTGATCTTCAATTTTGAGAATTTATTTGTTTCCATTAACTAATCTTCAATTTTGAAGCAAATTTTATTTGTCTTCAATTTTGAATCAAATTTTATTTGTTTTCATTAACTGATCTTCAATTTTGAATCAAACTGTTTTGAGTATTTTTATTTTTCATCAACTGATCTCCAATTTTGAATCAAAGAATTTATTTTTTAAATAATTTTTTCATCAACTGATCTGCAATTTTGAATCAAAGAAATTATTTTTTAAATAAAAAAATTTGATATTCATCATAGAAGAATCAATGTTTATTTATACTTCTCGTTATAATCTGATAAGTCAAAGTTAAGGCATCCCGCCTTAACTCGAATCAAAGAATTTTGAAGACATACAGGTCCTCGCTTCACCGAAGAACTTGAATTGAACCTAACTCTACGAATACTTCTTTACAAAACTTGAATCGAACCTGGGCCGCTTCGCTGAAAAACGTAAACTAAAGAAAAATGGGGCATTCCGAGAATTGAACTCGGGACCTCTCGCACCCTAAGCGAGAATCATACCACTAGACCAAATGCCCTTCTCGTAATGCTATAATTATGTGAATTTATGGAGTGAATAGTATACTACACACAAGTTAATCCAAGTTGTCTGACCTTAATACATTTAATGAACGCCAAGGTTTTGAGCACTCTGCAATTCCAATGTCATGTCTTCAATCTGACAAAAAATCTCTTACTTTGTTGTTCTTTGTTGTTCTGAGAAATCTATGAGTTGTAGGAGAGCTTTCACAAAGGCCGTACTCGGTGTGATTTTCCAAGACACATTCTTTTGGCAATAAAAGTATATATGTATATGAAGAATTATCATAATTGTAAATTTGTATATCTATACAAAACTTTGTGGAGAATTATCCAAATGTATAGAGGAAAAGTATAAAATTATTTTATTGTTAAAAGAAGTTTTGCACTAAAAAGGATTGGATCATTCTCGAATGTTTTTATATTGATAAAGTTAAAAAGAACCTGCGAATAAAATAATAATATACCCAACTTTTATATATATATATACCTTCCACTTATATATATATATATGTATGTGATTCCACATAGTTGTGAGCCATAGATCTTAAAGGTCTCATCATTGTAGATGTGTTTACAAGGAATGAGCATATTGTCCCAACTTGAAGTGATAGATTTAAAAGAAAGTTATTTTGATGGAAGTATCCAATCCTTTTCAAATGAAATATTAATCACCAATTACGATTTAAGTTTTTGTTAGTGGCTAGAAATATTAATTACTAATTACACTTAAGTTCTTTAGTGTCTACTTAAGTTTTTGTAGGTTATTACTCTTCAAATATATAAATTTTTTTATGATATAGATATTAATGTTAATAATGTATAATAATTTTCTTTTAAGAAAAAACACAGTTTATTAATATTAAAATAAACCAAGATGATTTAAAAGGTACTTTTGACAAAAATATCATAAAAAAACATCATGTTCAGCTATATATGTATAGATAATTACTATCTTGGCAAGGCCATATGAGGCCACACAGATTTAGAAGCTAAGCTTTAGATATATAAAGCATGTTAAAATCATTCCAAAAATCATTCTGAATAACAAAATTCAGTCCATCAAACCATATAACCCAAGAAAGGTCTTGGGTCAATGTCATTTCATGTCCATTGATATGCTCCTATCTATGCCAGATGCCTTCTTGAGTCATCCAATGAGTTCCTTTCCCGGTAGATGTGTTGGAAGGATATGACAGAAAAATGATCCAACAACTTGATAATATCCTCATATATGGGGATAAAAATGATATTATTAGGCTTCCTACGGAGCCGCATCCAATCGATAATCAACTTTGAATCTCCAAAAACCTGTGTCATGTCCCCAATTATATAATTTCCAAATAAAACTACTTGCAAATAATGTTTCACCAACCAACTAGTTCCCTAGGTTGAGATGGAGACATAAATTTTGTAATAAGGGGATATGGGACCCAAAAGGACCTTAGTTTATCATATTCACATTAAAATGGGTCACATAAATGCTAAGTGCTAAGAAAATAAAGTGGCATGGATTCATGGAGACACTTGGAAGCTTGTGGAGCCTTTGGGTGACTAGATTTCCCACACACTTGGCATGATGTTCATCCAAATTCGAACACATGGGTAATGTAACGTTATTGGATGGTGATGTGGTGTCAAATATACTATAATGAGCCAAGAAGTTCAAATTGGTAAAGGAGAGTAACTTCCATGGAAGAGGAAGAGACTAGAAGACAATGTGTGCCACTTGGAAGGAGATTCCATGCACTCTATGACAACAAATGATGGAACATTCTATGACAAGTATGACAAATTCAGACCTGATTGCTAACATATGACAAATCTGACATTACAAGAATAAAAATAGCCACATATAGGTCAAATTTGGGAGTTAGAGGAAACCATTCGAATTGGGGAAAGAATTGGAGCACGAGGAAGACAAGTGTCATATGAGTTACTAATCCCCTAAGATGAGTTGGAGGAAGCCCATGGAGGGGAATTCAACCTTAGGAGGCCTCATGAAGGTTATAAAAATATGTCATGAGGAAGGAGAATAACGTTTTATCATTTTTTAATTGGCCTTTGGCATTTTGGAGAGCTTTTGCTTGTCCATTGCATGATGAGTTTCCACTCTCCTTGTTTGTGAACTGATTTTGAGGGAGTTGGATTCATTTCCAAGTTGGTTGATGGAGAGGCCATTCAGACTTCTCATTGGATATTAATGAAGGAGTTTTAGTTTCAAATTGAAGGTCCATATAGTTGAATTCTCATCTATCTCCCCATTCTCTCATTCCTTCTTCTCCATTTCCCCACACTCACATTTGATGGCGCACTTGTTGGAGTGATGCTTGCGCCTTGCTGAGGATAGTTGATGCCCAAGCTTTGATTTATGATTTATGGCTCTAAAATATCATCTCCATAACCTCTATAAGTCGAAATATCAGAAATACATGTATGAAAGGCTCGTGCTCCCCATGCTCTTGAATAACTAGTTTTCATGGATTTGGCTTCAATATTGAAGTAGCTTTATATCATATGTGTATGAGGACATTTATATGAGTTTTATGATGATGGGGAAGCAATATATGATGTATGGATCTTTAATATTATTTCCACATTCTCTTTAAGTCAAAATATCAGAAATACATGTATGAAAATCTTGCATTCTCATGCCCTTGTATCACTAGTTTTCATGGATTTTGGCTTCAATCTTGAAGTAGTTTTATACCAGATTTGTATGAGATATCTTCTATGAGTTTGAGGATGTTGTGATAGACATATATGATGTATCACTCTGTAATTTGATGTACATACCCTCTGTGGGTCGAAATCCAAGAAACTCGTGTGTGAAAAGCTTGCATTCCCATGCCATTGAATCACTAGTTTCCATGATTTTGGCTTCAATCTTGGAGGAGTATTGTATCAGATTTGTGGGAGAATTTTCCTTTGATTTTTATGTTTTTTGGGAATACATATGTATTCCATATATTACCACAATGTTTCATATTACTCTCAGATCCATATATTCTACCTTTCTATGTCAAAGTCTAGCTAGTAATGTAATTTCCCTTAGGCAATTTCTATGAAAGTTACCCTACAAATGTTGCAGATCATAAGCTATTTGCAGAACTTAATAAACATTTTTAAGGATATTCATTGATGTCTAATACTCATTCCCATACTCTGTTCAAAAATTTGGGAGAGTCGTACTTGATTTGGAGAGCTAGTTTGGCCATCACCCTTGGAGGGATTTGAACACAATTTCCTAGTAAAATTGCATTGTTTCACCTTAACCAAAAACAAGTTTGTATAGGTCTAAATTCCAATAAAAAGTGTCCATATACCATATTGGGATGTCATAAGACTCCCATACCCTTACATTTCAAATTCGGGACCATATGGTGAAAGTTGGAACCCTCTAGAGTCATGACTAGTTAAGCTCAATTTTTGCCCAATCAGTGTAACTTTCTCCAAAATTCAAAAAAATGGACATTACAACCTGAACCTATTGAACCCCTTTGACAATAATAGTGGTAAGAAAGATCTTAAGTCCAATTATTTCAACCTTATTATTGGTACAAGGACCAAGGCCAGCAACAAAGGTAATCTGGTGAGAGGCAGTTAAATTTATAGATTCACCTACACCTCCCTTTGTAGGATTAAAAAGATCAACTCCATCAAAGTAAATCGAGGGAATAGAGTGGTCAACTTTCTCAATCACAATGCTTCTCATCTTTCGGGTAGGAGACGCTTGAGGGAATAAGTTGGAGATGGCGAGTACTTTAGATGCATAAATGATTGGATGAATAAGCTTATCTGCGAATATAGCTTGATTCATGTAAATCCAAATACACCAAGTATTGATCATAGGAAGATACAAAAAAACTCTTGGAAATAAGGGTTGACATCCAATGTTCAAATGCTAAGACCAAGGACCTTCCATCCTGGTGAAAATGCATGCCCTTTACATAAGACATATAATCCCATATATGTCTGGTGTAGCAACAATGAATACATATATGATCAACGATTTCATTACAAGCCTCGCAGAGAGGGAATCTCCGAGGTCCTACAAATAATTTCTTCATTAATAGGTCCCAAACAAGAATTTTGTTAGAGAGACCGAGCCAAAAAAAGATCTTACACTTCAAAGGACATTTTGAATGCTAAATAACAGGATACCACCAATTCAGGAGAGAAGGTTCTTGCTCATCTCTTAAAGATAGATAATCAATGCACGATCAATATATCCCACCTAAAGATTTCTTTTCCCAAAACATATTATACTCCCTACCTATCAGTCTGATATGAGAAACTTTGAGAGCTCTAATCTAGCCAAACCAAGCCTACCTATAGTCCTCCTTGATAATTCCCAATTGGTTTGCACTGAGCAATTCTTGAGAAATAAAGTGGAGTTTAATGGGTCACTGATTTGAATCAGAAAGACATATCCCTAATCCCTTATACCATCAACCAATTGGATTGGAAGTATATGAATCCCACCTCCTCCTATCCAGAGATCCTATCCAATTCTCACCTTCTTTCCATTACCAATATGCAATTCTAACCACTCACCAATAAGATCAAAGGAAAGAAGCATGAACCTCCAAATAATAGAAATGTTCCTATAATTATTATCCCATGTTCTAAACTAGTCTTCCACAGAGAGATGGTGAATGCACTTGTTTATGACAACAGTGTTAGGATTATTAGTTAATCCTCCCTTGACCGCCATAGTATAACTCTCTTTTCCTAGCTTAGGAGATTATTTCCACTTCACTAGTGACATGAGGGACTCATACGAGTCCCACCTAACACTTTACGTGCTTATATGCATGAGTTTAGGAGCTCTAGAGAGAAACCCCTATAATTTAGGAACCCACTATGAGTGCCACCAATAGTCACTAGTAGTTGACCCTAGTCAGTGTTTAGTTATGTTTAGTTATGGTCTGATTCCCATCAGTTAGTCTAGCGTCAGTTTGCATGATTTAAGGGAGGTTGGACCATAGTTGGACGCATTTTCTCACCTACCTAGATCAATTAACTGATTGTAAACTAA
>LPNX010150179.1:317113-352484 GCA_001517045.1 Pseudotsuga menziesii
CAATTTACCCAACCTTTTATTAATTAATTTAACCTCTTAAGGATTTTTCGTTACTCTATTGTTAGAATTTTGTTTATATTTTGTATATTTACTTCCCAGGGTGGTGGTCGGGGCATCTTCCCAGCAGCTGGCCAGAGAAGTACAACTTCCTCGAGGAAACATGTATACATCTTTGTAATAGTACAAATATAATTTGAAAAAATATTTTTTTATTTGTTTTTTCATGAGTATATTCGTTTGGTTTGTATGATGTTATTTGTATATTTGTTGTAGAGTGTTGATCGGGGAAATCACTCAGTTTTTTTATCAAACCATAGCATCCTCGGGAAACATGTATACTTGGTTGTAATTGTATAATTTAAATACGTAAAAACACTTTCTTATTATGTTGTTTACGTGAGTATTTCATCTAATTTTTTCTACAAGCTAAGGCAATAAATGATTTGGTGATGTTTTTTAATTCACGAATTTTTTAGCAAAATAATCTAGCCTTTACGGTTTTGGAATATATGTTCTATCGCTTATCATCATTTTTCATGGTACCGATAATATTTGTAATATGATGTAGTTGTGAGGGATCCTGCATGAGGTATTTCCATCCAAATAGAGAATTTGGAGAGGATATACAAAACTTCTACTTCCTAAGTTGTAAGCATAAGAAGCATCAATACAACTTGATAAAATGGTATGCTATTTAAAGTAACATGTTGTTGTTTTATAGACACAAGTATATTCATGTGAACATATAATATATATTGACCTGGTGTGTGGCAGGTCCCATATATAGCTTCATCCTTTGGGGGTGTCAAGCTTGGCACAAATGGTCATAAAGACCTGTTCGAATGGGTCACTATACAACTTACAAAACTTAATGATCAACATCATGTTGTACAACTTTTGAAACTGGCATCCCTTTCTCTACAGGTATGACATATTGTACTAGTTGTCCATATTTTTCTGTAATCGTTGCCTTTGAAATATTTCATTGAAAATGCTATGGATATTAGGATAATTCATACTAGTGCATAGCCCTTATGCATCCAACCCATTGAAACTAAACATGTCACTATTCTCCATCTTGAAAATTATCCAAAAGGATATGTGGGCCTATTATAAACATTCAATCTCCATCTCATTTACGACCATGTTGAAATTGATACTACTAAAATATATAAGAAGATAGGCTCTACTCTTGATCTGAGATCTATGAATAACATGTATCATAGATGCACTACTATATGATAATCCCACATCAAATGCATATATATATTATGCTAATTAATGCTTATGTTTATAATTATTTAGCCATGCAGGCCTCATATCAAAATAAAAATTGACTTAGGAATATTAAAAAAACTCCAAAACCCATCCATTACATAATTCATCCCAACAAAATTTAATCATCCTAAAATTTAATCATCCCCCCACCCACCACCACTTCAATGTTTGACTAACCCTTAGTCATGCTCGAGGAGTCTAGCAACTTAAGTCTAGGTTGGAGGCATAGAAAACATAAAATATGTAGAGGTACAAATGCACACATGTCATGGAGATAACTTGGTTCTAAAAGCTAAATCCATTGAGGCATAAGTGAAAAATATTAAATTTAACTACAAAGAACATAGGTGTATATATCACCAAGGCATAAAAGAGTAGGGTTTAGTGTCCAGTGCAAGGTGAAAATCGAGTATGCACCACCATAATCAATGAACTCTTCTCATTAATATCAACGCATATCCATCATCTCTTCTTATTAATATCAAATCATATTCATCACCTAAAAGATCATTTTGCAACCTCATGCTCAACACATAAAGCCATTATGCTTATATGCAGCACCACATGGTTGCAATTTGAATCTAGACTATAGAAAATATGGTGACATGGGATCAAGAATGTAGTTCAAATTTAACTTTAACAACATCATTGCACGAGAATTCAACCCACACACCATAGAACTAGTATTTTTTTTTAAATTCTTGAGTGTGGTAAAAAAGTGAAAAGAGAATAAGGCTAGAGATACTGGAAAGGGGAACAATCAATAAAGAGATAAAGGGAAAATATTATGTAAAAGATACACAGTAGAAAACATACATAATATGACAGAAACAAAAATGTTATTGATCAAACTAGTTGCGTCCTTCAATGGACTCATCAATTATAAATAAATTGTTTACAATGTGTCCTTTATAAAGAAAATAGGAGTGGGTGGAACAATCCAAAAATTGTAACCGTTAGTGTAACATACCCCAATTACCTGAATAGATTCTCCATGCAATAGCATAAAATTTCTTCTTAACATGGACATTTAAATCAGACGCAATTAAATTTAAAATTTACTTAACTATAACCATTCATTTACAGTTAATAGATCACTCTAATACAAATCTACCACAAGCAAATCTTAATGAAGATTGCAATGAGATACAACCGTTACATTAGTCGCATGACTATTCTTTGCATGAGCTACCAACTCCACATTAGCCCTGTATTTTGAAATGTAGTAAATCACTTTCCAACACAAGGTGCTATACTATGAACTTGATTTCATGAGCGTAACCATTAGAGATGAGACATGGGTCTCCTGAATGGAGTAAACAACAAAGTTAGATATGCTTTAGATAATAAAATAAACTAATTAAAAAGGTATGTACATAAACAACTAATTTATTTTACACTTGTCTTTCGAGAGTTACTCCAAGGCTTTTCCACCATTGGAATGAAACTTCTGCAACCACTACTTTATATAACTCAGCATGCATATTAGTACTATAAAACCAAGAGCATAAGTTTATAAACAAGGTAAATTAAATCCATAAACAAATCTAGTTGTTAAAGACTACTTCTCTTAGCTTGGGTGACTGAAAACATGTCTATGACTTTCAGTCCAACCATAGGCTTCATTTGACGTATGCTTATCTGTCTAAATCCAACCCTGAGCTGGGCAACAAATACACTAGGACAGATCATTCAATCCAACTCAACTCTCCATGACCAGATGTCCCATTGGTTATACACTATCAACATAAGGATTGACTTATTGGTTATACACTATCAACATAAGGATTGACTTTCTATTAATAAAGTAGCACATTCTCCACTAACAACTAAATCTCATAATAATTAACCACAATGGAGATACATGGGTTGTCTCTCAAAGAGAGATCCATGGCTTCCTCTTTGACCAGTAGTATTCAATAAATCTAGTTTGTATTCACATAATCTCATTAGTCATATAAAGTTATAAATTTCTTTATGACAACCATTCCTTACAAGGGATCGACATTTATGCTCTACATCATATTCATTTTTAAAACTAAATAAGACAAATATTAAGGGAAGAGCACATACAAGTAAATCTCTCTATGGGAGTGTACGAGTAAAATCAAACCTCGACTATACTGATATGGATTGGATAGTTCAAGGATATAGTGGAATGAGAAGCAATGGCTGGGATTGATTTCCCCAAACGGAATCTCCTAGTCCACTTGCAAATAAATTTAACAACACAACAGAGGAAACTTTCAGCATGGGGATCGATTTTCAATGGAAATTCCCCACATATTCACTTCATACCAATAAAAATAATTACGCAGAATAAAATCAAACAAACAGAAATTAAAACTTCAGCTTGGGGATCGATTTTCAATGTAAATTCCCCACATCTTCACTTCATACCAATAAAAATAATTACATAGAATAAAATCAATCAGACAGAAAACTTCAGCTTGGGGATCGACTTTCAATGGAAATTCCCCACATATTCACTTCATACCAATAAAAATAATTACGCAGAATAAAATCAAACAAACAGAAATTAAAACTTCAGCTTGGGGATCGACTTTCAATGGAAATTCCCCACATATTCACTTCATACCAATAAGAATAATTACGCAGCGTTAAAATTCAGCTTGGGGATCAATTTTCAATGGCAATTCCTCACATCTTCACTTCATACCAATAAAAATATTACGCAGAATAAAATCATTCGACAGAAATAAAAATTCAGCTTGGGGATCTTTTTTCAATAGAAATTCTCCACATCTTCACTTCATACCAATAAAAATAATTACGCAGAGTTAAACTTCAGCTTGGGGATCAATTTTCAATGGGAATTCTCGACATCTTCACTTCATATCAATAAAAATAATTACACAAAGTTGAACTTCATCTTGGGGATCGATTTTCAATGGAAACGCCCAACTCTTTACTGGGTATCAAAATAAACAAAAGATCCGACAAAAAACTACCAAGCTTCGGATTAATTCCCCAAAGTACCTCGTAGCAACAAATAACGGATCTGTACACTCAAATCTTATATGCTATTTCATACATGTAGAGGGTTATAAAAATCAAAACACAGACATTCCATTAGGATTCAAGCTGGAAAATTCAAACCTGTCATCCAAATTGTGAGTATAATACCATCCTTACTCAAACGATGCTCAAAACACAGACATTTAGTTGTTGGTCCAATGTTATGCACTGCATACGCTTGCATCTATCCCATACAAATCATAGATCCAAGATCTACTACACAAATCGTAGATCCAAGGCTATGAGTTTTGTTTTTCTTTTGTAGTTGGACCTTCTCTAATCATAAATCCTTCTTGAAAATCCTAGATCTAAATATTTTCCCAAAAAGATAAAGCAGGAATCAAACAAAATACTAAAAGGAAAACATAGGCAGTTTGACCAATACATATGCATAATACAAAGAATTATAACCAAATCTAAAAATCTTCCCAAAAAGATATTGCAGGAAACAAACAATTTAATCCAAGGAAAACACAAATAGTTTGATCAATACGTATGCACAATTCGAAGAATTATAACCAAATCTAAAAATATTCCCAAAAAGATATCACAGGCATCCACTTTAGATTCAAATCCACAAGACATATTTTAAAAAATTTGGAATTGCAACCATTAATACCTGCTGATCCAAAACCTTTTCACAAATGGATTTTGATTCCATGAGGCATAAACGTTGGGAAAATCATATTTCATACCTGCATAAATTGTTGCCTTGTTGGCGGATAATGGAAAGATCGTTTGAAGAGTGTGGATTTTGTCTCCCCGCAGATCTCCCTGCCCCCGAGCCATGCAGAGCTAATAAAGAGCATCATATCTAGTAACATACCTTAGTTTCTGGATCGAGATAGAGACTTAGCGGCATCAATAGAGATGGATTTATCCAGAGCTGGCAGAGCCGTGACATAGGCAAGGACGAGGGAGAATAGAAGCAGACAAAGACTTAGCAGTGGTTCCCCCTTGTGGATACGGTGCAGAAGTGCTTTAAAAATACAAACCCCTTGGCATGCAATGAGACAAGTGGTGTCAAGGAGACAAGTGGCAGCAAGCAGTTTACACACTTCACTTGAAATTTGTAAAAAGGAAACAATCCCCCTACGATTCTCTCCAAGGATAAAAAAGTATAAAATGAATCATAACAATATGTCTACGAGCTATATTATTTTAGTATAGTATATCTATCTATCTATCTATATATATATAACAACACAATGAAATAAAAAACCTTTGATTTCATGGCGACACTATTGTAGCGTATGTGGAATATAAGCTCTAAAACCAAACTATATACTTAGTTTTTTTAAGAGGTCATTTCCACTTATATGTATTTATTTAAACAGATACTAAATACTTTTCCTTTTATAATAATTAGTGTTTCCTATGCATATATATAATAGCTAAAGCAATTATTTCTTCTTAACTTCTAAATAAATTTGTTTAGAAGATCTTTTAAGAGAGGGAGCTCAAACGTATTTCACAACGCCTTTATTGAAACTATAATATTAGACATATATCGCAATATCATTGAATAATAATATTTTGATTATGTTGTTAACCAAACCTTATAAGTCTTACTAAAAAAACTTGGGGCATTTGGCTTCTAACTTTAGCTCACGTAAATGCTTAAACCAAGGGAGCAACTCTAGTGCCTATGACACTTAAGAAGACACATGCCATCTAATGACATGGATTCCTATCCAATCATCCCTCCCCCTTGTTGATGTAATTGTAACTTCAAAATGTATTCACTTGTATATCTTATGTACTGTACCCCGATGTTTATTTCGGGAAGTTTTTGTAATGTAATTGAGTCATGTCATGCCTTGATGTTCCGATCGGGAGTTTCTATAATGTAAACAAGTCATGTCAAGTCATTGTGGGTAACCCTCCTATTAATCAAGGGTTAAATTCCCCGCATTTGCGGGGCCCTAGGGTTATTAGACTCTCCTAGTGAAGTCGTCCCTAGTGAGTTATTGTCATGTCGGGAATTAGTATAAATAGAGAGTGAGCCTCTCTATTTATCACACACTCACTCACACTCGGTTGTAGTGCATAGTTGAGGGAGAAGAAGTTGTTGGGGCTAGAAAGAAAGAGGCTACTACTGTCAGGAGATCATCTTACTGTTTTGGGGTTTTACTTTTGCTGCTGATTCTATCTCTGAGGAAGTTGTGGGGTTTTCTCCCTTTATGGTTTCCCCGAGGAAAAACACTGTGTTCATTGTCTCTTGTGTTTGATTGCTGTGCTTGTTATTCTCTCAGTTAAAGATCTTAATATAATGCTAGCTTAAATGTTAAAAATCTAACATGGTATCAGAGCTAACCTGAGAAGAAGACACTGTGCAGCTGTGGGAACTAGGGCTTCCTACTTTTTGGATCTCTCTCCACAGATTTTCAGCAAAAGAAGGTTAGGATGAATCTCCTCCCTAGGGCGCATCTTTCTATCGAAGCAGAATCTGATTCTGAGCATTTTCAGTTTTTGACCCGACACTACTACTGGAAATTAGGGCTTTCCATAGAAGTGGAATTTTTGAGTCAACTCAGGCATGGATTGATCTCCTCCTCAAAATCGAAGTTTAGAGATCAAGATCAAAGCATTTGGTTGGACAGAACTCCAGGAAATTCAAACCCTAATCTGCTCCTGAACCAGCACTGCAAAAATTCAGCTCCAAATCCAGATCCAACATCTTGACCTGGTAAGATCTAAATATTTTGTATTTCCATTTGAGGTTCTCAGTTAAGATGTCTCGTCATACCAAGCTTGATGAAAATCTTGAGGGAGCTGATAACTTACGATCCTGGAAGTATAGCATCTCCCTGGTCTTGGAAGAAAATGAGTTGGACTCCTACATCAATGAGGAGGTTCTAGTTACAGAGGAAGATGAGGCTAAGGCCTTACATAAGAAGAAGTTGGTTATGGCTAAAAGGATTATTGCTGATTCAATCAAGGATCACCTCATACCATAGGTGTCCTCCCTAAAGACACCTAAAGCCATGCTTGATGCCCTAACCAAACTATTTGAAGGTAAGAACATAAACTGGAAGATGACTTTGAGGAACTAGTTAAAGAATGTAAAGATCCAGAACTAGTAGCTCGAGAAGAAAATATGGGAAATGAATATCAAGCTCTCATAGTACACTCCAAGAAATGTAGAAGGGAAAATAATCATCACCAAGGCAAGCATTCTCATCAGAAAGATAATTTTGTGAAAAAGGATCCATCCAAACTCAGATGCTATACATGTGAAGAAAGAGGACACTTTGCTAGAAATTGTCCCATGAATAAGAGTGGATCTAAGAAGAAGAAGAACACCAAAAGAATACATCATGCTCACACTGCTGAGGATGATGATCCTCCCAGAAAGAGAGTAAAACAAGAAAGTGAAGACTCTTCAAGTGATGAAGAATATGTTCTGATCTCCGCTCTCATGGGAACTGTCACACATGGAAGCAAAGATTGGCTTATTGATAGTGGGGCTTCCAAACACATGACAGGATTCAAGGAATCTTGTGAGAAACTATCCAAACATAATTCACCCCATAAGGTGAAACTTGGGGGTGACTACCAATATAAAATAAAAGGTAGTGGTGAATCCTCCTACAAGCTAGACTCTGGAAACTCTATGAAAATAAAGGATGTCTTGTTTGTACCAGGACTAAAGAAGAACCTTCTCTCCATATTGGCACTAGATGCAAAAGGCATGAGGGTTGCATTTGTAGATGGCCAAGTCCTCATGTGGCCAACAGGAAAGAATATTGACGATGCAATAGTAATTGGAGAACAAGATGGAGGATTATACAAATTGAAGGGCCATCCAGAACAAGATTTAGTCCATGACACAGTAGAGCCAAATGAACTTTGGCATAGAAGGCTTGCACATGTGCATTATAGAGCACTACCACTTGCAAGCAAAGTTGTTGAAGGTATTCCAGAAATTCAGGCAAAACATGAAAGAGTCTGCAAAGGATGTGCGAAAGGAAAGAACACAAAGAAGACATTTCCAAGTAGCGAAAGCAAAGCAAAATAATCTTGGAAATCATTCACTTCAATGTATGCGGTCCAATGTCATCCAGTTCTTTAAGCGGGTATGTATACTATGTTTCTTTTATTGATGATTTTTCTAGGAAGACATGGATATACTTTATGAAGAACAAAGATGAAGTATTCAACAAATTCAAGGAATTCAAAGCATTGATCGAGAACCACACTGAAAAGGATATCAAGACCTTTCAATCAGATAATGGTGGAGAATTCACATCAAATGAATTCAAAGAGTTATGCAAATATTCAGGGATTAAGAGGGAGTTATCCACTCCATATAATCCACGATATAATGGGGTTGTAGAAAGGAAGAATAGAACTATCATGGAAGCTAAAAGAGCAATGCTTCATGATCAAGATCTTCCCATGCATCTATGGTTAGAAGCTGCCAGAATAGCGGTGTATGTACAGAACTGTACTCCACATAGAGTACTCAAGAACAAGACACCTAAAGAAGTCTTTTTCGACAAGAAACCAGAAGTCAGCCATCTCAGAATATTCGGCTGTCCAGTGTACATACACATTCCAAAAGAAAAGAGGACAAAGTTATATCCTTCAGGAAAGAAGGGTATATTTGTGGGATACTATGAAAGCTCGAAGGCTTACAGAATATACTTCCCAGGATTCAAGAAGATCGACATCAGCAGGGATGCAACATTTGACAAAGACTCATCTTACAAAAAATCCAGAAAGAGACCTGCTAAAGATCCTGAAGAAACAGAAGCACCCATAATTCATGACACAACCATGAACGAAGAAATTCAACAAGAAGACCAAGAACTAGAAGAACATGTAGATCCACCTTAGGAGAAGAATCCTCATAAGAGGAAACTTGCTTAGGTACGAGAAGTTGTCCAAGGTGCAGAAAGATATGGGGCTCCAGAAGAGAATCACAAAGAAAGAAAGAGGACCAGGTCCTGCTCCGGGTATGTAGCTTTATTATGTGACTTCATCGATAAAGAACCTTCCAACTATGAAGAAGCGGCAGAAAGAAAAGAATGGAAGGATGCTATGATCGAAGAGTATCAATCGATCATGAAGAATGATGTTTGGGATGTTGTCCCAAGACTAGAAGGGAAGTCTGTTGTAACTTCCAAATGGATCTACAAGATCAAGCTTGATGTAGATGGCAACATAGAGAAATATAAAGCAAGATTCGTGGCTTGTGGCTTCTCACAGAAAGAAGGAATAGATTATGAAGAAACCTTTGCACCCGTATCCAGATACACGTCCATCAAATCAGTACTTGCTCTGGTTGCAGTGATGAAATGGAAGATACACCAAATGGATGTCAAGACTGCTTTCTTGAATGGTGTAGTGGAAGAAGAAGTACATGTAGAGAAGCTACTCGGTTTTGAGACACATGACAGGGAGTCTCATGAGTGTAGATTGAAGAAAGCCCTGTACGATTTGAAACAGGCACCCAAGACATGGTATGACAGAATTGAGGGCTTTGTATTCAGTTTGGGCTTTACCAAAAGTAAAGTAGATTCCAACCTTTACTACAAGGTTGAAGATGGTAACCCAGTGATACTCCTACTTTATGTAGATGATCTTTTTGTAACAGGTATGGACAAGTTGATTGCTGATACGAAGAGGAAGCTTACTACCAAGTTTGAAATGAAGGACTTGGGTATGATGCACTATTTTCTAGGCATGGAGGTGTGGTAGAATGTGGATGGAATATCCCTCGGACAAGGGAAGTATGCAGTAGAGATCCTGAAGAGATTTGGGATGATGGACTGCAAGGCCACAACCACACCTATGGCATCGAACCTGAAGCTATTGAGTGATTCTTCATCAGAAGCGATTGATGCTACAATGTATCGTCAGATGATTGGGTCCTTGATGTACGTGGCGAACACGAGACCGGATATTTTCTTTGCTGTGAACACCTTGGGCCAGTTCTTGATAGATCCGAGACATGTTCACTTGATTGCTGCAAAGCATATTCTGAGGTAGCTAAAGGGTACAGTTGATTATGGGCTCAAGTATGAGGTGAATCAGAAGATTAACCGAGAGGGTTATTTTGATTCAGATTGGGCAGGCAGTGCCATCGATAGGAAGAGAACTTTAGGGTGTTGCTTCAGTATGGGATCAGGTGTGATCTCTTGGTTTAGTAGAAAGCAATCCTGTGTGGCACTGAGTACAGCTGAAGCATAGTATGTTGCAGCTTGTTCAACTAGTTGTGAGGTAGTATGGATGAGGAATCTAATGTCTGATTTATTTGATCTCCAGTTGGATGCTACTTGTATATATTGCGACAACCAGAGTTGTGTGAAGTTGTCGGAGAACCCGGTGTTCCATGAAAAGTCAAAGCATATCGAGATCAAGTATCGCCATATCAGGGATATGGTGTAGAAAGGAGTAGTGAAGCTCCAATATGTTGCGATGGACGAACAGATAGCTGATGTGTTGACAAAGCCATTGGCCAGAGTGAATTTTGAGTACTTCAGGGAGAATCTTGGTGTTCTCCAGATTGAGGCTCCCTCCAAAGGGAAGTGATGAGTTTGTGAGCCATTTTGACATAGTGAGAGGATTGGTTCCTTCCATGGTTATATGTAAGGGCTGAGCCATTGTGTCATGATGAGAGGATTGGTTCCTTGCATGTCAGATATGAGTGCTGGGCCATTCTGATGTGACTATAGGATTGGTTCCTACATGATCAGATATAAGTGCTGAATGCCATTCTTGGAATGGAGGCACCTGGTCAGTTACTGGGAACATTCAATTTAGGACTAAGGGCCATTCTGATGTGACTGTAGGATTGGTTTCTAGATGATCATATTTAAGTGTAGAGCCATTCTGAGGCGATTGTAGGATTGGTTCCTACATGATCAGATGTAAGTGCAGAGCCATTCTGAGGTGATTGTAGGATTGGTTCCTACATGATCAAATGTAAGTGAAGAGCCCTTTCAACATGTAGATAGGATTGGTTCCTTGCATGGTCAAATGTAAGTGTTGGGCCTTTCTAACATAGATGACTGGATTGGTTCCTCTCATTGTCAGATATGAGTGTTGGGCCTTTCTGACAGGGTTTTGGGATATGTTTCCACATGGTCAGATGTGAGTGTTGGGTGTGCCTTTCTGATGTGATTATAGGATTGGTTCCTACATGATCAAATATAAGTGCTAGGTGGGCCATTCTGACTTAGGGTCAGATATAAGTGCTGAAAAATACCTACATGGAGGATAGGCCTACAACCAGCATGAAAAAGGGCTGGCTCTATAGAACTTCCTATGATGAGAAGAATCAAGAGATAGCACCTGTGATGATGATCCAGCAGAGATGTTCCAGAACCAGAGATGATCCAGATCGAGTGATGATCCAGATTCAGTGATGATGATCGAGATCAAGTGATGATCCAGATCTAGTGATGATGATCCAAATTGAGTGATGATCCAGATCCAGATGCAGATGACTTGAAGATGAAGATTACTTGAAGATGACGAGGACTCGATGATGATCCAAATGATACAGAGAAGAAGACTCGTGTTTCTAAATTGTGTCGAGAGAATACCTTCCTAATTAAGAGGGAGTGTTGATGTAATTGTAACTTCGGAATGTATTCACTTGTATATATTATGTATTGTACCCTGATGTTTATTCCAGGAAGTGTTTGTAATGTAATTAAGTCATGTCATGCCCCGATGTTCCGATCGGGAGTTTCTATAATGTAAACAAGTCATGTCAAGTCATTGTGGGTAACCCTCCTATTGATCAAGGGTTAAAGTCCCCGCATTTGCGGGGCCCTAGGGTTATTAGACTCTCCTAGTGAAGTCGGCCCTAGTGAGTTATTGTCAAGTCGGGAATTAGTATAAATAGAGAGTGAGCCTCTCTATTTATTACACACTCACCCACAATCAGTTGTAGTGCATAGCTGAGGGAAAAGAAGTTGTTGGGGCTAGAAAGAAAGAGGCTACTGTTGTCGGGAGATCATCTTATTGTTTTAGGGTTTTACTTTTGGTGCTGATTCTATCTCTGAGAAAGTTGCGGGGTTTTCTCCGTTTATGGTTTCCCCGAGGAAAAACACCGTGTTCATTGTCTCTTGTGTTTGATTGTTGTGCTTGTTATTCTCTCAATTAAATATCCTAATATAATGCTAGCTTAAATGTTAAAAATCTAACACCCCTAGTGGATTCGTCCCCAAATCATCATTTTGGTCGTGCAACACTTTCAGCCGCCTAACATTATCAATTTCACTAAATTTTGATAAAGCTAGTATTCATACTTACAATGCATTTTACTTACGCTTCACATTTTCCACTTGTGTTCTGAGGGTATGTTACATACTTTCCCCCTTAGAATGAACATCGTCCTCGGTGTTACATATTCGACCAAGGTTTTGTGTTGATTTCCCTTTAGGTTCTTATTTCTTGCTTTTGCATCCTTCATGATGTTTTTCAGATTTTCTTTGATCATCTTCAATCTTTTTTTATTCTCGTAATATTTATGCTTAATAACATGTACTTTTGTGCAACAAAACCACGTCTTCCAAAATTTATTCAGTAAACAGGTCATTAATTCACAATCCAACTTAGAACATAAACAACAAGTCCTTTCTGCAAAATGACATTTGCAATTCATGGAACATATTCTAGCCTTTGTTTGTGCTTTTATCCTCATAAGAATACCTAATCCAGTATTAACCTCAAAAGAATTCATATGTAATTCATATTTACTTATCTTTTTGGAGGATGTCTTTTACCTCCAGTACTTGGATGCTTTAACTAGTCCTCAACTTAAGATAGGCATTTTTTTCATTCACAAGTTAGCATCATAATTTCAAACCGTAACCTTTTAAAATTTGTCATTCATCCTTTCCCTTGAGGGAATTTTTTCCTACTTAAGTATTCATACCATTTTCACATTAAGGCTTTCAACAGTCTAGTTACTAGGCAAATCATTAATATGTGTTTTGTTTTCATCATGAAATTTGAGCAAATTTCACCAACACTTTTGTTAGTCAAGAAACTCTCCCTTGAGTTTTTCATCTTTAACATCTCTCTGATGAACATTAAACTCTCTTTCAATTTGCTGACACCAATTGGACTTACAAGATACAAATTTGAGGTTACTCTCCCTTTTGATTGCTAGTCAAAAAATTTCCCCAAAAAACATCAAACAACATCTTGTTTTCTTGATGTCAAAATTTGTGCCTAGGACTTTCCATTGATATCACATACTCTCTCATAATTCCCCTCAAGCCTCCTCACTTGATTCTAGGAATTTCTTTTCCACCTAGCCTCGTGCTTGAGTATAGGAAAAGTTACTTTAGCAAAGTAGAGCTGGATCCTCAAGTTTTCCCCTTGGTGTTCACTCAGAGAAGAGTTTCTTTTCCCCTCAAGGATTCATGCTTGATTCCAGGAATTTATTTTCCACCCAGCCTCCTGCTTGAGTCCAGGAAAATTTATTTTAACCATCAATCATTTATTGTTTTCTTGCATATTTGATAATTACAACATGCAACAAAAAAACATCAAAATAGGTTCACCTATTTGCTTACTCCTGTTTTAATATATATGTTCATGATTTCCTTTCTCTTTATTCAGATTCTTACCATATGCTTACCATGCATAATATGTTACGCTCTTGTATTTCAACAAGTTCGGAAGAATATTAACCGTCTTCCAAATTCACATGTTAGTACCACTTTGTATTAACAAAAATCAAATTTTTGTAAGAAAATCCTTTCCATAAGCATAATAATAAGAAATCATCCTTCTTACTACATGGTCATATGAAATGAACATCCTCTTTTGGTTCTTGTTAGCCGGAAATACACACCTCTTGCAGACAGGAGCTGGTTCCCTAGTCTGAACGGTTCAGATCTAGAACAAAACACAAACACGGAATGCTAGACCTTCCCTAGATCTGGTTAATCACTTGAATCGAATGCCATGATGCTTCTCTCAAAGGTTTTCCTCACTATCCTCGTAGACGAACCTGTAAAAGATGGAAGACAACAAAGAAAACATGATAGCATACAATATAATCAACTAGATCTATGCTTGTGACCAAGGAATCAAGCAATATAAACACATGAAATAGTAAATATGGGAAAGAAAAGACATTCTTTATTAATAAATGATTGGAGAGACTATAACCTTCATGCCTTGGTGTTGAGAGTTCCTTCCAATGGCTCCTTGCCTCTAACTTCACCTTGCCTCCAAAGACTCAAGAATGATTTTGATAGAGTTTGGGTATGCAACACAATTCTTCCTCCCTTGTCCCATGGGGGATGAGCTAGTATTTAAAGGCATGGGAGGATAGGTATGGTTGAGGATCTCATGGGTGAGGTGGAGATTATATCCTAAAAGGGAAGATCTCGAGTTCCAACTGGTCCTAAACCATAGGGATGAGACTCCATATAGGCAAGCTTCGAGAATCCTCTCGAAGCTTCTCTTTTTGCCTTCAAAACTCGAGCACCACTTTTCCAAAGAAGCAAACAAGAAGTGATAAGGGGGCACCGCTTTTGGTAGTAAGGGAAAGAGCGGTGGCACCTCTCTTTTCTCATGTATCAGGATCGGTGCTGGCTATTTGCTTCTTAGGTAACGCTTTTGGTCAATGGGGAAAGATCGTTACCAACTCAAAAGAGGGAAAGTTTGCAAGGGGTTAATTTATTCCTTCATTTCTCTAGGGAAACTTTGAGAGATTGGAGCAGTCAAGGGGATACCTATCTCATAACATGAGGGTGACAAGATTTCGGTATAACGGTTCCTTATATTCATCCTTACGTCATGGTTCAACAAGATTCAAAATAATTTTCTTGGCACATTAATTTACACGAAAAATATATACATGCAATGTTTATAAATAAAATAACTACAATAGATTTCTTGACCACTTAGAAGAATTCAAGATAACCTCTTTTCTTTGTACATACTAACACTATGTAAGTAACAACAAATGGTCTACATATATACCTGCATATCCTTATAAATATAATCATATACCTTTGTAAGGGTGACCGCATATCTCATTTTTATATGACATTCATATGCCAAGGTACAAGTTTACATGTGATAACACATATTAGTATTAGATTGTCAAGGTATCAATGTACACCTCTATTTCATAAATATCGATCACATTAAAGTATAACTTTGATAAAAACCACTCAAAGTATCTTAACATCCATAACAAAGATCAATGGAATAAGAATATATAAAATGAAATCATGAATTTTATCATAAGCATCCTATGAACAACTTAGAATACACATGTATATTGTTTAAGTAATTATAACCGTTATTATTTTGTTGAATTGACAAGCAAGGGTAAAAGCGTGTTCTAATGCCACACATTAGTTTTATAATCACTTATCCTATACAATCACATGCGAGAATGAAACAAGGAGACTCCTACCAGTTATTCTCCTTTATAACCTGACAATTTCTAGACACAGAAAACCTCACAACAGGAGAATGTCCAACTAAACCAACCGATTAAATTTAATTCCTTTGTTTGAAAATAATCTAGATACCTTAGTCTAGAAGGGCTATACTTCTTATGGGATATTAGTCTTTCCTACATAACAAACCTATAATTCCTAGTTGATACCCTTGTAATGTAATTAACGAAAAATATTAACGTCAACATGGCTATGCTTCCTTCATAACTAAAAGAATATTAAAATACATCAGTTAGATTCATATTTACATTGACTCTTCATTTGATGAATCTTCTAAAAGATCCAAACAATTACTTATTTTATCCACCAGAATCTCATTTTGACAATCCCGGCATTTGGGTCAATCAAATTCAATTAGTTATATAAAATCAACAAAATGTATCAACTGTGCTGACTCGAATAAAATGATTGTTGAAACTTAAAAGGTAATAAACATTTTAATTTGACACTACCAAGTAAACGGATTTAGGAGAGTTAGGCTCAGTTTAGCATATGAAATTTACCTGTAAACATTCACCACTAGGATGACTTTACAAGAACCTAATTCATAAATTCTTAACTCCAATAGCCTAACTTTTTCAATTTTTTTAACACTTATTTTCTGGTCCTTCAATGAAACTAATTGTAGAGTATGAGTGTAATAACTCAAAAATTCATAAAAATTTAAAATTTTTCAAGTGACATCAAATGTCTAATGTCACCGCTAAAGTACCACTAATGGTTAGCAGATAATAAAATAGTTTATAAAGGAAAACAAGGAGTTGCATCTTTATAAGATTTTGTATAATTTGTAGACGTACTCTTAAAAGCTGAGTTAGTGTTGTTGATGACTTAGCAGTTGTAATTCTTCCAGAAGTAGAAAAAGAATTTGTATTTTACTGTTGATAGATATACTGATGATTTCTTTTGTCAAGTAGGGAAAGAATTCTTATGTGTGATCGGGGCTTACTTAGCTTTAAGCTAACACAGTGGGACTAATGGATTCTTACAAGTTTTAACAGGTAAGCGTAAGTTCCAGTAAAACAATATTTATAAAACAAGTCAAGAAGATACTTCCCTAGCGTGAATATGATGCTAGTCTTAGAATATTTAAGATCAGCTTGACTCCATGAGGTAACGTTGATCTTATTTGTGTTGTCACGTCTCCATAATTGTATTTTTAACAAAATGCATCTGCATGGGTGTAAAAACATGATCAAGGTACCATGCCAAAGGAAAAACAAGTTACTGGTTCATTACAATTAAATCCAAGAATACTTGGTGCTTTCGTTTATAGCAATTTTGATCTAGATTTTATCTAAGATGAAATTATAGTACTCCAACTTTTGCTTAGTTTAAGCACACATTTGGAGGCTAGTCTTGAACATAAGTATATGATTCTTTGGAGATAAAAACAAGGGAATAATTCATCTTCCTAAACTACAATTTAGCCAAGTTTTACTGAAAAAGAGTTAACTCTTAAGAACTCTTAAGACCATACACTCAAAAGATGTATCTCCATTTCAACCTTCTCCTAGGTTTAACATTATATAATTCTCATTTATATATAATAACTATATCTTCATACAAGTTGAGTTAGTAAAAATTTGGGATAAGTTTGTTGATCAACCAATATTGTTTGGATACTAAACATATGACCATTTGACTATATTCTAGCACACATGGTTAACCAAGAAGTTATAATAAATTAGCTTATCCTAGAAGACACCCCCCCATCTTAATTTTATATTTGGTAAACTAAGTATCGAACAACTCCATGGTATTAATATATCATTGCAATAATAGAAAAAGCATTGTTTAAATGATTATAGGGTTTCTGATTATAATTATTTGCTGCAGATTGGAACCGTCATCCATTATAGACTTGCACCCTCGATTCGCAAATGATTTTAGTGGACACGTGGGGATGGTTTCAACCATGAGATGGTTGACTTAAAAGAAACTAAACCCTATCCAATTCATTTCACAGAGCGAGGGTTTCCTGTTTGGTGCGGCCAAGATATGAGCTAGTGGCCGTCGATACTCTCAGTTGACTTCTTAGTTTTCCAATCCCTTATGAGCTAGGCCTTGTGAGATGAAACTACTGGTTTTTGAGTGTTTTACGACTGCTGTGGAGAAAATAAATGTGTAGAAAAATTTGTTTTTCTTCACTGATTCAAGTGCTGAGTTGGGTTTTTAAGACAAGAAAACAGTGGACCGAGTTTTAAGCCACGATTGGATTTCATTCTGGTTGGAGTAACGCTCTTTTCCTTCAAAGTCGTGACTTGGGGTTTAAGTTGTGACCTACACACTAACTTGTCCGGTGTTTTCCTTTCCATGTGCCATCGACTGCTCCAGCTTCTTGAGTCCTCATCTTCTCCAACGATTAAACGAAACAGGTAATTTCCAATCACAAGTTTTTGGTTTACAGTAGTCTTGAGTTTAAGTTCATTTTTTTTTTAAACCGTAACTAATATATGTTCTTATGTGCAGGATTTTTCTCACGGCAAGGGGGTTAGCTGAAGGCTCAACTCCATCATTCGTGGCCATGCAAACCCTGGTAAGCCCCAGGCACACTGATGGTTTCTCCTACATTGGTGTTATGGTGCTTTGAAACAAAATGGGAAAGCTTTGCTACTGGTTATGGCATGGCCTTGGTTTATATGTTAGGTTGTTATTTCTTTTTGTTTGTTTTTGTATGACTTCGAAACCATAGAGGGTATTCTGGCAAGAAATATTTAAGGCTGTAGCATCCGTGACTTGTGAATTTCTTGAAAGCACCTTACGGCTTGGATGATGTAAAGGAGTTTGTTTTTCCAACTTGGCTTAAGCCGTGACCATACTATTTCAATTACTGTCTGAATATCTCAATTTTTAAAGTAGTCTTTGCAGTTAATGATAAGTATGTTCAGTCAGTGAAACTTGTAAACTGACAAGGGTTATTAGTAATTATAATTTTTGGTTTACTGATTTCTATTTTTAAAAGAATTTACAGGGTTTGTTTTGTACAGGCTTTAAGCCTCGACTAAAATTTATTAAAGGCCTAAGAGCCATTACATTGCTTTCTAATTTGTCTTTTTTTTTTTAAATCAGTAACAATGTTATTAGATTTTATGTTATTTGGTAATTAAAAAGATTTACAGCAAATTATTTCATTGGGAGCTTTTACTGTGTTAAAGAGTAAAATTTGTACTTTGCCTTGCTCAGAAGGGTTAGTATTTTAATTACCCTACAGTTCTGAAAAAGAAATAGAATTTACAGAAATGAATTTGGTTTTGTGTTTTTCTAATTTTACTTTTTATAAGTAATTACTTACAGCTGTTAAATTTTATGAAGGAATTTAGTGTAAGATTCTGCAAGTTTGTAAATAAAGAGGAAACCTGTCTTTTGTAAACCCTAGGTAAAATTCTGAAGGTTTACAGTAAACATCATTTTCCAGTACAGAATGTAATATGAACTTGGAAATGATTAAACAGACCTATGAAGTACTATCTAGGTTAAAACCCTATATACTGTTTTTATTGTTCCTATATTTATTTATTTGACTTTAGTTATTGTGTGCAGAATAAATATTAGTACTAGTAATAGTTATGAGATTGATATGACTACTATTGACTAAAGTATACTCTATTATTTTTCTGTAATTAGATACTACAGATACTTTCAATATTTAGAGTAAGTACTGCTAGTTTTCTATTAATGAATCACATAAAAACTATGTAAGTAATCACTTGCATTTTTCATAAAGAATAATAAACAAATCTACCGATTTATCTTAACAACCGGCTGTACTAGAGTACTGCCTTATAAAAGGCGTGGAAAAATACAGTGTGGTATTTTCTTTCTATCCATGTCTCATTTACTAATATTCCTACTTTTCTAATTATAATCTACTAATCACTGATATTATCAGTAAATAATGCTCTTTTATTCTTAAACCCTAATATAACAATAACAAACCTATCTTCAAAAACTAGTAATCATTTTTTGAAGATAGTAAATAAATTGTAAATAAAAACTGAACAAATAAAAACCTGTCAATTGATGGGGTGACAACAGCTTAAGGAGGTTGTTCCTCCCAACCAACTCCTGAAGAAAGATTGATCTGCACTTCCTCAGGACCCCTGAGCCTGTTTCTTGGTCCACTTGGTAGAGTACTAGGTGAAGGATGCATCAATAAAATCTTCTGTCCCCTGATTAGTCAAATTATAGTAGTAATTCAATCCTTCTTACAACAGTAAGAACTTCAGCCTAACAATTGCATAAGATCAGTCCTCGGCAGTTAACCCCTCAAGCTCACTTCCATAAATCCCCTCCATCAAATTTCTCATGTGCACTTCATTCACATTGAATGATCACATTTCCAGAATGAGCAGCCCCCAGCTGTCTTCAATGGGAAGTTTTATAATAATGCCTAGGTCTTTTGGGTCAGTTTTTACTTAATGAGCCACCTGCTCCAATTCCACTTTCTTGGGGAATCATGACCACAAATATAGGGAAGTTTCCACCTACAACAATTAGAAGTAGTTTGAGGATGATGCCACTTGTTAGTATACTCTCCACCCAGCATCCTCCACCAAGTGACTAGTTAACACTCTTTTAACAACTTCCCTAAGCTGTTGTCTCATCATTTATTTATTTATAAATAGAATATTTTGAAACACATTAATTATTCTTGACTCCACTTGGTCATTAATTTCAAACTTAGCATAAAATATAACATAATGTTCCTCAATAGCATTAAATTGTTTTGCAAATTGGAGCATGTGACATACACACCCCCTTAATTTATAACATCGTCCTCGATGTTATTTATTCCTCGTCCTCAGGGTTCCCCTGAAATAGAATTGGATATGCATCCCGTATATGACTTTCCAATTTCCAAGTGGCTTCTTCTGGACTAAGGTGCTTCCACTGCACCTTCACTTGCCCAATGGTATGATTCCGAAGTGAGATCTCCCTCTTTTCGAGGATACAATCCAGTTCCACTAGAAAATCTCCTTCGGGTTCCACCTGCACATCATTCCAATTAATAACATGAGTAGCATCATGTACATATTTTTTTGAACTCTTAGATTTGATGGTAGAGATAACTGATATGCTACCTGTCCTATCTTGGACGGTATTTAAAAAGGACCACAATATCGAGGTGCTAGCTTAGCACATCTACCCAACCTCAGAGAACTCTTTTTGGGTCTCACCTTAATAAAAACATGTTCACCTACTTGGAACTCCTTTGGAGTTCGTTTAAGGTCTGCTTGGATTTTCTGTCGGTCTTGCGCAACTTTCAAGTTACCTTGTACATGTTTTACCATTAACTCCATCTCCTTCAATAATTCAAGTCCTAATACTAACCTATCCACTGGATTACTCCAAGAGATGGGAGTGTTGCATTTCCTTCCATACAGAATTTCAAAAGGACTATACCTAGCTGAAGCTTGATAATGATTATTGTAAGCAAATTCTACCAGGTGTAAATAATCTTCTCATTTTCTTGGTTGCTCCTTTACATACATTCTGAGTAGATCCTCCAATACCTGATTTACTCTTTCAGTATGTCCATCAGTTTGAGGATGGAAAGAAGTACTAAATTTTAACGTAGTATTTAACCTTTTAAACAAATATTTCCAAAAATTACTTGTAAATTTAGGGTCTCGATATGAAATTATCACCTTTGGTATTCCATGCAACCGAAAAAATTTGTTTAAAGAAAATATCAGCAATATTTGCAGCTTTATAAGTAGTTTTTACAAGTATAAAATGCGCTGCTTTACTCAATTTATCAAACACTACCATTATTGAGTCATTTAAGTTCTTATTTCTAGGTAGTCCCATGATAAAATCAAGGCTAATTATCTCCCATTTCCAACTAGGAATAGGCAATGGCTGAAGTAGCCCAGCTGGATGTTGATGCTTAGTTTTTACTTGCTGACATTCAAAGCACCTAGCAATATATTCTGCCAATTCATTTTTCATGTTTGGCTAGAAATATTCCTTTCTTAGCATGGTTATGGTTTTCTGATAACCCAGATGCCCTAAATAAGGAGTTTGATGAATTTCGTTTAAAATTAACAGCTTAATCTTAGATACATTGGGTACGTATAATTTGTCTTTATACAATAATAATCCTTTTTCATTCAAATTGTACCTTGTACTTAGACTTTGTATTAAAGTTTCTTTTACTTTTGCTTGTAATTTTCGATCATTTTCATCTTGTTCTATTCCAGCTTCTAGCTGTTCTTCCAAGTCTGTCTTATATGTGCTGATAGCTGCTGTAAAATTCAGCTTTGCATTTCTACTTAATGCATCAACAACCTTATTCTCCTTTCCTTTAATATGTTGAATTTCAAAATCGTAATCACTCAGAAAAGCTAGCCACCTAAATTGCCTAGCATTTAAGTTAGGTTGATCCAACAGGTATTTCAATCCTTTATTATATATCATTAATATAAACTTCCTTCGAATTAAATGACAACGCCACATTTTTAAGGCATGTATGACAGCACTGTAACTCTAATTCATAGGTCGCATAATTTTTCTCATGAATCTTCAGCTTCCTAAACTCATAAGCAATGACGTGTCCTTCTTGAGTTGATACTCCACCTAAACCGTCAATGCATGTGTCAGTACATACTATAAAATCTTTATTAGGGTCAGCAATTCTTAGAATTGGTGTGGTGGTTAATAATGTTTTTAACTTTTTAAAACTGTCTTCACACTTCTGATTCCAATCAAATTTCTTCCCCTTTTTCTGCAAAGAGCTTATAGGATTTGCAATTCTTGAAAACCCTTCGATGAATCTCCGATAATAACCTGTAATCCCCATGAATGATCGGACGTCAGTTACATCTTTTGGGACTGGCCAATCTTCGATTGCCTTTATCTTTTCAGGGTCAATAGAAATTCCTTCTTTAGTCACCACATGACCCAAATACTGGATTTTATCTTTAAATAAGTCACATTTACTAAATTTTGCAAAAAGTTGATGTTCTCGTAACTCTTGTAAGACAATTTTTAAGTGATCTTTATGTTCTTCTTCAGTCTTTGAGTAAATTAAGATGTCATCAATAAATATGACCACAAATTTATCCAGATATTTGTGCATTACATTATTCATCAGACACATTAAAACAACTGGGGAATTAGTAAGTATGAATGGCATAACGACAAACTCATAATGTTCATATCGAGTCCTCAAAGCTGTTTTAAAAATGTCTTCATCCTTGATTCAGACCTGGTGGTATCCAGATCGTAAATCAATCTTTGAAAATGCCATGGCTCCATGTAGTTGATCAAACATATCATCTATGCGAGGTAACGGGTATCTGTTCTTGATAGTCATTTTATTTAGTTGATGGAAATCTATACATAGTCGTAGAGTTCCATCCTTTTTCTTAACAAAGATGACTCGTGCCCCCCAGGGAGACACACTGGGTCTAATGTAATTTTTATCAATGCGTTCTTTTAGCTACGACTTAAGTTCATTTAATTCTAGTATATTCATTCGATAAGGGGATTTTAAGCTGGGCACTGCACTAGGTACCAGCTCAATAGTAAAATCTAATTCTCGTTTCGAAGGCAGTCTTGAAATTTATTCCGGAAACACATCTAAATATTCCCTTAGAATCGAAATATCTTCCAGTTTTAATTTATCTCTGTTGTTATTGTTTTCTTCATTGATTACTGTTACAGAAAAATCCTTACAGCCTTTCCTGACAGCTCTCTTAAGATGTAAAGCAGAAATCTGCCTTACGTCTGTTTTCCTAGGGATTCCCCTTACAATCATTAACTTTCCATCGCTATTTATGCAAGTGAAGGTTTTATCAAAGCAATTCAGAACCACCCTATGTTGTTCTAACCAATCCATACCAATTAACATATCATATGAACCTAAAGGTAACACATTGAACTTAACATAGGTTTCAAACTGATCCATAGTTACCGCACAATTCTTAACAAAGCTAATTATTTTTCTATTTGCACCAGTAGCTAGATGAACTAACCAAGATCTTGCAAAGTTTTCTACTGAAAGTTTACACTTTTCTACTAAACTAGGAGAAATATAGCTTAAACTAGCTCTTGGATCAATTAAAATAGATATAGGTATTTGATTTATCTTACCTTCCACTTCCACCATGGAAGTTTGATAATCTGCTTGTCGGTTCTCTAATGCTGCATTGATCCTGGGCATTGTCCTCGCTAGATCACCAACAATCATCTCCTCTTGTATTGTGTGTATGTTGTTAATAATCTTCTTCCGATTGAGGCAAACTGATGCATAATGCAGACCATTACATTCCCAACACTTTATGGGTTCCTTTCGTTCAAAATTCTTTGTATAGTTGCTGTGGTTGTTAGTAGATTCTTTATTCCTTTGATTGTTTGGATTGGTATGTGAACTACTTTTGTTCCCTTAGAAATTTTTACTTGGAAAATTTCTGGTGTTACTATTCTTAAAATTTCAATTAGGTACAAAATATTTATTTTTCTATTCAAAGTTATTATTCCTTTTGGGTTTCCAATTGGTCATACTTTCCTTTTTACGATTCTATTCATAACAAAAATTCGTTTTTCTCATTGCTTCTTGTAAAGTTTTCAGATTGTCATACTCAATTCTGTCCTTTATATGATAAGGTAAACAGCTGAGAAACCGATGTACCTTAGGTTTCTCATCCACAATATATGGCACATACTTGAGCAAACTTAGAAATTTACTATTTAGTTATTTCATATTCATTGTTCACAATTTTATCTCGTAAAATTCCTTAGCCCTTTCTTCATAATATTGTTCAGATAAAAATTTCTTCTTGAAATATTTCTTAAATGTACTCTAATTTATGTTTTTCTCCCTTATACCTTTTACTCTTTTTAAGTCTCGCCACCATATATCTGCTTTTCCTATAAGATTATAAATAGCCATCATGGCCTTCAGTGGATTAGAGTAGTTATAAAATTGGAAGTATTTCTTCATTCTGAACAACCAAGATTTTGCTTCTTCCCCTTTTTCAGTTTCTCCATTAAAAGTTGGTGGCTTGATCTTCTTGAATTTCCAAATATTTCTTCGTAAGGTTTAAACTTTCTTTTCCTAGTATGGTGATTATCTTCACTACTGTCACTAGTATAATTGAAGTTTTGTTTATGTGAATCACCATATACTTCAGAAGATGAGATACTTTCGTTTGTAACTTGTTTAGTCTTTTTATTTTTATGCTGATAATCCATATCTTCAGACTCTGTTATGTTATCTTTTCCCTCAGTATGAAATATTTCTATGAAAATCTGATTTAGCTCCTCTTGAGCTCTCAGAATTCTCTCATTTTCTTTCTTAACCGATTCCCCTAAAGAACCATCGTCATGGATCAAGCACAAAATTTATACTAACCCGGTCCAAGGCGACAGCTGACAAAGACCAAGTGTTGTCCAGAGGATTAGCATCAGATAAGGTGGCCAGGGTAACATTGGGAAGGAGGTATCATATCGCAATAGAAAAATCTCAAGCTGAGGTGGACATGAAGAATGACAAACTGGCTATGATTGGTAGGGCCCTTAGAGAAGGACAGGCCCAAACCAGGGTCCCATGATGCTAGTCCTCTCTTTCAACGCGAGGGGGTTGGGGAGATCCCCAAAGATAAAAGCTCTCAAAAGAATGGTCGACAGCCTAAAGCCTGCAATCATTTTCATTCAAGAAACAATGATGGAAGGAGAAAAAGCTAAGGAAGAATTGGAGCGCTGGTTGAAAGGATGGAACTTTGGTTTCATCAGCTCTAAAGGCCACTCAGGAGGACAAATAACAGTCTCAAACCAGGAGTATGAGAAAACGCAAGAGGAGAAACATAGTTCAGTGTTGAAAATAGTTCTTAGAGAAAAATCCTTGGGGAAATCCTTTGCAATGTACAATGTTTATGGGCCATATCTTGAATGAAAGGGGTTCTAGGAAGAAATTTTCATCACTGGGATGATAGAGGCAAGGAATGTGATTTTAAGTGGGGATCTGAACTTAACCCTATCTGAAAAGGAAAATTGGGGGAGGTTAGCACGTCGTGATTGTCTGAGCTCATTCTTTGTTGCGCTCTTCGAATCCAAGGAGCTGGTCGATGTTCAACCACTGAAGCTAACACCGACCTAGAGAAACAACAGAAGCAAAGACCAGGACATTTCTAAAAGGTTAGATAGATTTATGCTCTTTGAAAATTTTCTTTCTGGGTCTTTAATAATTCGAACTTGGGTAGAAGTAGGAGGTATGTCAGACCACCTCCCAGTCCTGCTTCAAATTCAAAACACAGAAGAAAAACTAGTGCCCCCCTTCAAATTCAACCCAGATTGGTTATTAGAAGAAGAATACCGGAGGTTAATAAGTGAAACGTGGAAACCACTGGAGGTAAACCCTAACACCTCCTTTATAAATCAAATGTCGAACAATTCATAGAGGGTTAAAAAAGTAACAAAACTGTGGGCTAAGGAATACTCTACAAATCAAAAGAAAGAACTCAAAGAAGTTGAAAATGCTTTAAAAAGAATCTATGAGCTGAATAATTCGAGAGTGTTTACAGAAGACAAGTTAAAGGAGGTTACGAAAAAGGAGATAAAAAGAGAAGAACTACTAGCCAAGGAAGAAAAGCTTCTAAGGCTAAAAACTATAGCAATTTGGATAAAAGAGGGAGATAACAACACTAAAGTTCTTCATAATTTTTCCAATAATAGAAGAAATTTGAATACAATCACAATAGTTAAAAATATGAGCGGGGTAATGGTCGATTCCTTTAAGGAAAAGGATGAGGCAGGGGAAGAGTTTTTCAAAAATCTGTTTAAGGAACCAACATGATGTAATATCCAAGAAATATTGGAGGTAATCAATTTGTTCCCTATATTGATAGATGAGGAAATGAACATTCACCTGAAGGAAGAAGTTACAGAAGAGGAACTGGAGAAGGTGGTGTATTCCTGTCAGAAAGGTAAAAGTCCAGGTCCGAATGGGCTCACCATCATATTCTTTCCGGGGTTTTATGACCTAGTCAAAGAATATTTGCTAAAAACAGTTCAAGAATCCTAAAGGGCTGGGAAAGTATTAGGAGCCTTGAACTCCACCTTCTTGGCTCTGATACCCAAGAAACAAAACCCTTCCTCCTTTGAAGAATTCAGGCCCATTTCTTGCTGTAATATGGTTTACAAACTAATAGCTAAGACAATAGCCCTAAGACTGAGTCCAATTCTTAGCAAGATCATCACTTAGGAAAAGTTTGGTTTCCTGTTTAATAGACAAATACATGATGCAGTCTCCCTTACATAGGAGACTATTCACACCATCAAACTTTCCAAAAATACATCCTTTTCCTTGAAACTAGATCTCTCCAAAGCCTATGATAGGGTCAATTGGAAATTCCTAAGATTAGTAATGATCCAAATAGGAATGGACCTGGAGATAGTCAACTAGATCATGGGATGTGTCCAATCAGCTTCATTTGCTCTTCTGATTAATGGATCTTCCTCTAACTTCTTCAGGGGTTCTAGATGGACTTAGACAAGGATGTCCTCTCTCCCCCTTCCTCTTCCTACTAATAGCAGACACCCTTAGCAGAATCATCAACCATGCAAAAAGGGATGGATCCTTCAAAGGAATAAAGATTACAAGCTCAGTGGACTTAACACATATATTGTTCGTAGATGATGTGGTGATGATGGGAGAGGGAACTTGGGAGAATCTAAAGGAAGCAGAGAAGATTCTGGAACTTTATAAGAAAGCTACGAGCATGCACATTAATGTAGAAAAATCTATTCTTTCAGAAAATGCCATGCCAAAGGCAATCAAGGAGAGGATTTGGGTCGAAACCCCTTACATTATAAAACCAATGGACGGAGGCTTCAAATATCTAGGTTTGTTCTCAAGCCCAATGCATACTGCTTCAAACACTGGATGTGGCTCTATAAAAAATTGAGAGCAGAATAGGATGTTGGACCTTCAAATTCTTATCCAGAGGGGTACAACTAGTACTACTGAAAGTTGTTCTCCAGAGCATACTGGTTTACTGGGCCACAATCGCTTACATCCCCAAGGGCATCCTGTAAAAACTGAGGAAAAAATTCTTCTCTTTCCTATGGTTGGCTAAGAGACACGTTGAAGGATTCCCCTAGCCAAATGGCAACTTCTTTCAAGCTCTAAGGAGTTATGGGGGTGGGGGATCAAGAATCCATTTCTTTTCTGCCAATCATTGGCTTCCAAAACCTTATGGAGACTAATCAAGAACCATATTCCCTATGGGACAAAGTCCTATCATCGAAGTACTATCCAAATGGATCCATACTTGAATGGATACGGAAAAGAGACAAAACCTATAAAAATGGGTCCATAGGTTGGAAAGCCATGGTCCTAGATTTTCCCTTAGTAGGGAACTAGTTGGCCTGGTTGATAGGGAATGGGAGAAAGATTAGAGTTGGCAAAGATGCATGGTCAAGAGCAAGAGAAAGGTATAAACTCTCAGAAGAACTAGTCTCAAAACCAAGAAGTTTAGGGATCTACAACTTAAATCAAGCCTATTCAACATCTTTGCAAAGGGAAACTCTTTGGAAGAGCTCAGAACAGCTAGGACTAGAAGAAGGTATTAGAGAGGAATGGGAGGAATATGTATCAATGCTCAAATCCAATTTTATCCATTTAGATGAGGCTAGGGAAGACAAGATGGGGTGGACAAAAAACCCAGTTAATGGTGACTTCACGACCAAACTTGGATATAAAACCTAGGCAGAGGAAAATTTCCAGGGAGAGACAGAAGAGTGGTGGGAACAATTATGGAAAGCTAAAGGACCCTTAAAGGCCAAAATCACATTATGGCTAACTCTCAATAACAAAATCCTGACATGGGATAACTTACAGAAAAGGGACTGGAATGGCCCAAATCGATGTGCACTCTGCAATTCAAATGAGGAAAATGTTTCTCACCTTTTAAAATTTTGTTCTTATGTAGACACCGTGTGGAAAATAGCATGCAAAGAGTTAAAATTTCAAGGAGATCTCGGGACTACTCTGGAAAACAAAACAAAAACTTGATGGACAGACAAATCGGTATGTCTATACAGTGCTTTCCCATCCCTTTTCACTTATGGAATCTGGTGGGCTAGGAACATTGTAACTTTCAATAATAAAATAATCCCAACTGAAGTAACTGCTGCCATTGTGATACATTGGACTAGAGAACACAAATCACAAGTTAAAGAGTCAAAATTCAGAGTGCTAGTTCAACCAACAATAAACAAAGGAATTCCTTGGGCTTATTTTGATGGATCAAGCCAAGGGGATCCTCCACTAGGCGGTTCAGGAGCAGTACTTTACCTACCAAACAACCAGAAGATCCAAGCTAAGTTTGCACCAAGCCACTGCACAAACAACAAGGCAAAAAATGCAGCACTACATTTGGTTCTCAAGCTAGCTCTTAACCACAACATAACCTAAATGCAAGTCTTCGGGGACTCAAAGATGGTGGTGAACTGGGTTAATAGGAGGATCTAAATAAATGCCCCTCATTTGCAGCAGCTTCTCAATGCGATCAGAAGGTTATTGGAATTATTTACAAACTTCAGTATTGCACATGTATATAGAGAATTGAATTTTGAAGCAGACAGACTATCCAAACAGGAACTTCTATTGGAGCTAGGAAAGATAGAAACAGAGGAATTTGCAGGAAATTAGATAAATAGAATGATCACATATTAGAGACTGACGAAAAGCATTGTGAATTTTGTAAGATGATGTATTTTGTAAAGATCGAACTTATGGCGAGATGTTGATAAAGAAGGGACTGGTACTTTATTAAGGAAAGTTCCTTTGGAACAGTTTAAAAGCCATCCTTTATTTAGAATGGCTGATATTTTCCTATTGGAAAATATAACAACACAATGAAATCAAAAACCTTTGATTTCATGGTGACACTATTGTAGCGTATGTGGAATATAAGCTTTAAAACAAAACTATATACTTAGTGTTTTTAAGAGGTCATTTCCACTTATATGTACTTATTTAAATGAATACTAAATACTTTTCCTCTTATAATAATTAGTGTTTCCTATGCATATATATAAATATATAATAGGTAAAGTAATTATTTCTTTTTAACTTCTAAATAAATTTGCTTAGAAGATCTTTTAAGAGAGGGAGTTCAAAAGTATTTCACAACGCCTTTATCGAAACTATAATATCAGACATATATCACGATATCATTGAATAATACTATTTTGATTATGTTGTTAACCAGACCTTATGAGTCTTACTAAAAAAACCTTGCGGCATTTAGCTTCTAACGTTAGCTCACGTAAATGCTTAAACCAAGGGAGAAATGCTAGTGCCTATGACACTTGAGACAACACATGTCATCTAATGACATGGATTCCTATCGAATCATCCCTCCCCCTAGTGGATTCGTCCCCAAATCATCCTTTTGGTTGTGCAACACTTTCAACTGCCTAACATTATCAATTTCACCAAATTTTGATAAAGCTTGTATCCATACTTACAATGCATTTTACTTACGATTCATGTTTTCTGGTGTGTTCTGAGGGGATGTTATAGTTAGGCAAAAAAGATGGAAGTTTCCAAAGAATCTAGAAGTTTCCTTGGAAAAAATCCAGAAAGTAACTAAAATGATTACAAAGAAACAATCATCAATAAATGTGGTTGGAATTCTGAAATAAGGTTAGAGACGATTTTGATGTAAAATGGCTAAAAATAACTTAGAAACTTGCTAAAAATAGAAAAAAAACTCCAAAATATCCCTCCTCGATGGGATTTTTTGGTTATTTTCAGTCAAAACCTTGGGGGCTAGCTTGTGTCAAAATCATAAAGAAGGACTGCTCCAAAACATTGAAACTGCTCCAGAGAAAGTTAACGAGGATCAGAGATGCTCATGATGAAAGTTCCAAGCTTACATGGTTTTCTCCAACAAATCAGAGGTCTAGGAATATGTTGTAGTAGAGGGTGATACTATAAGTCTCCATGATGTTTAGGGTTTAGGGTCCCCCCAAGGTTCAAATCTCTAGTAGATTGACAGTAATATAGTTTTAACACCAAGGGGCCCTCTTGAGTCCTGAATAAAGAAGTGGCCCACACGCATAAACCTGATGCAATAAAGTATCTCTCTGATCCTAATGGACTTGAGCGAAGTAGGCCTGAAGAAAATTAGGTGGGTATCCTCGAGAATGAAGCAGAGAGTAAAACAATCTTTTGAGTTGAAGAAAATAGGTCGATTTCTTTCACGAAGCAAATATCTCCTAGATTCATTGATTACAAATGAAACTTTTTGTTGTTGCAAATTCCAAGAAGTGAACGGAATGTATTGATATGCATCTAGTGGCTTCCAATAGCATTTGGTAGAAATATTTCCAGAAGTTTGAAAATCAGGTCCTTTGAAAAGCACAACATCCAGTAAGTTTACACTTGTACAAGAAATACAAGAAATGATGTGAATGTTATGAGGATAAATCAACTCATAGCATTCAAGGTAAGCGTGCAGTTGATCTTGAAAGCCACACCAAACCAAGAAACCATTATCAATAAACCATTTAACGAATTTGATTTTTGGAGAATACATTATGTGATTAACTTCTTTTTCTAAGTGACAAAGAAAGAGACATGCATATGCAACTACAAAACTTCTTCCCATCTGCAAAATTTCTTCCCATTGCAGTGCCTCTGATTTCCTGATAAAAAGAGCAATTAAATTCCAAAAAATTCCAAACTAATTACCAGCTCAGCAACACTAACCAAAAATTCCACATCCTCAGGTGAAACAGAACATAGGTATTGTGTAGAATCATGTCACAAAGAGCAAGAAGACCTTCTTGAGTAGGAATGTTGGGGTACAATGATTCTACATCAAAAGTGACCAACAAAGAATATGTAGGAAAGTGTTCTGTTTCATTAGCTTGAAGAAGACATAGAGAATATGGAAGATGGTTGGGTTGTTCCAAAAGAGTATTCAAAAGTTTTTGATGTAGAAACGTGGACAAGGGTTCCAACCTGAAGCAATTGTAGGAGCAAATAGGACGTCCTACATGAGGGTTTTTCTGTACTTTCCAGATGAAGTATGCACCACCATAATCAATGAACTCTTCTCATTAATCTCAACTCATATCCATCATCTCTTCTTATTAATATCATCTCATATTCATTAGCTAAAAGAGCATTTTGCAACCTCATGCTCAACACATAAAGCCATTATGCTTATATGAAACACCACATGGTCACAATTTGAATCTAGACTATAGAAAATATGGTGACATGGGATCAAGAATGTAGTTCAAAATTAACTTTAACATCATCACTGCACGAGAATTCACCCCACACACTATAGAACTGGTTTTTTTTTTTTAAATTCTCAATTGTGGTCGCATATCCGACGTCTCTTCCCACAATATCCAATGAGTATGCCATACCACCGACGACAAATGTCGTATCCTCTTTTATGTTTGTATGTGTCATTTATGTAGTCGTATTTCCAACCATCTATAAAGTATTGGAGGTCAGTTATCCGACGAGTTTGTTGTCAGATATCATTCATTCTGTAAAGTATTGGAAGTCAAATATCCGACGGACATGTGGTCGGATATCCACTGCACATGTGTCACATATCTGATGTGTATATTAGGATATTTGTGGTCGGATATCCGACAATGACATGTCGGATCTCCGATGAGATATGTCTATCGAAGATCCGATAAAAATAAACCGATGTTTATAAAAGACGAGGCTTGTCGAATTGTCGACAGCTTAATGTCAAAAATCAAACATATATGATGTCGAATTTTGGGTTCAGATTCTCATGTGGTAAGTTAGATTAAGGATTATAGGAACTATAAACTAAGGGTTATATAGATAAGGGTTATAAAGGTTAGGCAATAAGAGTTATGGGGGTTGAGGGATACATGTTAATGGTTATAGGATATAAGGGTTAGAGGTTAGAGGTTATATCTATTATTGTTTAGTAATAATGTAGGTTATAGGGGTTACATCGTTAATGCATTATGAGGTATAGGGAATATTTTTGATAGAGGTTAGTGCTTATGAATTTTATACTGGATAATGGTTAGACAATAAGCATTGTTATAAGGGTTACATGAAGTATATGGATTGTGGTTATATGAATTATGGGTTATAAGAGTTTAGGGTTTCAATGGGTTATTTATTAAAAGGATTAATGGTTAGAGGCTATAGGGACTAAGTGTTAGAGGTTTTAGGGTTATATGTTAAGGTTTAGTAGTTAATTAAGTTGAATAAGTTAGGTTTACAACTTTATAAAGTATATGCGTTAATTAATATATGGGTTAAATGCTAGGCGTCATAGGGGATGGGGGTTGAGGGGTAGATTTGATGAGTCAATATGAGGGCAATATTGAAAGGTTTGTATGGGTTATATGTTATGTCATTTTCAATTTCACAATTAGGATTTAAGCGCTATAAGAATTATAGGGATAGAGATCATATAAGACAATATTCAAAGGGTCAAGGAACATAAAATGATTAAGATTTATGTGTTATACAAGCATTTTAAGGAATAAAGTTATTGGTGCTAGATGTTGTATGTGCTAGAGTCTATAAGGGTTAAGTATTATAATGATTAATGATTAAGTGTCATAGGGTTAGTGATTTTAGAATATAGAAATTATGTGTTATATTGCTAAATGATTAGGAGTTAATGGTTGTGAATTAGTATTTTTAGTAGGTAAGGGGTGCAATCAAGATAGTCACAAATGACCATAATAATTCAATGATGTTGTGATGGTGTGAAAGCTTAAATGGCCATATGAATTGGATGATGCAATCAATCTACACTACAAGTAGAATTTGAAATATATTGTCAAAATACCCAAGGGATGATTAATTTAAACATACTTATTCTTTTTGGTGAAAGCGGATGTATTAATTTAAAATCTAAACACATGTATGAGAAAACATCAAAAGTAAAGTACAATAGTTAATTAGGGTAAGATTGATAGAAGATGTATAAGAAAATGTTTTTTCCATTGAAATGGTTCAACAAGTTTTTATAAAAAAATTAAGAAAAATAACAGAGTTTGCAGCTTCCGTATACAACTATTCATAGTAATTACAATTTTCTTTTTCATGATATGTATCCACAAGCTTTGTATAGTTCTCTATATTTACTCATAAAAAACCAGAATCTTTTGCAACCATCTTTTCATTATTACATAAGAGAAACATATTGATGTTTACTCATTTATTTATATAAAATAGAAACAAATGACATTACTAAAATGGAATGCCATGAGAATAAAGATAATAAAAGAAATGTTTAAGCTCTCTTTGAAATATGTAAAGAAATGAGTAATTTAAAGAACACTTAAGAAACTATAAAGAGCAAATAAAACTATTAAATACTCAAAGAAAATGCCAACACAATGTAAATGTAATGAATATAATAAATCAAAAGTCAAAACATATCAATGAAAATGTGATGAACAGAATGTGAAAAGGATGTGGTTGTGTCAACGTACATTGTAGATAGTGATAAACTTTTGGTTGTTACCTTATGGATGCCAAAGATATTTTACAAATATGAAACTTGGAAACATAGAGTTAGCTTCAGAATTTGCCCATAAATATTTGGATAATGTTTGACATATCCGGAAGGTGTAAATACAATGTGGTTATCAACCATATGAATCTGTTCAAAGTATTGGTGTTTTGGAGTCTAAACTATAGGCAATGTTTAAATTTAAAAACAAAGAATGGAATTGTTGGCTTTACACACTTTCTAAGCTTACTGACCAGTTCATTGTTCGTGACCGCGATTTTTATAAATTAAAAAAACCAAAGAACATTATGCTCAAGCGGAAAAGATATAATTAATTGAATGAATAAACGAGTTACATGGACCAATATTAATGTTGAAAATGCATAGAACTTTGAAGTTTCAAAAAAGTATTGAGAGATTATGAAAACTTGCTTAAAATCGGAGAAGATTAATTTAATTTTTGCAATTGATATTTAAAAAGGAACAAACCCACACGATGATATTTAAAATGGAACAAAGTCATATTTGGGATGATATTTGGCATATTGGGAATGTGTAAAGATAATAAACATCCGAATAGTTTCCTTACCCAAAATGTAATGTCTCCACTGCTTCAATGTTTGCACCAGGCTGTACAATTATTTATCATATGTTTTTAGTTAAACTTGGTGTTTTAAAGGGTCTTTGAATGATAAGCAACGGGATGACCTCCGTATTTAAGCACAGCCCTAATAACATGCCATGAAGCATCCATCTCAGTTTTAGTAAGCTGGTGGAGATCAGGGAACCACAAGACATGAGCTGAACAAAGAGCTTCTCTGAGTGGTTCTAATGGTTAAGAACATGTGTTATCTTTTTGGAGGTTAGAGTTTCAAAATCGACGGGGGGTAGGGTTGTTCATTAGCCCGTTGTGACAAGGCTCAAAGGGTAGGCGACCACTGGGATAGAGGCTCACCTCGGTGGGTTTCGGGACGTCTCGGCCCCTACTGAGTCACAAGTTACTGGTATATTGGGCTTGCGGGCTATTGGATATACTCTTGGGAGGTTGTTGTTCCCATGGTCTAAAAAAGAGATATATATATTTCCCATGGTCTTAAAAAGATATAT